>CM060702.1:231769579-232219579 GCA_030686995.1 Artemisia argyi | reverse complement strand
ACCGTTTGGTTTTATTGGTCACAGGTTTGATCATTTTTCTGGTTCGGGTTTTTTTTCATAACAATCAAATCATATTCTCTGTTCAAATCTGAGTTTTATCCAATTAAAGATTTCGATAGAACCATCGAAATACTTGATCTGAAAGTATTTACACGACTCTCAGTTACTGTGATCCATTAATTCTAACAAAGATCGAAGTAACTGTGATCATGACGAACGGAGGAGAATCTGTGAAGGATATGACGAGCATGTTTGATAAGTTGGTGAAGTTTGAAGGGCAGGATTTCCGTCGCTGGCAAAAGAAGATGCACTTTCCTTCTTACCACCCTGAAAGTTGTGTATGTTCTGAGTACACCCACTCCCAAAACGGAACGACAATGAAACTTTGGAACAGACTAGGAAGAGGATGAAGTGGGAGAACGACGACTACATATGCCGTGGTCACATTCTAAACGGTATGTCTGATTCCCTCTTTTATGTCTATCAAAACGTTGAATCTGCAAAAGCACTATGGGAGTCCCTAGAATCCAAATACATGGCAGAAGATGCTTCTGCAACGAAGTTTCTTGTGGGTAATTTTATGAATTAAAAAATGGTTGATACCAGGCCTGTCATGGAACAATTTCATGAGATGTTAAGGATTCTGGGACAGATTACCCAACACAATTTGTTGATGGATGAAGCCATCTCGGTTGCAATTATCATTGATAAACTGCCCCCTTCCTGGAAAGAATTCAAACATGGTTTAAGACATAAAAAGGAAGATTTAAATTTGGTTCAACTCGGTAGTCATCTACGAATTGAGGAAGGATTAAGAAAATCAGGAACTTGATAATAATCCTAAAGGAAAGAACCAAATTGGATCATCTTCTATTAACATGGTTGAAGGTGATGGAGCCAAAAATTCAAAAAACAATAAGAATAAACGAAATTCCAAAGTGGCGATGATGAATTTGCCAACAAGAAGGCTACTCTTACTTGTTGGAAATGTAACAAGCCTGGTCATATGAAGAAGGATTGTCGCTCTCCGTAAGGACAATAAAGGCGCTGGTGCAAAGTGGGTCTAAGGATCCTGAAAAAAGCAACAAGGTTATAATTCTGATTTTATGCAGAATTTAGATAATGTTTTACATTATGTTTCTATTATTTTTGATGCATTTTATGTTCAGGATGATGACGTTGCTTGGTGGGTTGATTCGGGTGCAACAAGTCATGTTTGCAAGGATCTTCGTTGGTTTCAATCTGTAAATCGATTGAAGATGGATCATTTGTAAAGATGGGAAACGTTGCAACTGAACCAATCAAAGGAATAGGGCGTGTTTTATTGACTTTCACTTCTGGAAAAACTTTATGTTAGATAATGTATTGTATGTACCCGGGATTCGAAAGAATCTTGTTTTTGAAATTGTGTTGAATAAGTGTGGCTAAAAACAAGTGTTGGAAAGTGACAAGTATATCTTGTCAAGGACATAGGTTCATTTGTTGGATTTGGTTATGTATGTAATGGAATGATTAGATTAAATTTGAATTATCCTTTGTTTAATGCTTCTGCTTGTATGATTACTTCTAGTAATAACAATACTTTAAGTAAATCTGAATTATGGCATGCTAGACTAGGACATGTTCATTACAAGAGAATGAAAGATATGTCTAAAATGAGTTTAATACGTGCTTTTGAAATGACACATGAAAGTTGTAAGACTTGTATGTTAACAAAGATCACTAGACAACCTTTTAAGGGTGTGAATCGGGAAAGCAAAGTATTAGATCTCATACATAGTGATTTGTGTGATTTCATGCCAATCCTTCACTAGGACATAATAAGTACGTAATTACTTTTATTGATGATGCTTCTAGATATTGTTATGTTTATCTATTGCATGCTAAACATGAAGCTCTTGATAAATTTAAAATTTATAAACAAGAAGTAGAACTTCAAAAACAAGATTTGATAAAAGTATTGCGTACTGATAGAGGTGGTGAGTATTATGATCCAGTTTATTTCCAATCAACCGGAATAATACATCAAACCAACGGCTCCTTACACACCACAACAAAATGGGGTGTGCTGAAAGGAAGAATAGGACCTTAAAAGAAATGGTGAATTCCATGTTATCCTATTCTGGACACAGTGAAGGATTTTGGGGTGAGGCTATGTTGACAGCATGTTATATTTTGAACAGAACTCCAAATAAAAACAGTAAACAAACGCCTTATGAAATTTGGACCAAGAAGGTACCAAATTTGACTTATTTGAGGGTTTGGGACTGTAGAGGCGGTGGTATGGTTAACTGAGCCTAAAATGAAAATCTTGGTGAAAAAGGTATAGATTGCATCTTCATTGGTTTGCTGAGCATTCCAAGTGTTATAGGTTTTATGTTATAGAACCTAATGATTATGTGTCGGTGAACTCTATAGTAGAGTCAAGAGACGCTATATTTGATGAAGAGCGGTTCACATCTATACCTAGACCAAGAGGTATGGTTCAGTCATCTTCAAGTAAAACAGTTGAAGATGAGATTGAAGTACCTGGGGCCATTTATTCCCTAGAAAAAGCACTAGAACAAGAAAAGCTAAGTCTTTTGGTTCTGATTTTCAACTTTATTTAGTTGAAGGAACAAGAGATAAGACTTTATCTCAACGTGAATATTGTTTCGTTATTGAGGAGGATCCAAAGACCTTGAATGAAGCAATGACTTCTAGGGATGTTGCCTTTTGGAAAGAAGCAATTCAAAGTGAGATTGATTCCATCATGCATAATGATACTTGGGAATTAACTGATTTACCTCCTGGATGCAAGGCATTAGGATGTAAATGGATCCTTAAAAGGAAAATGTAAGTGGATGGAAGCATAGATAAATATAAAGCCAGATTGGTTATCCAAGGCTTTAGACAAAAGGAGGGAATTGACTTCTTTGATACTTATGCTCCTGTTGCTAGGATTTCCACTATTAGATTGTTGTTAGCTCTTGCGGCTATACATGATCTAGTTATTCACCAAATGGATGTGAAAACTGCATTCTTAAATGGTGATTTGGATGAGGAAATTTACATGAAAGCAAGGTATGTAAATTGAAGAAATCATTGTATGGTCTGAAACAAGCACCAAAACAATGGCATCAAAAGTTTGATGATGTGGTCTTGTCTAATGGTTTTTCTTTAAACCAAGCTGACAAGTGTGTATATAGCAAATTTGATGCTTCTGGTAAAGGAGTGATAATTTGCTTATATGTGGATGACATGTTGATCTTTGGTACTGACCAAGATCAAGTTGATAAGACAAAGGAATTCTTGTCATCCTATTTCGACATGAAAGATCTGGGGGAGGCTGAGGTGATTCTTGGTATTAGAATCAAACGAGGAAACAATGGTATCTCTATTTCTCAATCTCATTATATTGAGAAGATACTGATAAAGTTTAACTTTGATAATTGTTCTCCTGTTTATACTCCTGTAGATCCTACTGTGAAGTTTCGAGCTAATACAGGAGCTCCAATGAAACAACTAGAATACTCTAGAGCTATTGGATGTCTTATGTATGCCATGATTAGCACTAGACCAGATATAGCTTTTGCTGTAGGAAAGCTTAGTAGCTACACTAGCAATCCTAGTGCTCTACATTGGCAAGCTCTGGGTCAAGTATTTCAGTATTTGAAAGGAACCATGAATTATGGTTTGACATATAGTGGTTATCCTTCCGTTATAGAAGGTTATTCCGATGCCAGTTGGATTAATAATACGGAGGATCACTCGTCTACGAGTGGTTGGGTATTCCTTCTTGGGGGAGGTGCTATTTGTTGGGCTTCAAAGAAACAGACTTGTATCACAAGCTCAACCATGGAGTCTGAATTTGTTGCTTTAGATGCAGCTGGTAATGAAGCTGAGTGGCTGAGGAATTTGGTTTATGAAATTCCTTTGTGGCCTAAACAGATATCTACCATTTCTATCAGATGTGATAGTGCTGCTACATTGGCTAAGGCTTATAGTCAAGTATACAATGGCAAGTCTAGACACTTAGGTGTTAGACACAGTATGATTCGTGAGCTTATCATGAATGGTGTGATATCTGTGGAGTTTGTAAAAACTCAACTGAATTTAGCCGACAATTTAACCAAAGGGTTAGCAAGAGATCTCATACACAAGGCGGCTATTGGGATGGGTTTAAAGTCCACCTAATTAAATCCTTGTATCAAGATACCCAATTCCCATCTAACGTAATGTTAAATGCTGAATTCAATGAGGAAAGCTTGATATCTTTGGATTGGAACACATAATAACATCATCCCACGGTATGTGTTCAGTACTGCAAGATAAAGGAGGTTGAAATTATATTTCTTAATGGTTTTTTGACAATTTGCATGTGCAGGTGCAAGAATAAAAAACCACCTATATAAGCATGAAGTTTAGCTGCTTCAAGAAGCTTGGGACTTGGCTTTGATATGCTTATTGAAGGATAGGACACAAGCTAGTAAAAAATAGTGTCAAGTAGAACATGTGAATGTGTAAACTGTTGTGCATATTATCTTCATGTATTCACTATGAATAGAAAGAGTTCAATCCTTTAGTGACACTCTGATATTCGAATATTTGAAATGCTAATGTACTAATCTGAAATTCAATCGTCGTGACATTTCATTTATGCATCAGTTTGTTGTTTGTTATAAGTTTGTTTTAAGTTAATCAAGATTACACTTAAATGGGGGAGGAATGTTGGTGATTTTACATCACCAATATGATTTAAGTGTAATGGATTGACTTAGTTGACCAATGTGTAATCATGATAAATGTTCAACAAGTCGGAGTTGTGCGGAGTGCACACTTGTATGACGTTATTGTGATTATCGCCCCGAATCACGGGGGTCCGGGGTAGCGGCCCCGGTAGCGGGGTTCCAGGGGCGGCAGCCCCTGGTAGCAGAGTCCAAAGGTCGGCAGCCCCTGGCAGAGTCCAAAAGGCAGTGCCCCTGGCTGGGGTCGAGCTGCCAAGTCAGCTGGAAAATTTTTTATTTGGTATAAAGTGCTATGTTAAAAACGCACTTAAAAATAAAATTCCCGGTATATTTGGACATTAATTTTGCCTCGTAAAATTAACCATTTTGGTAGTTAAATAACTGCCTTGGCAGTTACAACCGTTTTGGTTTTATTGGTCACAGGTTTGATCATTTTCTCGTTCGGTTTTTTTCATATCAAAACATATTCTCTGTTCAAATCTGAGTTTTATCCGATTAAAGACTTCGATAGAACCATCGAAATACTTTGATCTGAAAGTGTTTACACGACTCTCAGACTACTGTGATCCATTAATTCTAACATTGTGGATATGGTTTGATTTGATAAGGTTTGTACCGATGTTTTGTTAAGAGTGGGTTGACTGATTTACTATTTGCCTTAGAGGTTACAAATTGTAGTGACTGATATTTGTTAAGTATTATGCGTTCATCATGAGCATAACATACACATGCAGTATTAGTTATATAAAAATCAAAGGACTTGTGTCCCAATGATACCATGTGTTGTGTGAAAAGTTCTCCAACTAAATGGTTGTAAGTTCAAGTCCTACTAAAAAAATGTGAAATAGATTGTGGTGTATATTGTATGAGATAAATAGTTGCTACTAAAAAATATATTAATTATCTAAAATGATAATGAGCATATGTTTCTAAAACTTAGTACCCGTTTGGTTAGTGGGTTTTGAGTGGGTCCAAAGGATTGATGGTAAAAAAGATATGTTTGTTTCACTTGGCTTTAGTTTTCAAACACCACAAATAAAGGATTTTACAAACCATATCAATTAGCTGGGTTTTAGTATAATTGATGACATATAATACGGATAGTAGGCTTACTGGGCATGGGTCGTATTATAGTACAACTGGGCCCCGGCCCAACAAAATAGAAATCCGGATACCACCAAAGCCCAAACCATGAGCAGGGCACGTACCATCTAAGCAACACTTCCGAAGTAAGCTTGCGGACCGGCCTCCGGTCCGAAAGATGATCCACGTCTTGATTAAGCTGCGGATCCTTGCCTGACAAGGGCACACACCGGCCATTACAAAGATGTGCGAGATATTAGGAAACCCTAGTATCTTGAACAACCTATAAAAGGCAACCCCAAACTACATTTACGAGCTACGATCTTCTCACACATCCCAATACACACATATTCCTCTAAAAACATGGGTACTTACTCTCACGCCGGAGCTTAATTGTGGGGTCCGTCCCCACGATAAGGCTAACAGTTTACTTCCATTTGTGTAGGTATTCAATCTTTCACTTGGATTAGTGCAAGGCGTACATAGCGGAAAGTCCATCAAGGACGGCCCAACACACACCAAACCCAATCTTAACCCTTCCACACTTTTTGCACTAACAAGTTGGCGCCATCCGTGGGACCCAGTGCATAACTGCGTTCTAAAAATACTCACCATGAGCCGTAACACAAACCTTGTTAGCCCCGTGCCACAACCGTGGTGCGGAATACGGGGGTAAGAGGTAAAGAAGCAGTATTGGAGGAGGACAATGGGTCTGCACCTGATATAGATCTTCATGATTACTGTGAAAGGAACTACGACAAGATACTGCCCATCATTGCTGAAAAGGTTCATCAAGAAAAAAAGCAACAAAAGCTCAAAGAAGTCAAAGCTCGCCTCACCTTTGAATAAGTGTCACAACCATCAAAGTCCATAACACCCACCCGGAGGAAGGATCTCAAAAAGAAAATCAAAGCTAAGCATGCTCGGAGCGAAACAAAAAGCCCCGATCCATGGAGCGATAGATCAAGGTCTCCAAGGGGGAGGGATTTGGACATAAGAGATGTGTTCAAGAGGTTAGAAAATGGTGTATTCTATAGACTCGGAAGTAAGAAAAGAGTGTCTCCGCGTACTCGCAAGATCCCCGACGAAAACCTCATAACAATGACAGAAGAAGGGAGGAAAGCTATTACCAAACATTCTGCTCCCGTGATTCCGGAAGGCATCAACCCATAGGGGATCGTCCAAACAGAGAGATGATTTTTTAGAAAGAGACGACCGGAGTCACAGAGGTGGAAGATCAATATCGAGGAAGCAGAGATCCGAAGTCGATGATGACGACCTAGCACAACCATGGATGTGCCGAGACTCTGACCCGTTCACTCACCACATTCGCTACTTTGAAGTGTCAAGGCGGGCTCGCTTGCCGACTCAGGTCAAGATGTATGACGGAAGAGAAGATCCGGAGGACCACCCCAAGATCTTCCAATCCGCGGCTAAGGTCGAACGCTGGGCCATGCCGGTATGGTGTCATATGTTCAACACCACACTAACTGGGTCCGCCTGGGTATGGTTCGACGATCTTCCTCCAGAAACCATAGAAAGCTATGATGGACTAAAAGAGGCATTCCTGGAAATATTTTTCCAACAAAAGAAGTGCATTAAAGATCCTGTAGAACTCCACTTTATCAAGCAAGCGGAGGGAGAATCTACGGAAGTAAAATCTTAGTATTTTTGATAATTAATTCTTTTAAAAATTAAGTACACATGTTTTATTTTAAAACAATTAATTTACTAAAAGACTAAGATCCTCCTTGAACTCCCACTCATCATGGTAGTCTCACTATTCTTGTAAGTCTCAGCATGCGATAATTGCATTACTAGTGAAACTTTCAGATTTGTGAGACTTATGGCACCAGGTTACAAGCAACTAGTGTCACGCGTGTTTTCTCTTATCTTATGCCTTGGGTTTAAGGATCTCACGTGCTTAACTCGATTAAGTCATCCAATAAAGAACAAGTGTAAATCACTCTAGGTCTCACGCATAGAGGATAGACACATTGGGTTGCAATTCACCTACGTCTCATGTAGAGTAAAAGGCAATTGCAAGTGTCCTCACAATTGGATGGCAAAAACATAACTTTCAAATAAGGGTATCATATAATTTTTTTATAAAATGTGTATCAAAAAGTATACGAAGAATTATGCACACATCTTCGTATCACAAGTTTGAAAAAAAAAGTTTTCAACTTCTAGACGCACTTTTATCACGGGAAAAGATTAAAGAATAACCAAAACCTATATTGTACTCTGCAAAATAATTGCCTCATATGCTGAAACATGTAGTGGCGCGGGAAAAGATTAAAGGTCACTCAAAAAAGAGACCATTTGATTATAAGTAATACACTTGTGTGTTCCTCGCGGGAACACATTACGGTATGTAAACCCAACCCAATGCGTTATAAACACACAAGACATTTTGTTTGATCTCACTAATAAAAATCATAAAACTTTAAGTCTATATTTAAAGTTTTTATTAAACCAATGTACAAGCAAGTTCGTCATGGGAGAAGAGTACGGTGTGAATCCAACCCTTTAAAACACATAAACTTTGCAAGACACGAGTTTATGCAAATCATATTTCAATAGTTTTATGTCTGCTTAATTTCATTTTTTTTTCACACACAACTCAAGAAACAAGGAACAATTATAAGCAAATAAAACAGACAAAAAAGGCGATGAGGTGAAGACAGACTGTTATATAATGCCCCTACTTGTTGTCGAAAATTCTAGACAAGTAGAACACATACATCGAGAAACTCGATTGCAAAGGCCTTGATTATCGAAAAGTTCACCTTAAACAATTAACAAATTAATATAATATGTCAAAAACAAGATCCTTGGCTTACTATTCATGACAAGTATGCATTTACTTGACATGGATTGTTATAACTAATAACACCCACACATAATAATAATAATAATAATAATAATAATAATAATAATAATAATAATAATAATAATAATAATAATAATAATAATAATAATAATAATAATAATAATAATAATAATAATAATAATAATAATAAGCCAAAAAAAATTGTAACACCTATAAATCTTTGATTTTAAACACATAAATTCAAGACCTAGAGTTTTCAAAAAAGTAATTTTTAAGACCCTTTTGCAAGAAAAAACCGCCCTAAAGGCTTGAAAAAATCGAATTAATTAAGAAAAAAAGTTTTTAGGTTAATTTTATGTTTTTTACATAGTGTAACCCATAACATCAAATGAATGACTCGTGATGCTACTATTGGGATTTAACAAACTAATGACCATTGTCACTACGAGTACGCATCAGATGGATTTAGTTTAATGATAATGAATGACTATCTGATGCTGATATTTCTCTTCTTGATGCACCTATTTCAAGTGATGAGATAAAAAAAGCGGTTTGGAGTTGTGGTGGTGGAAAATCCCCGGGGCCCGATGGTTTCACATTCAAATTTATTAAACATTATTGGGATGCAATCAGGAATGATTTCATCAACATGGTGAAGCGTTTTGAAATTGAAGGGGAAATTCCAAGAGATTGCAACTCTTCATTTATTGCCTTAATTCCGGAAATAAAAGACCCACTTCATATCAAAGATTACAGACCAATAAATCTTATTGGATGTCAATACAAAGTCATTGCTAAATGTAACACCCCCAATTCATGATGTAGCGGAATTCAACTTGGGTGTTACTCGATGGCACAACAGTCATAATAATAGAAAACGATCTCTAACCGAGTCGCTTTAAAAAGAGTTATCATTCGAATTTATTCAAATATATCAGAGTTTACATAGTTAGGTCCCAAAAAGGTTCCATGTTTCAAAATACATCAATATAAAGTCTTTTGATGTTTTATCGAATGACAAAGTAGTTTATAGCCTTCTTCCTTTAGTCCGTGCCCTTCCGCTCAATTCTTGATTATCATGGACCTGAAATACACGCTTAAAAGGTCAACACAAAGGTTGAGTGATATTCATAGAGTTTGTTTAACGGTTGAACACAATATGTTGGTAGTATGAGTTAATTAGACTCATACTCATAGTTGGAAAACAAAATAGTTATTATTATATACTAAGCTCATGCAACCAATATGTTAACGGGTACCAATATCAATCGGCGGATTTGTTGCCCCAGTAAGTACTTTGCCGTCATACTTAATGTTTCAAATATAGTGCATTCGTTTGAACTTATCTAGTCAAACAAATGGGATTCGTCAATCCCAATAGGCCTATTCCCAATACACGCGCTCACTAATACTAGTGATTAAATGGTTCATGATATGGGGCCTAGGATTGGCAAGGAGGGTACTTAATAATAATAAAACAATCAGGCAGCATACAATTTCAAAGCATTGTGTTCGGTTTAAAATAGCATGTATTCCCCACAAGGGTTTGTAAAACATTGAAGTAATGTAAAGTGGGGCTATGAACTCACCTTAAGTTAGACAGCAAGTACTGAATGTAATGGTCGAATCGTGAAGGTTTCTACGAGCAACCTATAATAGAATGTTGCAACTTAGGATTGGAGTAAAGAATATGAAGAATTGCCTATATATGTCTTGCTTTTAGTCCATGATGTGGTACAAAGTATAGTGTAAGTCTTTGAAAAGAAATGGTTCATGAAACATGTATAGTTTATATATCGCTTACTACCGTTCGGGCCGACATAATTCAGAAGTCATGTAGTAAACGTTCGAGGAGCCAGGACACTTTAATTCATAAATCTACAACTTATCTCGACGGCTTACCTCACATGAGGCTCCCTACTATTGTAGTATTTGATAAAATATATATATGTAAGTTTTGATCCGAAAAATTACATGTTAAATATTTGAATAAACTTAGGAAAGTTTATTTTTACATGAAGATTCTTATTAGGATGAGTTTCTTAAGTTTTGTATGTCAATTACTTGTGAGATCTCATGGTTCTTTAGATGAAGTAGATCCAAATTGTATGTTTAAGTTATCGCCAACTCTTTAGCTCATGTTTTCGCCTAAGTAAGTTTATATGGTCATTTAGTCATGGCCTTGCCATGACCTTTGGTCATTGTTCCATGGTATTGAGACTCAACCTTGGCTTTAGCCATGGTTGTGGTCTTGAATCTAGGTCATTAGACCTCTTGGTCTTATTAAACCAAAACTATTATATAGTGACTTTGATATATAAAATAGCTGTTAAGAAACTGAAGAAACTCTCATTTGTTATTGGTTTTCTGGATACGTGCACCTGTGTTTTTGAAGAAAACGTGATTCCGGACAACTTTCGTGTTTTAACTTTTTCGTGAAACGGACCAGAAGGGCCTCTTTTTGCGTGTTTAATTCTGTTACAGAAAGTATTTAGGCAGTTTTGCCGCAAAGTTTTGGTAACTTCAAATGGTCATAACTTTTTACTCATGTACTCATTTTAAGTGGTTCAAATTGCTATGGTTTCCTTGTTAAGTCCTCTACTACAATATGTAATGGTCCAATATCATAATTATACCATTTTGATCAGATTTCACCAAGAAAGTCACTAGTTTACTTGTTTAAATAACTTAAATTAACAATCATTTACAATAACTTGTTTTACCCATTTTTATACATCATGGACATGATCACAAGACAAAAAATATAGCATGAATGATATGTAAATAACATGAATATGATATTTAGCAAGAAGTATGTTAGGGTTTTGCTTACAACTTTTGGCTTTCAATTAAGAAAGGAAGTTAACATGTAAGGTAAGGACTTTGATAGACTTAAGCTTCACCGTACTTCACTTCATGCAATCTTTCTACCCTTGTATTCTTGAAAGAGAGATGATAAAAGTTGAGGTGACTTGAGTAGATTCAAACTCAAGAGAAATCACCAAAGTTTATAAGGTTTGGAAGTAGTTTTGATTACCTAAAACCAAGCTAGGGTTTCTATGTTGATGAAGTACTTGAATCTTGCTTGTAACTAAAAGTAATTTAGCTAAGTGTGAAGTGTTTTGGTGTGTGATGGTGGACGGAAAATAAGAGGGGTGGGGGGTTTTATATGGCTTTGAGGAGGTTATAATATAGGACTAGTCAACACTTTGATGGCAAGTTTTACACTTGTAATTCATCCAAGGTTACTTAGCATAAGATCAAGCCACACCAAGGGTGACTCCCCCTATTGGCGGTTCACAAGGGCTAGGGGGTGAGGTGTGCCTTGGATGATATTATCCTAAATATTGTGTTAGTTTTGACTCCGAGAAATGCTAACCGTAAATGATTAAGCCTCAAAACGTAAAACCGGGTATCGTAAAAATATGGAACTTGAAAGAATGGTTAAACATATCATTATACTCCATAATAAAATATAAAATGAGTGGTAGGTTCCATTGGGGTGCTAAAACCCTGTTAAAATTGGAAACACGAGTCTAAAACGCGTAATACGTAAAACGTACGAATATTGTGTAAAATTGAGAAAAGTAAAATGTAACTTTTCTAATAGGATAAAAATGATTTAAAATGACTTATAATGTCTAGACTGGGCTCAGTCTAGTGTCGGTTGGTATTAAATGTCTTTTAGACATAAAACTGTAAGCCTAAAAATCAAGGAATGATTTATAAAATCAAGGAATGATTTTTGGTCAAAGGAGGAGGGAAAAATATGTTGACTTATTCCAAAAATGTGAAAACTCAAATCATCTTAGAAACGCGGTGCAGGTATAGGCTAAGGTTACGGCTAAGTAAAAATGCTTAAAAACGAAAATTCCTGTTTTTCACGGCCGAGGTTTAT
Organism: Artemisia argyi; assembly: GCA_030686995.1. Classification (NCBI taxonomy): domain Eukaryota; kingdom Viridiplantae; phylum Streptophyta; class Magnoliopsida; order Asterales; family Asteraceae; genus Artemisia; species Artemisia argyi. The sequence continues at coordinate 232,207,035 of CM060702.1, read as the reverse complement.
TTGGTCATATTTTTATCATTCATGATTAATTCTCAAATAAATCATGAGTGTATCAAACATTTTTCTGATGCGGGGAAAATTAACGCGATCGAGTTTCGTTGTGCGTAGAATTTTTGAATGACGTTTAACCTAAAACGTGTAATTCCTTAATAACTTTCGCGAAAATGATCTGATGAGTGTCAAACTTTTATTTTGCCATGGAAGTGATTTATCACACGAGAATATGAAATAAAAATCAAATTTCGGGAAAATGAATAGTAAAAGTGAATAGTGAAATTTTTCGGGAATAGTGATTAACCTGAAATTGCGAATTGTTACAGTCTCCACCCCATATGAGAGCTCCGTCCCGGAGATCAATTTGCGTTGGGAGTAGAAGTTTCGTTGGTAAAAAGATGTGGGTATTTCTTTCGTATCTGGTCCTCTAGTTCCCATGTGTATTCAGGACCACGTCGTGAGTTCCAACGAACTTTGACGATTGGAATTCTGCTTTGCTTGAGTTGTTTGACCTCTCGGTCCATGATTTCTATGGGTTCCTCGATAAATTGAAGATCGTCATTGAGTTGAATTTCATCGAGTGGAATAACGAGTGATTCATCTGACAAGCATTTCTTTAGGTTAGATACATGAAAAGTGGGGTGTACACTACTGAGTTCTGATGGAAGCTCAAGTCTGTACGCCACTGGGCCAACCCTGGCTAGGATTTTGAATGGTCCGATGTATCTTGGGTTTAGTTTTCCTTGTTTACCGAATTGTATCAAGCCTTTCCAAGTCGATACTTTTAGCATAACCCTATCTATGACTTGGAATTCTAGGGGTCTGTGTCGTGTGTCGGCATAACTTTTCTGTCGATCTCTTGCGGTTTGAAGTTGACTTCTGATTTGTACAATCTTATCCGTTGTTTTTCGAATGAGTTCTGGTCCAATGAGTTGAACTTCTCCCACTTCAGCCCAACAAGTAGGTGAACGACACTTTTGACCATAAAGTGCTTCAAATGGAGCTGCTTTAATACTTGCATGATAGCTGTTGTTGTAGGAAAATTCGACTAATGGTAGATGAGTATCCCATCTTTTTCCAAAGTCTATTATACAAGATCAAAGCATGTCTTCAAGTGTTTGAATGGTTCGTTCACTCTGACCATCGGTCTGACGATGATACGCTGTAGTCATGTCTAGATTTGTTCCAAAGGCGTCCTGGAGTGACTGCCAGAAATTGGAGGTAAATCTACCATCTCGGTCAGATATGATGGATATTGGTGCACCATGTCTTGAGACTATTTCTTTGACGTACAGTCGAGTAAGCTGTTCCATTTTGTAAGTCTCTTTGATTGGTATAAAGTGTGCGGATTTTGATAGACGATCAACTATGACCCATATAGAGTCATAACCGCTTGATGTCTTTGGGAGCTTGGTAATGAAGTCCATAGTAATTATTTCCCATTTCCACATAGGAATATCTGGTTGTTGCAATGGACCGGATGGTTTTTGATGTTCGGCTTTTACTTTGGAGCATGTAAGGCATTTGCTAACGTATGTTGCAATATCGGCCTTCATGTTTGGCCACCAATAGAGTAGTTTAAGATCATGATACATCTTATCAGATCCTGGATGTATGGAGTATTTAGATTTGTGAGATTCATGCATGATCAAGTCTCGTAGGCCACCATAAAGTGGTAACCAACTTCGACCTTGGAAGCATAGAGTTCCGTCTGAACGGGTTTCGAATTTCTTTTGTATCATGCCATCCAACTTTTCCTTTTTGATGTCTTCTAGTTTCACCGCCTCAGCTTGAGCGTGAAGGATTTGAGCAGGAAAGTTTGAATTTATGGTTAAAACTAAGGCTCGGACTCGTAGTGGTTTAACCCGTTCCTTTCGGCTCAGGGCGTCGGCTACTACATTTGCCTTTCCTGGGTGGTAACGAATGTCGCAGTCATAATCACTTAGTAATTCCAACCAACGACGTTGTCTCATGTTTAGTTCTTTTTGGTTCAAAATGTGTTGTAGACTTTTATGATCGGTGAACACAGTACATCTAGTACCGTACAAATAGTGTCTCCAGATTTTTAGTGCAAAGACTACAGCTCCTAACTCTAAGTCATGAGTGGTGTAATTTTCTTCATGAACCTTGAGTTGTCTTGAAGCATAAGCTATGACTTTATTACGTTGCATCAACACGGCACCTAAACCTTGGTGCGATGCATTACAATAGACTACAAAATCTTTGATCCCATATGGCAATGCTAGAATAGGAGCACTACAAAGTTTTTGTTTGAGGGTTTGGAAAGCTTTTTCTTCACCTTCATCCCACACGTATTTCTTGTTTTTCTGAGTTAGCTTGGTCAAAGGTTTTGCTATTGAGGAAAATCCTTCAATAAACCTTCGGTAATACCCAGAAATTGACGAATTTCTGTAGGTGTGGTAGGTGTTGGCCAATCTTTGATAGCTTCAATCTTAGCGGGATCGACATGTAAACCAGTCTTGTCAATCACATGCCCAAGGAATTGTACTAATTGAATCCAAAATTCGCATTTGGAGAAATTTGCATACAATTTCTCTTCCTTGAGTAGTCCTAAAATTGTTCTCAGGTGTTCTTTGTGTTCCTCTTCGTTTTTGGAGTATATGAGAATGTCGTCTATGAATACGATCACGAATTTGTCTCAATATGGCTTACCCACTCGATTCATGAGATCCATGAATACTGCCGGTGCATTAGTTAACCCAAATGGCATCACTTGGAATTCATGGTGACCGTATCGTGTCCTAAAGGCTGTTTTTGGAATGTCTTCCTCACGAACTTTAACTTGATGGTAACCTGATCGTAGGTCAATTTTGAGTAATAGGTTGAACCTTGTAATTGATCGAATAAATCATCAATTCTTGGTAGTGGGTATCGGTTCTTTATGGTTAATTTGTTTAGTTCACGATAGTCAATACACATTCATAATGACCCATCTTTCTTTTTCACGAATAAAACTAGAGCTCCCCAAGGTGAGGAACTGGGTCAAATAAATCCCTTGTCCGAAAGTTCTTGTAATTGATTTGATAGCTCTTGCATCTCAGACGGTGCTAGCCGTTAGGGTGCGCGGGCAACTGGCGCCGCTCCTGGTATTAAATCAATTCTGAATTCTATTTGGCGATTTGGTGGTAGTCCGGGTAAATCTTCCGGAAAGACTTCAGGAAACTCACGGGCAATAGGAACATCTTCAAGACGCTTTTCATCGGATTTCTTTTTGGTTACGTGGGCTAGGAAAGCATAACATCCTTTCTCAATGTCCTTCATGGTTTTGATACATGAGATGATGTTTATTCGAGTTCCACTTTGATCACCACGAATGATCAAAGTTTCATTGTCACATGGAATGTGCATAACTCTTTCACCACAAATGATGTTAGCTTGATGTTTAGAAAACCAATCCATGCCAATGACAACATCAAAACTTTCGAGTTCGATTGGCATAAGATTGATGTTAAAAGGGTGGTCTAAGAGATTAAGGGTACAGTCTGGGATTACGGTATTAGTATTTACTAAGTCACCGGTAGCTAGTTCAATACTATAACTAGTGGTTAAAGTGGTTGGTGGGATATCAAGTAAAGGCGCAATTCTAGTAGATATAAAGCTCATATCAGCACCAGAATCGAATAAGACTTTAACAGGAATGTTATTGAGTAAGAACGTACCAGTAACCATGTTCGGGTCTTGGTGTGGTTCTCCATTTCCCATGATATTGGCTCTACCGCGAGCACTTCCGCCTTGTGGTCCATGGTTTTGAGGACAGTTGTTCTTGAAGTGTCCCTTTTCACCACACCCAAAACATGTAACTATTGGCTGAGTGTTAGCCCCAGTAGCTACAGCCTTGCCTCTACAATCCTTGGCAAGATGTCCGGGCTTTTGACACTTGTTTCACTTGGCCGGGCAAGGACTTGCATGATGGTAGTTGCACTTGGTACACTGTGGTAGAGTACCAACGTATTTACCTCCGGCTGGTGCAGCAACATAAGCCATCGCGGCTTCTTGTCTTTTGTTTTGTTGATTGTGATGGTTGTTGTTTCGGGTTTGGTTGTTGTTGTTGTTGTTACTTCCACGGTTACCATCCCATGGTCGCTTGTTGTTGTTGTTCCTATTGTTATTGTTGTTACGGTAGTTGGAGTTGTTGGTGTTATTGGTATTGTTGGTGTTGTTGGTGTTGTTAGTATTGTTTTGTTTTCGGGTTTCTGTTGTACTCACCACTTGATCCATGAGGCTGCGAGACATCCGCATAGCTTCATCAAGTTCCTTGGGATTTGCTGAAGTTACATTCCCTTGTATACTTGATGGAAGTCCCCAGATATACCGTTCCAACAATTTCTCTTTTGTTGAAACCATTGTTGGACACAGTATCCTCAATTCTTGGAATCGACGGTTGTAAGTTATGATGTCATTTACCTTAACAGAATGATCCCAGAATTCTACCTCTAACTTCTGCATTTCACTGCGGGGGCAGTACTCTTTGATCATCATCTTCTTCAGATTATCCCAAGAAATCTTATAAGCATTTTCAATGCCCATTGGTTGAGATATTGAATTCCACCATGATAATGCCTCACTCAACAGTGTACTTGTGGCATACAGAACTTTAACACTTTCAGTACATTTACTGACCAAAAATACCGACTCCGCTCTTTCAAACCAGCGGGTCAAACCTACAGCTCCTTCAGTACCCTTAAACTTTATGGGTTCGCATTTCAAATAGGAAATGAATGAGCAACCCTTAGGTACTGAAGCAACATTTGTCACTGGAGGGATAGTTGGGCTTGGTCCTCCAGTGTTAAGGCTGGTAATTCGAGCAGCTTCTGCAGCTCTAGCAACTTCCGCAGCGGTGGCGGCTTCAGCGGCTACTGCAGCATCAGCAGCTGCTGCAACATCAGCAGCTGTAGCATCTTCAGCGGCTGCTGCAGCACCAGCAGCTGTGGCGGCTTCGGCGGCTGCTGCAGCTGCTGAAGCTATGGTTGCTTATTCCGTTGTAAGTGCTGCGTTGACACTGTCTTTCACTAGTTTGCGAATAGCAGCTTGAGTCATTGCTGGTGGTGTCTTCTTCTTTGGCGCCATGATTCTATTGTTCAAAAGATACGTCGTAATTAGAGAGTTGTGAAATGAGCACAATTTTTGATAAGAATGATAGGATAATAATGTTAAAATTTAAAAGCATAACACATGATAGTATATAAAACAAGAGTTTTATTCATATAACATTGATTGATTTACAAAATCGAAACCTATTACAAGCTTCTTCAAAATTTACTAACTGATACTTTCAGTTTAGTAATTACAACGTTTCTACTATCGCTAGCTATTACATGGATTCCATAACATTTTACTAACTGATACTAATCAGTTTAGTAGTACAAAAGATAACTAGTACTATAACACTAGTCTAACATCAGTTGGAAGGTTGTTGTAGTCCGGACGGATTGTTGTTCTCGTATGTTGCTAACACATCCACACTTTCGTTGGGGCGGTTTTCTTTGACATCTTTCTGGTATAGCCTTTGTTGTATGGCACACATTTGAGATTGCATTCCATGTATCTCATTCTTGAGTTGATACCGGTCAAAGTTAGCAACATCTAATCGGATTTCTGCTGTAGTTAGGCGGTTTAGAAGTTTGTGAATTTGTGCCGCATCTTGGTCTTGAGCTCTTTCAACTAATGTTAGTCTATCCTTGATGTCTTCCAAGCCGGTTAAGGGATCCAAGACTATGTCCCCTACATGAGTCAAGTCTCTCCTCACATAGCTCATATCAAGTTTAAACCAATAGAGATCTTGTTGTGCGTTCATGGCATCCATCTTGGCTAAATTAACCTTGGATATATAGTCATTCATTTGGCGTGACAAGCTTTGAACAATAAGTTGAGTTAGGTTGAGGGATTGTTTCAAGGAATATATTTCATATTGGGCAGAGTTTACGAACATAGGTGTAAATGTGGATGTTCCACCAACTTCATAAGTGGACTTTGGAACTTGAGCTGGAGTAGTATGCTTAGATTCAGAGGAGTTTGGTGAAATAGGAGGTGGTGATGTTATTGGTGATAGTGGTCGCACAACCATTGGTTCCTCTACTTCTTCAATGTCTATGTCCATTTCAGGATCTTCTTCGTAATCATCGATGTCTATGTCCATTTGATCTTCGTCCGGATCTTCTTCGTCATCATCGACTAGATCCTCGTAAGGTTCTTCCTCGTCGTCGTAGTCAAGTGCATCAAAGTAAGGACCATTGGGTCCGGGAAGAATTGGTAAATGAGCGAGCATAGCAGGAAGATGATCGGGAGATGGAGGTACAGACATGATGTCTACAATGAGTATTATGACGTCAAAATAAATCTAATGTTTATGGAAAATGCTCAAAATATGGCAATGTGTATATAACAATATACTAATATGTTTATGTAGCATAACATGCATAATAAGTCCATAATCTTCTGGAGGATGGAAAGCACGAAGAGCGGAAGGCTATAAAAATGTTTTTGCTTGTGATTGTAGTTATAGTTTAGGTCTCAGTTAGACCCATTTCTCTATAACCATGGCTCTGATACAAATCTGTAACACCCCCAATTCATGATGCAGCAGAATTCAACTTGGGTGTTACTCGATGGCACAACAGTCATAATAATAGAAAACGATCTCTAACCGAGTCGCTTTAAAAAGAGTTATCATTCGAATTTATTCAAATATATTAGAGTTTACATAGTTAGGTCCCAAAAAGGTTCCATGTTTCAAAATACATCAATATAAAGTCTTTTGATGTTTTATTGAATGACAAAGTAGTTTATAGCCTTCTTCCTTTAGTCCGTGCCCTTCCACTCCATTCTTGATTATCATGGACCTGAAATACATGCTTAAAAGGTCAACACAAAGGTTGAGTGATATTCATAGAGTTTGTTTAACGGTTGAACACAATATGTTGGTAGTATAAGTTAATTAGACTCATACTCATAGTTGGAAAACAAAACAATTATTATTATATACTAAGCTCATGCAACCAATACGTTAACGGGTACCAATATCAATCGGAGGATTTGTTACCCTGGTAAGTACTTTGCCGTCATACTTAATGTTTCAAATATAGTGCATTCGTTTGAACTTATCTAGTCAAACAAATGGGATTCGTCAATCCCAATAGGCCTATTCACAATACTCGCGCTCACTAATGCTAGTGATTAAATGGTTCATGATATGGGGCATAGGATTGGCAAGGAAGGTACTTAGTAATAATAAAATAATCAGGCAGCATACAGTTTCAAAGCATTGTGTTCGGTTTAAAATAGCATGTATTCCCCCTAAGGGTTTGTAAAACATTGAAGTAATGTAAAGTGGGGCTATGAACTCACCTTAAGTTAGATAGCAAGTAGTGAATGTAATGGTCGAATAGTGAAGGTTTCTACGAGCAACCTATAATAAAATGTTGCGACTTAGGATTGGAGTAAAGAATATGAAGAATTGCCTATATATGTCTTGCTTTTAGTCCATGATGTGGTACAAAGTATAGTGTAAGTCTTTGAAAAGAAATGGTTCATGAAACCTGTATAGTTTATATATCGCTTACTACCGTTCGGGCCGACATAATTCAGAAGTCATGTAGTAAACGTTCGAGGAGCCAGGACACTTTAATTCGTAAATCCACAACTTATCTCGACGGCTTACTTAATGAACTCCTCACATGAGGCTCCCTACTATTGTAGTATTTGATAAAATATATATATATATATATATATATAAGTTTTGATCCGAAAAATTACATGTCCAATATTTGAATAAACATAGGAAAGTTTATTTTTACATGAAGATTGTTATTAGGATGAGTTTCTTAAGTTTTGTATGTCAATTACTTGTGAGATCTCATGGTTCTTTAGATAAAGTAGATCCAAATTGTATGTTTAGGTTATCACCAACTCTTTAGCTCATGTTTTCGCCTAAGTAAGTTTATATGGTCATTTAGTCATGGCCTTGCCATGACCTTTGGTCATTGTTCCATGGTATTGAGACTCAACCTTGGCTTTAGCCATGGTTGTGGTCTTGAATCTAGGTCATTAGACCTCTTGGTCTTATTAAACCAAAACTATTATATAGTGACTTTGATATATAAAATAGCTGATAAGAAACGGAAGAAAATCTAATTCTTTATTGGTTTTCTGGATACGTGCCCCCGAGTTTTTGAAGAAAACGTGATTCCGGACAACTTTCGTGTTTTAACTTTTTCATGAAACGGACCAGAAGGGCCTCTTTTTGCGTGTTTAATTCTGTTACAGAAAGTATTTAGGCAGTTTTGCCGCAAAGTTTTGGTAACTTCAAATGGTCATAACTTTTTACTCATGTACTCATTTTAAGTGGTTCAAATTGCTATGGTTTCCTTGTTAAGTCCTCTACTACAATATGTAATGGTACAATATCATAATTGATGAGTGTGAAAATACTCATCATTTTATACCCATATTTGACTGTAAAAATACCAAAAACACACAAATATGCCGAATTATATTGCAAATATCCTTGGATTGTGTTTTATATCTTTCAGGTACAAAAGGATTGAAAATAGAGCAAAAATACAAGATTTCAAGCATTTATCGAAGATTATTGAAGCCCGAAGAAAAAGCCCAAAGATAAAGCCAGTTATAAGCCCAAGCCGTTTGCTATTAAATACATAAGCTAGTCTAGCCCATCAGTCGAAACCCAATATAAATTAACCGTGTTGGTCCAAAGACAGCTTATGCTCCTTTTGACCAAGATTATCTTAGATGTGGCAATTTTTCTAGTGGTAAAAGAATGTGAGACGTGGCACAATTGGGATGTTGTATTATGGCTTGGAGGCTACTCTAGTTTTGGAATATATATATAAAAAAAAAAAAAAAAAAGACAGAGGATAAGAAGTTAAGAACATCAACGAGAGAGGAACCAGATATGTATTTTTGTTTCGTTTTTTTTTTCTTTCTTTCTTTTAGTTTTGTAAGTTTAGTTTTAATTTTATTTAAAATAGTAAAAGTTTGTATTAATTTTTGATATTTTAAAGTAATGACCATTCTTAGTTTCTTTACATGTCCTATTAATCTCAAGTATTTATATTAATGTTTTAGTTAATCACTTTTTACCCTTCAAAAAAAAAAAAAAAAAAAAGAAAAAAAAAGAAAGAAAAATCACCCATGGGGGTCGGTTTACCACAGATCCAACATTCACAAAATTATTTTCCGTTACAATATTAGTGCATTAATTTTCTTTGTCCTAAATCCTTTTAGTATTTTAATGATTTCCAACACTTGCTTTGGTTTTATTTAAATGAATCTCTTTTGTTATTAGTGTTTTGCTTTAGAATAATTAATAGTCTTATTGGCATCTAATTTTCAAATATTTATTTCGTAAAACTACTATATCTAACTAGTTTTCTTCTCTGTTGTTATATATCTCAATCTTTAGTAAAACATTTATATTTTAAAGTCTTGGTTATTATATAGAAATTGGTAGTAACTAAAATATAGTTATTGGTGATTAGATGGTGGTTATGGAGCTATTAAGGAAGATTCGGGTATATGAGCTTGTAGATTGGGTATTGATTAAAATATGTTTTGGAGTTCATTTTATCTGTAGTCTTCATATTTGGTGACTTCTAATCCCTTCTCGATTATCTCTTTTTATTATCTATTGTTTATTGTTATGTTTAGACGTAATATGTTTATTTATGTTATTAGTGTAGTTTTTATTATGTGCGAGTAGTTTATATATGTTGGTTTAGAAATATCTTTATTATTGTTGGATTAATTGTTATTGTTAGTTTAGTAGTCATGAGTAGTGAGTAGATTTTTTATATACTTGTTGAGTAGACTATTCCGTGAATTGAGTGTGGTTTTATAAAAGTTAGAAAATATATTGATTAGTAATTTTTAAGTTACTTATATTAAAATTTTGGTTGTTTGAGCGAGCAAAAGCCGTGAAAATAGTTGGGTTTTAATTTAGATATTGATATCTCTTTATGAAAAAGTTGTTTTCAAAATAAACCAACGTTGTGAGAAAATATTTATTCGTAAAAGATATTAATTCATCAATAAGAGAACTTAATTGAAATAATAAACCACATTTAAAGATCGTGATAATTTGCTTAACAGGTATATCCTTTTATCACATATTTCTTAGTTGCTTGCTTAGTATAATCTAGTTTATTATTTATAGCCGTTGTCTTTTATTGTTAACTTTATATTATTTACTTGCTACTAGTGTTATTATTATCTTTGCTTTAATCATTTAGTTTTAAGCTTTGTAGTTTTGCTTTATTAATCTGGTTTTTATCGCTTAAAATAGTTTTTAATCTTTTACTTTAAAACCAATCAAAAACAAAAATTCCTTTTTTCATTCAAAGTCACTCGATCACAAGTCGTTTTAATACCATTCCACACCTCGCTGGGACATAACGACCCGGGGAACCCCTATTCTTCACCGGTTATCTTGCACTTTCTCCTGGGTTGACCTATTGACCGCACCCGGTTGACTGGTTAGTTTAGGAGGAGTCAAATTTTGGCGCCGCTGCCGGGGAGGTTGTGTGTGTATTCAAACGTATTTAAAGATTAGTGAATCTGGATATATACCCACTGTATATTTATCCATCCTTTTTCCTATTTTCTTATCATATAAAAAAACGAAGCGGTTCCCGAAAACATTTTAAAATCAGTTTTCAACGAACACAAAAAAACCCAAAAAGATTTTCTTTCTTATTTGTATATAAAATGTCTTTCCGAAAATCCAAAAATATTCATCTTTACCCTCCTACCCTTTTGATTCTTCATTCCTTACCCTCCCAAACCTTTTGATACTTTCTATGTCTCATCGACACCTTCTGATTTGTCAATGGTGTGGTAATCCTCATAATGGTATTAATTGCCCCAGTTGTGGCATGGTAGAGTCAGGAAACGGGTCTGTCTATAACCAAGATCCCTATTCCTACCATGACACGACTGATTTATTCCATCAGCTTCCACACCATGAGACTCAGCAGTTTTACTGTTGTGAGAACTGTGGTGGTTCAAACTACAGTTCTGATTGTCAATCAGGAAACACGCTTGTCTATGAGCAGTTTCCTGATAACAATTATGACTCTAGCACATACAACCCACAGCCACATCAGTTTTACTGTTGTGATTACTGTGGAGGTCCACACTTCAGCTCCGATTGTCAAACAAGGAATCCATTTCCTTATAACAATTTTGACACATCGTATTATGACGAACCTCCACCTCAGCCAATTCCTCAAAGTCTTCTCCTTGATCTTTTGGATTTAGTGAAAGACTTGAAAGGAATAACACATACCCCAGATAATCCAAAACAAAAATCGATGGAAGAATTGTTAGCTGACGAACAGGCTGCTAAAATAAATTCCCAAGATGCCTTTGAAAGATCTATTAGAGAATCAATTGAAAAAGAAAAAGCAGCCAGATCTAGCTCTCGATTTCGTTTCATTCCTGATGACAGTGATGATGAAGATACACTTGATATTCTTCAATTTTATAAAGATTCATCAGATGAAATTCCATCAGTTGAGATTCCATCTCAACCTACTGTTATCACACCCGAGGTTCCCACTCACTCTCTGAGCATAGGGGACGAGCATCTTGACACTGTTTGTTAGCATTAAAAATATGTATTATGAAGTGATGGTCATTCTCATATTGTAACTTTGTGTCGTTTGTTAAGATTAGTAATAGTTTAGTCATTGGGCCTTGGACTTGGCAAGCTAATATGTTATATGCTATGTTTCATAAGCCTAGTTATCCAACCAAGTAACCAAGTCCAAGCCCAAGCCCATAGAAAGCCCATAGGGCATCTCATGTATCTTACTATTTAAACACCTCAAAGGCTCATTTGAGGTGTGTGCTTGTGTGTGTATTTGTGTGTGTTTTACTAATCAAAGCTCTCATCTTTTCCATCTCTCTCTAATACATACGAATTACATATAAGTCACCAAGTCACCATCTTTCTTCTTCTAATCTTCTATATTTGTGATAAAGTTGTGATATTTATGGTCCTACAAGTGGTATCAATCGCCTAACAATGATTTAGGAGGTTGAGAGTTTGTGTGTGTCGAGTTTTTTTAAGCTTTCTCACGTTTTTTTAGAAAAGTTCTTACTTTTCTTGTTTTTCTTGGTTTTTAACACTTTTTTGATTACAAACTAGTGTTATAAACTTTTTCTAACAAGAAAGTTTCAACCTTTTTTGAAAATTTCAAGCTTAAAAATTCGATTTGGTTTTTGTACTTGTTTTCTAGATCTCGAAAAAGTTTCATAAAAATCATCAAGTTTTGAACTTTCTTCAAGTTTTGGTGTTTTTTAGCTTAGAAGTACAAGAATCTTGGATTAAAAACTTTATTTGGGTGTGCTTTAAGTGAAATCAAAAATCTGCCATAATTTCGAAATCCCAAGTACTAGATTTCGAAATCTTGACTGCTTTTCGAGAACACCAGAAACGGTCTCGTTCGTGCTCAAAATTGGATACTCGGTATTTTCTCTCTTGTATAAGAAAGAAATTACTTCGACTTTCGGGCTAAATTTCGAAATTGTATAATTTCGAAATTTCAGTGTGAAATTGTGTTTTCGAAAAAATTCACTATTTTCGAGAACTTTGCAAAATTTTCGAAAATTTCAAAATTTTCGAGAACATTGCTAGTTTTTCGAAAAAAATCAAGTTTTTCGAGAACACTGTGGACATTTTCGAAATTTCAAAATTTTCGAGAACACCTCATAATTTTCGCAATCACCAGATTTTCGAAAACTCTAAGTTTCGAAATTCACCAAGTTTCGCAAACCATTGCTTCGCAATCCGAAGTTTCACAATCTTCAAAGTTTCGCAATCTTCAGAGTTTCGGAATCTTCTGAAGTTTCGCAATCTTCAGAATTTCGCAATCTTCAGAATTTCGCAATCTTCAGAGTTTCGCAATCAGTAGTTTTGCAATCAAGAAGTTTCGCAATCCAGGAGAATAGCAATCTAAAGTTTCGGAATCACTCAAAACTCTACTCCTATTTCGTTGGAACGATCCTATAATCAACTTTATCCTATTTTCTTTAAAAAAAAAAAAAAAAATTATTTTTTACAGGAAACTAAACGTTCAATTTTTACGCGAAATTCAAATTCTGGTATAACGGTGAAAATTTTGGCCCAAAATTCAAATTTTTAGGTCAAAATTCAAATTTTTTCGGTGAAATTTGGTGTCAAAATTTTTTTTGAAACTCAAATTTTTCTGTAACCTTAGAATTGCATTTCTAGGTGTTTTCAAAATTCTGGGAAAGAAAAATTTTCAAAATTATATTTCGGAGGGAAACGTAGATCTCACTCGAAAACATTCAAAATGCCTTTTCTAAACAATTTCTTTCCAACGATGGACATGGAACCTCTTGTTCAATTCTTTGCTCCATATCCTAAGACTGACAAGCCGATTACTGAGACTGTGCAACTATGGAATGAGACTGAGAAGCCGTTAACTGATACTGAACAAGACGTTGATGAAAATGAGCTTCCAGAGTACGTAAAATATCTTGACCTGAGATTTCCATTCACACTCGTTGAGCATATGAAGCGACCACCATTGAGTGTAAAGGCACAAAATGGTAAAAAATCATGTGAACATAAGTCAGATGAACCTGAAAACGCAGAACCTTCATATGACTCCGACACACCTAAAGAGAAGTTGACAATGCAAGTTGAGACTGTTGAACCTAGTTACGATCTCTTTGCAACAACTGATACGGAACTTCCAAAACTAACCTTTTCCCCAGATTCTGAGAATGTGAAGCAGAAGCAGTTGGAAGAGAAACTTGCCTACAAGGCTAGGTTTGATGAAGCAATGTTGAGACAAAAGCAGCAAGCACTTGAGGTTCGAGCTGAAATGTTTCCAACTGACTTTACTCGGAATCAAGGTATACTGGCAAATGAACATGTTATTGGGAATCAACATAGATATGCTACGAGTACACAGTCGGGGATTCAGATAAGGGAATATGTTGGAGATCCGATGGATCAGTTTGTGAGTCAGAATGTGGTTAATCAAAATGGGAATGATTGTTTTATGACTTCAATTCAAAAGCCTACATTTGAAATTCACCGCAGTGATGCAATGACGAGGGTAGAAAAGATTCAGTACTTGATTATGCTAGCCAATAAAGAAGAATCGGGAATACCGTTGACTGCTGAGGAACATGAGTTTAGAGCTACAACAAGAGTTAATGACAATTCAGCAGACCTTAATGCAACCTACAACTTTATGGCAAATCAGCAGGCAACAACATCAAGCAGTGATTCTGATCTTCCTCCTACTTATGATTCAGATTCATTCCATGAGGTACCAAATTATGGTAATAATGCTAATCTGTTTGCTCATGAGAAGCCACATTATGTACCACCTGAACCTAATTATGATACATATGTGGGGGAACAAGTTAATAGCAATGTTAACTATGAAACTCCATATATGGATCCTAATGGAGTTCAAGTTGCACAAAATGGTGCTAATGATGAGGAAACACGTGCTTTATTTGAATCATTATTAAATAACTGTGGTATTGAAATCGAGAAAGTGAAAAAGGTCAATCGCGATGTTAAGGCCGCGAATGTTAAATTGACCGCTGAGCTTGAGAGTTACAAATCCACCGTTAAAGCTTTTGAATTTCATAACAAAAGATTGTCTGAATTAGAAACTGGTTATCAAAATTCCGTTTCAGAGAAACAACAATTGCAACTCAAGTTTGATACACTTGATGTTAATTCTTTCAAAAAGATAAAATCTTTAAACGCGGAAATTTCTGATTTACAAAACCAACTTTCTAAACAAAAAACAGCTTATACCAATCTTGAAAAAGAAATGGATGAGTTGAAAAAGGATTTTGCAAAGAAAGAAGACAAACTTTTGGAAGAAATCGTAGAGTCAGAACACATGATTGCTCATTTAGAGGAATTAGTGGTTAAGTCGGGTCAGTCGAGTCAAACAATGAAAATGATTTCAAATCAAATTCATCCGATTTACCATACGAAACATAAAATGGCTCTTGGTAACAACACCCCTTGTAATCTCAAGAAAGCTCAGCAAGAACAGAATGTTTTGTACAATGGTAATATGATTTATACCAAACATGATCCTCCCGTCGTTCGGGATTTTGTGCTAACGATTGAACATGTCGAAGAGAGCATTAATAAAATGAAACAAAAGGATTTGAAACCCATTGATTACAACAAATTGAACAAACTTTCGGGAATCACTTTTGTTCCACAAACAGAACCACCTGCATTTTCCATAAAATGACCATTTGCGAAATTCTTGTCTAAAAAGAAAGTTGTTTCCAAGTCTCTTTCAAAACTGGAACAAATTTCCTCTAACAACACTTTTAATACAAGTGAGGCTAGAGAAATTCTGGATGACGTTAAAAAAAGAATTCAAGAACTTCAAAACATTGTTAAATCTAAAACTTCCATCGATATTAACAATTGGCATTCTAGTTTTCACATCGAACAAAAAAAGGTGTTTCAAAACGAAATTACTATTCCACTGAATAACATCAGCGCGAGTGTAAAAAATTTTGAACTAGTTTTCTTAAAAGAAACGGCCGACTTTGTCAAGGACCACAAATCCCTGGTAACCGAAGCTAATGCTGCTCGTGAAAACATGAATGTCTTGGAAAACCTAAATGATTCTCTCTTCAAAGCTGTTATGACCACTGACATTATGTCCATCATTTTAAAGACTGAGAGCTGAGACCTCCGAAATTGTTTCAAAATATGAAAATGCTCTTATAAAGCTTGAAAAAGAAAATGTGTCATATTTTAAACAACTTGATCGAAAAAAAGAAGAATGCAAGTATGACAAATTGTCGTATGAGCGTGCCTTCAAGAACATGAAAGAGCAAAATGATCTTTTGAGGGCTCAGCTTGAACGTCTAAAAGGGAAGGGTGTGGAAACTAAGTTTGCAAAACCATCAACTTCGGAGAAACCAAATGTTTCAAACACGGTTCAAAAACCAAAAATGTCAATTTCACGGTTTGCTCCAAAAGTCGATGAGAAAAAGGATTTGACAAAACCAGTCACTCCAACACCCTTGCCCCAGCAATGTGAAAATGATAAGATTGTTGAAAAACAAAATTTGTTTGCTGAAAGAAACAAAAATGTGATTTCACCTGGCTCTTCTAAGTATAGTACACCAAATAAGACAACAAAAACTGTTAATGAGTCTGTTGGTTCTAATGACATGGTCCTCAATCATCATCTAGAAGAAGCTAGAAAAAAGGCACAACATCGAAAAAACGGAATTTTAGGTGCAAAACCTAGTGTGATGAATTCTACAAGATTCCAAAGCACCGCTAGTAGTAGTAAACCATTACCTAGGAACTTTCAACAAAATACTAGGGATTGGCTTTCATCTAAGAGTAGTGGCACAAATAAGGATACTAGGAAAGTAGAATGCAACACAAAGAATTCCAAATCAAGTGTCAAGACCCAATCCACTAAGACACCAAATCAAAACAAACCCATTGATAAGAAGCAAGAGGTTAAGAAACCAAATAGGTGGACATCTAAAGAATGTAGTTTTTCCAAGACTGAGACTTCCGCTGCATCTGATAAGAAAACTACATCTAGATCTTACCTTAGGTTGATTCCCACGGGAAAAGTTTTTAATACTGTTGGTCTTAGATGGATTCCCACAGGGAAGATTCTTGATAGTTGCACAAAGACTAATGATAGTGTTCATCATCATGATAAGGAAGTTGAAACCACAACAACCGTTGATAGCAAACACCCTCTATGTGAGGAAACATGTACTTCTAACACTGTTATTTGTGCAAACTCTTCTTCTGTGGATGCAGGTACTTGTGAAAGTGAAGAGAGTGCATACACCCAATATGGTAAAAAGGAACTTTACGCCAACATCGCATGTGGACATCCTTTTCTAACTCCACTCTTAACCCCACTTTTACTTGTTCAAGCTTAATTTTTTCTTTCTTCAATTCTTCCTTGTATATATTTTTGAAAAACAAAATAAAAATTTGAAAAACCATCAAAAACAAAATACAAAAAATATAAAATTTTCAAAAATCCAAAAACATTATAAAATCAAAAATCCAAAAATATTCTTCTCACGACATGTCTCTCGTATAAATCAATATTCTGTACGTTTCTAGAAATGTCATTCAACAATGATACGGACATGTACAGATGCTTGAGCGGGAGTTCTTTAATTGTTTTTCAAAAACATGTCGTTTCTTAAAGTTTCTTCACAATGGCTTTCGTATACTTCAGTACGAAACCCGGGCTTCAATGACAACTTCTTAGTATTTCAGCTAAGGACTCGTTCTTCAAAGAAAGGAAAGTGCTTAACAAAAACAAGGTTTTAAATATTTCTCGAGCACTTATCCTAAAAACAATAATTCTCTTTTATTTTGAGCACCAACTTTTCAAGATTCTTCAAAAAGATTTTCAAAATCTATCAAAATCGGTGCTCATCATCAAAATGACTTGTGTACACCTTACAGTGCACAACTCAAGTTTTCAAAAGATAGGAAAGTGCTACGCAAAAATGATTTTCATCAAAAAAGTGCACTTATCCTAAAAATGGACACTGTTGTACGCCTCAGTGCGACATTCCTATTCAAACAAAGAGAAGTCTTTGTTTTTCATAAAACCTTGATGCAAAATTCAACAAATCTGAAACTTCTTTCTCTTTCAGAATTTTGCTTCAAGAAGACTCCTTCCCTCTAAACTTTAAAAAGTTTAACATTTCTCAAAAACATATGCGAGTTTTGAGGGGGAGTATTTCATAAAAATAAAAATGTTCCGATTTCATGCAAAAACAAATCTGTCCTTCTCTCCAATAAGTTTTTTTTTTTTTTTTAATCTGTTGATATCAAAAATATCACGATATGCTATTTTTGAGGGGGAGAAGACGTGATTAAAATGTGATCAATGTGTTTAAGATTGTGGCTGAATCTCGTGCGAGCTCGACTCAGAAATGACCCAAGAATTGATGAAACAATGAAAGTTAGTAATAAAAAAGACTTATCCTCGACGGGTAATAACATGAAGTTAGTTACTAGAGCTAGCTGTCACCTAAAAGCTGACAATGGAACTCTTGAACTAGCCACGTAAGCGTGTCTCGAAAAGGATTTGTCTTAGTAGAAATGTACCGTTTCGAGAAACTTTCTGTGGATATGACCAGGCCGGGTAATAACTTCAAGCTAATCTAACTAGTGATGTAAGCGTGTCTCGAATCGGTTGTGTTCATTGAAAGTGAATCAATTCAAAAGTGCAAACTCCTCACGCATGTGCAAATTTCTTAACAATCCATGAGCACATGTGAAGGGGGAGTCCTTCAAATGAAATACAAAAACTCTCAAAGTGTCAACAAAAATGTGTTTATATTCATAAACACTTTGAGAGATTTTCAATCAAAGGTTTCATGGCAATTATAGGATTCATGGAGTTATAAGGTGACTAAGGCTAGGAAAAACCGTCCTATGATCCGCCAGAGCCGGAGGGATCTACCCAAGGACAATTCCAATAGATTAGAATTAGAAGTCCATAGGTAAGATTGAAAAAAGGAGAAAATGAGAAAGGAGAAAGAAGGGGTTGAAGAATTAAAAAGAAAAGTTATGAAAAAGGGTGAAAAGAAATAGCCCTCCAAATGTTCAACCTTAGGGCAGACACCGGGTTCAACTCATATGCTACTGGTTGTTACTAAGGTGACTCCGGTATTGAAGACAAAGACGTCATGGACCCAGTGACGCACTGCACTAAACCTTCTTAACCACTCAGGTTCTCTTAAAAGAGCTTGTTTTATTCTCACGGGGAACCAGTGTAATCTATCGACCTGTCTCTTAGAGATGGTTGATATTGAAGCAGGAGACCTCTCCCTAATCTCCGCATAGGAAACCAAATGTGCACTTATCGAGTCTAGAGCCCCGAGATTCATCATAAGATCTCATAGGAACACATGATATTTCTACACTGGTTGTTCATCATTAAGGACGCCAGATGTAAACTTTAGAGTCCTACGCAGATCTTAGCAATCTGCCGGAACATTTATGAGAGGATTCACTCAAGTGTTTCTGAATGATTGAATGGAAATTCCTGCCAGGGTCAACATCGAGCAGCCCTGACAGCAGGTCACTTCGGTAATTCTTTATGGGTTACGCTTAGTGTTCGCGGTGGTTTCAAACGGTCTACAGTCGTGGAGTGATCCCCAGCGACTCACCCAGTCATTGAGCTACTTAGTAGGCCTTGTAAGCTCTCTCGAGAGTATCTGACATGGGAACGGCCTTGGTAAGGATTAGAAGGAGTCTTCACACTATGCTGTTGACGATCTCTAACTCTTATCTGTAAGTACCGGATGTTTTATTGCTAACTGTTTATATGCAGGGACACTTCATCTCCATGGCAACAGATTCCACATGCTCATACATACATCTGGAAGTTAAAGAAAGCTCCCTCAAAGATCTATGCAACACAAAGATCAAAGAAAGATTCTACGCCAAAAAGAAGAATCTACAAAGTATAAAGTCTAACGATCAAAGTGAAAGAAAGGGAACTACATGCATATGAATATCAAAGTCCAAATATGTATGAGCATGTTGGAATGGCAAACAACCACCACAGACGCAGAAGTGACGAAAGGCAGATAACTCCACATCACAAAGGAACAAAGAAGGATGAAAAATCAATTATCAAAGATCACAAAGCATGAAGGAACAAAGAATAAAGACTACTCTACAACGACACACAAAGTTAAAGACAAAGAACACGGAAGACCCACTCACGTGGAGCATCATTCGAATGACCACCCCTTAGGGGAAGATTGTTAGCATTAAAAATATGTATTATGAAGTGATGGTCATTCTCATATTGTAACTTTGTGTCGTTTGTTAAGATTAGTAATAGTTTAGTCAATGGGCCTTGGACTTGGCAAGCTAATATGTTATATGCTATGTTTCATAAGCCTAGTTATCCAACCAAGTAACCAAGTCCAAGCCCAAGCCCATAGAAAGCCCATAGGGCATCTCATGTATCTTACTATTTAAACACCTCAAAGGCTCATTTGAGGTGTGTGCTTGTGTGTGTATTTGTGTGTGTTTTACTAATCAAAGCTCTCATCTTTTCCATCTCTCTATAATACATACGAATTACATATAAGTCACCAAGTCACCATCTTTCTTCTTCTAATCTTCTATATTTGTGATAAAGTTGTGATATTTATGGTCCTACACTGTTCCTGAAAAGGAATCGGACGAATTCATAAAGTCTAGTGTTGAGAACCTTGTCCCAATCCCAAGAGAGTCACAGGGAATTCTTGATCATATGTGTGATATCCCTCCTCCTCTTGTCTTCCCAACTGATCATGTTGAGATGTTCTCCGATTCTATTAATGACGATTCGTTATCTTGTGGAGGCATCGTTTTTATGGAAGAATTACCTTCTAAGCTAGTTAGCTTAGAAGAAGAGAATGATGAGATTGACACTGAAATCAAGGATGAAGCACTTCGTGCAACATTATAGAATGTCAATCTCCTCATTTCTAAAATCGAGGCTTTCAAAGAGAAACCTATTTCATCTCCTATCCCCATTAAGGATAGTGAAATTTTCTCCGATGATCCTATTTCGGAGATTGAAGCCTTTACTTTTGATCATATGGGAGAGAAGATTAGTGGCAGTACCACTTCTCATTCTCAAATTTCTCTCCCCGTGTATGATTCATTCACTTTTGAGGAGTTCTCCCGTGAACTCACTCATATCATATCTCCAACGGAGTATGATAACTTTTACTTTGATCTAGACAAAGATGATCTTTGTGTTTCAGAGGGAAATATTCTCAACCTTGAGAATTTGCTTGATATCAAAATCCCAACCCTCCCTCCCATAATATGTCTAGATCATATGAGCTTTAATGATGAGATTCATGATATACCAATTGTGAATTCTCTTTCTGATGATGATGACTCAATCTTGATTGTCATCAAGATCTTTCTTCCCTTCTTCACCTATAGGGTGACTTCTCCTGTTCTTCATTCCTTCGGGAATGAAGACATTATCTTTGACCCCGGCATCACCGCTTATAGTTTATACTATTTCAAGCCAAGGTCTGTATATCTCATCGGTTTGGAACTTTCACGTGCTTCAAATGTTTGTCCAAACATCTTGAATGAAAGTCCGATGGAGATTGTTTCTTCCACATCATGCTTCCCCAAGAACAAATGAATTCGGGGTCGAGTCAAGCTAGCGACTCGGTAAACAAAAACATTAGTATCACATGGGTTTTCACCCATGCTCTCTGACTTCTTTCTATTTTCTAACACTAAGTGTGGGGGAGTTTCCTCTGCTGTTGTTTGCCATGTTTTGTTTGCTCATTTTTGCAGGTACCCTTTGGATCGTGATAATTGGCGCGCCTGTTTTCAATCCAGCCGGTCAATATCCTATCCTTTTGCTAACGTTTATTTCAAGGATATCTTTTTAATCCTTTTTTGTGAAAAACAGATTTCCGTTTCACACTTAGACATTAGCATTGCCTTTTTCTGTTCAAAGAGTCGGCATAATAGCCGGGACTTTGAATATTGAGGACAATATTCAATTCTAAGTGTGGGGGGGGGGGATTCTGTCGAATTTGTCACATATATTGTACCTGTTAGTGCCCTAGTACCCTCGTTTTTGGCAAAATTTAAAAATTTTTTCGATAAAAAGAAATGTGCTTTGCTGTAACACCCCCAAAATTTGATACAGCGGAAGACTCAACAAGCTTTCGGGGTGCTACGGTGATTGGTATCCAACACAAGACAATATAGAACGAGATAAAGTAAACATAATAAAAACACAACCAAAACGGGGTTTTAACGTTTACATTTATCCCAACATCATTCAGAGTTAGGCCCAAAATAACATAACAGTAGGTCCAAAATTAGTTATCAGAGTTTAGAAAAATAGATCCATAAACCATGAGCCTTGCCCGAGCCTTCCATTCCAAGCATGCATATCATCACTTAATTACCTGAGAAAACGTGCTAAAAGTCAGCTTTCGCTGGTGAGATCATAGGTTTACATTCATCTAACAATATAGTGGACATATACGCAAAACGCTTGCTAGCTAGACTAAGGATTCGCTAGAAGCCTGCAGATACCCTCCGCTCCAACCTAACACACGGATACCCTCCGTTCTAACATAGATATTCGGGTAACCCCCGCAATACCAATAAATACTCGGATAACCTCCGAAGTATTAATAACCTATAGGTGCACACTACAGTATCTAAATAAGCCAACCTTGAATAGTACACACAACATATATGTGACTAAAGCTGACAATCCACCAATAACCAAATAAGCCAACCTTGAATAGTACACACAACATATATGTGACTAAAGCTGACAATACATCCTAGTCCATACGCATAGCAAGTTTTAGAAAGAATATAGAAGCGATAATAGTCCACATAAAATAATTTGCACGTTTCTCACCCCAAGTATTGAAAACATAGTTCAAGATTAAAAAGTGGGGCTATGACTCACCTCAAGTCCAGAAAATAGCAAGAAGAAGTCGGTAGAAATAAGATGTATAATAACTCACGAATCAGCAACTACGGACTCGGCACGACCTAACAATATTAACTCGTTCAGAAATCATTTCCTCAAATTCAAAAATATTCCCAAACCCGGACGAGAATCCGTTTTATTTCCGAAAATCCATTTCGTATTAGTTTGGTATATTTACGTTTGGTATCCATACGGGTGGTGGGTCGACACAAAAACAAACCAAAAGGTCACACAAAGAATAATAAAATAAACTATGGATCTAATATTAGCCCAATATATCATTTAAATAAATCGCCGAAGTTTATCGAATCCGTCGATTTGATAATCCTCATATTTATTTACGTAACATACCGTTCCAAGATTACACCCAATCCTAAAACACATAGCACATAAATACTATATGGTACATATCATAGTTTAATAAATTCCTCATATATATCATCAAATTGGCCAGATTTCCCGATATATACACTCGCAATTTATTACACTTTACATATACCACAACCTATGGGCGTCGTAGGATACGATGCCCATTAATATACTCATTTCAGATAGCCAAATAACCCGATTCAACCCTACGGTTAAGTGGTTATTTAGTTATAGAAAACGTTTATATTAATCGTCATATATCCGTGACAACACGAAAGTCACAATTAATAACTTACCTGGACTCGAGTGACAACGACTCTGCATAACTCGATAAGTTTACCCGTTATGTATATACAAAATGACATTTTTATTAAATGTTTAATAATTGTCGAGAGTTTCTCGTTTTATAACACATTTTTATAATAATAATACGTTCAATAATATTACGCCACTTTCGTAGCCTAATATATATCTAGTCGTATTATTTATAATATGACTCGTGATTATTATTATTATTAATATACGCGCCTATATAATTATATATCCGTTATTCACGTCTATATATTCATATAAACGTTTATATTATCAATAATTATTATTACGAGTTTTATTATTTACGTTTTAATTGTAATAGTTATCGAGTCATACGAAATGGTCACATGTCCGAGTCATGACTCTCGGCTCATTGTCCAAGTCCAAAATAATAAGCAAATGTCATAACAATCAATACATCTCCGTCCAATCAATCCCAATCCACGTGCTACAACAATAGGGTCCGACTACGGCACCCGACTAACCTATCTCCGTCATTCTAAGTGACCGTCTCACAATCGGTCCCGAATCACACTTTTCGTTAACAACTTCACAATACCAATATCCATTGTCGAGACCAAACGTGGTCTCGACCCACAAGTATTCGGCCGAATAATCAACCAAAGCCAAATCCAAAACCAAGTTAACAATAAAAGTCATAAGGAAATAAATATAACCAAAGTTCACATTCGGGATGGTTTACCAAGCCAAACCCGAGTCTACTCGACTCAAATGAGTCTCGGTACACACCACGAGCCACAATGGCTCGAACCAAACATCAAAGGGTCACAAGAAAAGCTCTAAGGAGCACAACCAAATGCCAATTCGACCACAAGGTCTCGGCAACAATAAACCACATACGGTATCGAGCCGTGACTCCATCGAGTCTACCCAAATAATCCAACGCAAGCAAGAACATGAGCCACAACTTCAAGACCCAAAAGTGGCAAGCAAATCGAGCTCCATGGCTCGGATCAATAACCATGCCGTGAGTCTTAGACTCACGGTTCGAATCAACCCATCAAGAAACCAACCCGGATACCAAACCTTTAAGAAAATGTGTTTCCAATCATCTAGTCGTGACCCTTGGTCACGTTTTTATCAAAAATACGAGTAAAACTCGTCTCACCTTCGATCTATAAACTCAAACCATGATAATCCTTCCAAAAACAAACGAATGGTGGTGAAAATAGTGGTGATTCGAAATGAAAATGGAGTTATAGGGCGCGTGTAGGGGTAGATCTAAGAGATTTGATGATGGGGAGTTAGAAAATGGTGGTGGTGTTGAGTGATGGCCGGCGGTGACAGTGGTGGCGGCCGGTTATGGTTGGGGGCGGCTAGGGTTTGAGATGGTGAGGGAGAAAAGAGAGAGAGAGGTGAGTGGGAGTGTTGGTGTAGTTTGTGTATACCGAAACCACAAGGACCGGATTTTGTAGTTACCATTTTTTTTTTTTTTTTTTTTTTTTTTTTTTTTTTTTACAAATAATAATAATAATGATAATAAAAGTAATAATAATGTTATTAGTGGTAAGAGTGGGTAAATGTAAAACATGTGGCCCGAACCCGAACTCATTTCAAACGTTTAATATCTCACGAAACATCTCGTAAATAAATAAAATATAGTCGGACTCGTAAAACGAATCATAAAATTTTCGTTAGGTAACCCTAGTGCCAGAGTCACGTAGTACAAGTGAGAATTTAAGAATACATCACCGAGCATAATATCAAAATGAATTATGAAAATAATTCATGAATTCCATAACATCATAAACACATAATTATCCATAAAATAGGTCGTACAAGTTCGTTGTGAAATAAAATTTCCAAATAAAAATTTATAAACGAACTTTAAGGTAATGCGGGTTTTTTTTTAAAATAACTCCCTAAACTGCCGGTTGTCACATTTGCACACAAAAATATAATAAAAGAAGTTGTTTAGTCTTGATTAGGTTAGAACAAGGGGAATCCTGACTCTGCCAGAGTGTTGATCTGGCTGCTTCCTTAACTTTTTAGACTAAATTCTTAACGAATTATGCAAATGAAAATGCTAAGCGTAGAGTAGTTGGTTCTCTTTAGAGCTTATATAAGTAATCTGTGGCTTTTTCTCCCAGTAGCTCCTAATTGGATCTAAATACGTGCTGTTTTCAAACTTTTGACCATTAAAAGTTTTCGTTATGTAAACAAGTTTTTATGCATGGTTAATATAGAGTACTAGTTCAAATTTGTATTTATATTTTGGAACAAGCAACTTCCTTAAAAAATGAATAAGATTGCAAAATGAAGTAATGTAAAATTGCTGAATGATGCAAAATTTTGAGTATGATATGAAAAGTGAAAAGAAAGAAAAGAGAAAAAGAAAAAAATGAAAAAGAAAAAAAATGATCGATGAAAAAAAAATTAAAAAAAATATATGAAAAGAAAAGAAAAAAAAAATGAAAAATGAGAAAATGAAAAAAAAAATGTGTTGAATAGAATTAGAATAAATAAATAAAAGTTGCTTGTTCTCAAATTTAAATAGAAAGTTGAGCTAGTATTCGTTGATTTTGTGTAACGACTAAGCGGGAATTTAGAGATTGTCGAAGTCAAAGACCCCGAAAGCTCCGATACTATTCTCGAGGGTGTAAAAACCTAGCTTCCTAAGCCTCGGCTAAAAGGACAAGCTGAGAAGAAAGTCGCAACATGGATTGATCTCACCTTTGAATCTTTAATCTCTGAATGATCGTTTGTTGTTATCTACTTAAGTTTTGATTTTAATGTGTCGTGGAATATCAAAAATCTTTGAATCAAAATCCCGCCAATTCTGGTACTATTCTCTGTGAGGTGTCAAAAGCCTAGTCACCTAAAACCAACTGGTTTGGGATGTGCCGAGAAGAAAGCCGCTACATGGAAAAGGCCATTTTCGGTTCTTAAATTTCTGAGGTTTCCTGTGAGTTAGGATTGAGCTTAAATAAATGACAACCATAACGAGCTCTGATTTTTGGTGGTCAAACTTTTGAAAATAAGCACACACGCCTAAAATTTGTAAATTGCGGGTGTAAAAAGTTAAGACTTGTCTTACACAGATTATTAGTATAAGTAGTGTTAGCATTTTTACAAAAACATTTGTGCAACGGTTTTTGAATTTAGTTGGGAGTATAAAAAAGAGGATGACGATTACAATTCCCCGGAGACACCCAGTTTGTGTGAATCCCGTTCCATAATACCATTTTTGGAAAATCAAGCATTTTGTTTACTTTGTTTTTAGTTTAAATGTCTCGCATTAAATAAAAAGTCGAAACGGGGTATACTTGATATTCTTTCATTACTTTATATGATTGGATTGCTAGGGACTAGCAATAGTTTAGTGTGGGGGATTGATGAGTGTGAAAATACTCATCATTTTATACCCATATTTGACTGTAAAAATACAAAAAACACACAAATATGCCGAATTATATTTCAAATATCCTTGGATTGTGTTTTATATCTTTCAGGTACAAAAGGATTGAAAATAGAGCAAAAATACAAGATTTCAAGCATTTATCGAAGATTATTGAAGCCCGAAGAAAAAGCCCAAAGATAAAGGCAGTTATGAGCCCAAGCCGTCTGCTATTAAATACATAAGCTAGTCTAGCCCATCAGTCGAAACCCAATATAAATTAACCGTGTTGGTCCAAAGAAAGCTTATGCTCCTTTTGACCAAGATTATCTTAGATGTGGCAATTTTTCTAGTGGTAAAAGAATATGAGACGTGGCACAATTGGGATGTTGTATTATGGCTTGGAGGCTACTCTAGTTTTGGAATATATATATATAAAAAAAAAAAAAAAAAAAAAAAAAGATGATAAGAACATCAACGAGAGAGGAACCGGATATATATTTTTCTTTCGTTTTTTTTTCTTTCTTTCTTTTAGTTTTGTAAGTTTAGTTTTAATTTTATTTAAAATAGTAAAAGTTTGTATTAATTTTTGATATTTTAAAGTAATGACCATTCTTAGTTTCTTTACATGTCCTATTAATCTCAAGTATTTATATTAATGTTTTAGTTAATCACTTTTTACCCTTCAAAAAAAAAAAAAAAAAAAAGAAAGAAAAAAAAGAAAGAAAAATCACCCATGGGGGTCCGTTTACCACAGATCCAACATTCACAAAATTATTTTCCTTTACAATATTAGTGCATTAATTTTCTTTGTCCTAAATCCTTTTAGTATTTTAATGATTTCCAACACTTGCTTTGGTTTTATTTAAATGAATCTCTTTTGTTATTAGTGTTTTGCTTTAGAATAATTAATAGTCTTATTGGCATCTAATTTTCAAATATTTATTTCGTAAAACTACTGTATCTAACTAGTTTTCTTCTCTGTTGTTATATATCTCAATCTTTAGTAAAACATCTATATTTTAAAGTCTTGGTTATTATATAGAAATTGGTAGTAACTAAAATATAGTTATTGGTGATTGAATGGTGGTTATGGAGCTATTAAGGAAGATTCGGGTATATGAGCTTGTAGATTGGGTATTGATTAAAATATGTTTTGGAGTTCATTTTATCTGTAGTCTTCATATTTGGTGACTTCTAATCCCTTCTCGATTATCTCTTTTTATTATCTATTGTTTATTGTTATGTTTAGACGTAATATGTTTATTTATGTTATTAGTGTAGTTTTTATTATGTGCGAGTAGTTTATATATGTTGGTTTAGAAATATCTTTATTATTGTTGGATTAATTGTTATTATTAGTTTAGTAGTCATGAGTAGTGAGTAGATTTTTTATATACTTGTTGAGTAGACTATTCCGTGAATTGAGTGTGGTTTTATAAAAATTAGAAAATATATTGATTAGTAATTTTTAAGTTACTTAGATTAAAATTTTGGTTGTTTGAGCGGGCAAAAGCCGTGAAAATAGTTGGGTTTTAATTTAGATATTGATATCTCTTTATGAAAAAGTTGTTTTCAAAATAAACCAACGTTGTGAGAAAATATTTATTCGTAAAAGATATTAATTCATCAATAAGAGAACTTAATTGAAATAATAAACCACATTTAAGGATCGTGATAATTTGCTTAACAGGTATATCTTTTTATCACATATTTCTTAGTTGCTTGCTTAGTATAATCTAGTTTATTATTTATAGCCGTTGTCTTTTATCGTTAACTTTATATTATTTACTTGCTACTAGTGTTATTATTATCTTTGCTTTAATCATTTAGTTTTAAGCTTTGTAGTTTTGCTTTATTAATCTGGTTTTTATCGCTTAAAATAGTTTTTAATCTTTTACTTTAAAACCAATCAAAAACAAAAATTCCTTTTTTCATTCAAAGTCACTCGATCACAAGTCGTTTTAATACCATTCCACACCTCGCTGGGACATAACGACCCGGGGAAACCCTATTCTTCACCGGTTATCTTGCACTTTCTCCTGGGTTGACCTATTGACCGCACCCGGTTGACTGGTTAGTTTAGGAGGAGTCAATAATTATACCATTTTGATCAGATTTCACCTAGAAAGTCACTAGTTTACTTGTTTAAATAACTTAAATTAACAATCATTTACAATAACTTGTTTTACCCATTTTTATACATCATGGACATGATCACAAGACAAAATATAGCATGAATGATATGTAAATAACATGAATATGATATTTAGCTAGAAGTATGTTAGGGTTTTGCTTACAACTTTTGGCTTTCAATTAAGAAAGGAAGTTAACATGTAAGGTAAGGACTTTGATAGACTTAAGCTTCACCCTACTTCACTTCATGCAATCTTTCTACCCTTGTATTCTTGAAAGAGAGATGATGAAAGTTGAGGTGACTTGAGTAGATTCAAACTCAAGAGAAATCACCAAAGTTTATAAGGTTTGGAAGTAGTTTTGATTACCTAAAACCAAGCTAGGGTTTCTATGTTGATGAAGTACTTGAATCTTGCTTATAACTAGAAGTAATTTAGCTAAGTGTGAAGTGTTTTGGTGTGTGATGGTGGACGGCAAACAAGAGGGGAGGGGGGGTTTATATGGCTTTGAGGAGGTTACAATATAGGACTAGTCAACATTTTCATGGCAAGTTTTACACTTGTAATTCATCCAAGGTTACTTAGCATAAGATCAAGCCACACCAAGGGTGACTCCCCCCCTATTGGCGGTTCACAAGGGCTAGGGGGTGAGGTGTGCCTTGGATGATATTATCCTAAATATTGTGTTAGTTTTGACTCCGGGAAATGCTAACCGTAAATGATTAAGCCTCAAAACGTAAAACCGGGTATCGTAAAAATATGGAACTTGAAAGAATGGTTAAACATATCATTATACTCCATAATAAAATATAAAATGAGTGGTAGGTTCCATTGGGGTGCTAAAACCCTGTTAAAACTGGAAACACGGGTCTAAAACGCGTAATACGTAAAACGTACGAATATTGTGTAAAATTGAGAAAAGTAAAATGTAACTTTTCTAATAGGATAAAAATGATATAAAATGACTTATAATGTCTAGACTGGGCTCAGTCTAGTGTCGGTTGGTATTAAATGTCTTTTAGACATAAAACCGTAAGCCTAAAAATCAAGAATGATTTATAAAATCAAGGAATGATTTTTGGTCAAAGGAGGAGGGAAAAATATGTTGACTTTTTCCAAAAATGTGAAAACTCAAATCATCTTAGAAATGCGGTGCAGGTATAGGCTAAGGTTACGGCTAAGTAAAAATGCTTAAAAACGAAAATTCCTGTTTTTCACGGCCGAGGTTTATTTGGTCATACTTTTCTCAGTCATGATTAATTCTCAAATAAATCATGAGTGTATCAAACATTTTTTTGATGCAGGGAAAATTAACGCGGTCGAGTTTCGTTGTGCGTAGAATTTTTGAATGACGTTTTACCCTAAAACGTGTAATTCGTTAATAACTTTCGCGAAAATGATCTGATGAGTGTCAAACTTTTATTTTGCCATGGAAGTGATTTATCACACGAGAATATGAAATAAAAATCAAATTTCGGGAAAATGAATAGTAAAAGTGAATAGTAAAAATGAATAACGAAATTTTTCAGGAATAGTAATTAACCTGAAATTGCGAATTGTTACACTAAAGTACTAGCAAATTGACTTTTTAAAGTTGTTAATTTGATGGTTAGTGAAGTTCAAACGGCTTACATAAAAGGGAGATAAATAATTGACGGGCATTAAATGGTGAACGAGATCATATCTTGGGCAACTAAAAGACAACATAAGTATTTATACTTAAGGTTGACTTTGAAAAGGCCTTTGACTCTCTTGATTGGAAGTTCTTGGATCACGTTATGGAACAAATGGGTTTTAGCGATGAATGGAGGAAATGGATTAATGGTTGTCTTGATTCGGGTTTTAGTTCGGTCCTTGCAACTGGATCACCAACCAAAGAATTTAAAGTTCAAAAGGGATTACGCCAAGGTGACCTGTATCCCCATTTTTATTCATAATTGAAGTTGAAGCACTTCATATTTCTCTCCAAGTTGCCAAGGAAAGAAACGTTTTTGAAGGGGTTGAAGTGGGGCATAAGAAGATTGACATCTCGCATCTTCAATTTGCGGTGATGCTCTTATAATGGGGAAATGGTCTCTTGAAAATTTCAAAAATCTTTATCGCATTCTAAGGTGCTTTCAAATGGCATCTGGGCTAAAAGTTAACTTTATAAAAAGCAAATTCCTTGGGATTGGGGTGAACAACCTCGAAGTTCAAAACTTTGCTTCAACCCTCAAACTTCAATCATCGACTCTCCTATGCACCTATCTTGGTCTCCCCATAGGTTCAAATGTGAAACATACGTGTAATTGGCAACCCATCATCGACAAATTTCACAAACGCCTTACATTGTGGAAAGCTAAAAATCTATCTTATGGTGGTAGGCTCACTCTTGTCAAATCAGTACTTGGGGCACTTGGCACGTATTTTTTCTCCCTTTTTAATGCTCCCAAAATTGTGATTAATTATCTTGAGAAAATTAGAAGAAACTTCTCTTGGGGTGGCTCATTGGATTCTAATAAAATGGCTTGGGTTGCATGGAAGAAAGTCTGTTCTCCAAAATCTTGTGGTGGTCTCGGAATTGGTAGCCTTCATGCTTTAAACCTTGCTATGTTGGTCAAATGGTGGTGGTGTTTCCATTCGGAAACTAACTCTCTTTGGAAAAACACCATTATGTCCATTTATGGTGTTCATGGTGGTCTCAGCCTACAAGCTCAACCTCGATTAATGTCAAGCCCCTAGAACTCAATAATTGGCTTACGTAAGTCTCTCTTATGTTTGAATATTAACTTGGAATCGATCTTTGTTCGTAAAGTGGGCAATGGTGCTTCATTTAAATTTTGGGAGGAAACTTGGCATGGGGATACTTCTTACAAAGATATTTATCCAAGACTCTACGCACTGGAATCCTCAAAATCTTGCAACATTAATGAAAGGTGTAACAACTCAAATGGCCTTAATAAACGTTCTTTACATGTATACATGTGTGCCCATAATAGGCTCCCGTATTTCCAGCTGTATAATTATTGATTTGATTAGCACTAACCAATAATAAAAACATGTGATTTTAAAAAGAAAAATAGCAGTAAAAGTTCTTCCATGTACAAATTGAAATAAAAACTTGCATATTTCCCAAAAATACAAGTTTTCAACGCATGATTGATGAGGCGAAAAATGATCCGTTTTTAGGGGGTCATTTAAGCCCGAATTCGAATTTATTTGATCAAATATTGCCCTAAATCGTTCCTTTTGTGATTTTAGGTACTTTGGGAGAGAAATCTGGAAAAGGAAGCAATTCGGACGTTTTTGGAGCATAAAAGTGAAGAAAACGCCAAAGTCTTAATTTTCCATGCTGGGAACAGTAGGTGACGGCGTCAAGAGTAACTCCCTGACGGCGTCAAGAGCAAAATTCCATGACGATCCAGTAAAGATTTGAAGGCGTCAAGAGTAAAAGTCATGACGGCCTGGAAATGATTATCACTTGACGACGTCAAATGTAGATCAAGGCAGTCCGAGAAGAGTTTTGGCGGCGAGGTGACGGCGTCACAAGATTGGTCTTGACGCCGTCAGACCCCTTTTCTTATATATAGTTTTCTAATTTTCACATTAAAAAGAGAGAAGTTTTGGAGAAACCCTAAGTACGATTTTGGTGCGAATTTTACAGGTTTTTCAAGGGTTCCAAGCCCTTGATACCTTTCATGTGTAATTAAGATAAGTGTTCTTTTAATTCAATCAATATTTCTATGTGTTAGTTATCTATATCTTGTTCTTGTCTTAATTCCATCATGCTAGGCTAGATTTATCTTATGTTTACTTAGATCTAATGAAACCTAGATGTTGATTATGTGTTGATTACTTGTTTATTCTTGTCTTGGATGAATGATTTATATGTTAGGCTTAAGAAAACTGGCAGATCTCCAATTGGTAACATGCTTGAACGTCTTAAGAAACATGAACCGACGCGCACTAGGTCTTTATTGGTTGTATTTAATGCATGAGCCACTGTTTACAATCCCTATAGTTGTGCTGGGCATGGTGTAGGAGGAGATAAGAGCTCATAGAATTGGGGAGTTAAGTGTGCCACCCCATGAATGGTATTAAGGAATACGATCCGTCATCCATGCAATTATAACAAGTAATTAACGTGTAAAAGATGTCTAGGGAGTAGTGAAATCTAAGTAAACACATTTTCTCCACTTATTGCTCACAACTTTAGTATAATTTAGTTTATTTTCAGTTTTAGTATTTTATTTTGATTGCATTGTAGTATTGGGTTAGTTGACTAGCAACTAATTCCGCCCAAATCCTTCAAAACCTGAGAATTTACTTGCTTTCTAAAAAAACATAAAAATACAAAAAGAATCATCTCTCATCCCTAGAACTAGTATTTAGGTTTTCTAATCCTAGCGACACTATTCCTAAGCTGAACGATCAATCCCCCGGTACTTGTCACTATACTATACTACAACGATCAGGTACACTGCCTGGTGGGGGTTGTAAGCTTCTCAGGATCCCTTGAGAGGTAAAGCCTGGTGCGATTCCCACGTATCAATGATGTACGGTGCAAGTTAAGCATGTTTTGGGTATATATGCAAATATGCAAGTTTTAGTGGGTATATATGCAATTGTCCCGAAGATAAAACTAGCAAGTTTAATGGGATAGGTGAAGAAAAACTGGAGTTGAGTATTGAGGTGTTGTACAATAATAGTCAAATGGCACTTTTGAAAAAATAGATGGTGGGAGTCGATGTCTTTGCGCACCTTAAAAAGAGTAATTTATACACGTAAGATGATAAGAATCAAGAAATTTTACTTGCTACAAAAAAATGGTTATCCGTAAAATTTATACAAGAAACATCTTGGGCCGTGCTTGGCCTAAAACACTACCTTGTATTATTATAAAAATGAGTCTTTGACTCTTTTGTGTCCACGTCCCATTACAAAGTTTTGATAACACTCCCTTTTTAGTTTAACCTCTTTAGGCTTATTCATTTCATCCAAGTTTCTTTGTGATTAGCTTAATTTACTTTTTCCAGTTATAACTTTAATGGCGTCCACTTCAAGTTCATTGATGCAAAGGAGCTTCAAGTATGATGTCTTCTTAAGCTTTAGAGGCGAAGACACTCGAAAAAACTTTGTTGATCATCTTTATTCTGCTCTTACACAAAAAGGTATTGAAACATACAAGGATGATGAAAAAATTAAGAAAGGGAATATGATGAGTGATGAGCTTATTGAAGCCATTGAAGACTCGAAATTTTACATTATTATTTTCTCCAAGAACTATGTTTCTTCATCTTGGTGCTTGGAAGAGCTTGTTAAGATTATGGAATGCCAGACGATGGACGAGCACACTGCTTACCCCGTGTTCTATGATGTGGAGCCTACTGAAGTACGCAAACAAACTGGGGCAGTTGGAGATGCATTTGCAAAACATAAAGAGGAAAAAGCTGGAAGAAAATGGAGAGAGGCTTTGAAAGAAGCATCTGATTTGGCTGGGTTTGAGTTGAAAAACATTACTAATGGGTAAGTAAATTTCTTCATTTATATCTATGCAATATTATTAAACTTTTTTAAAGGGTGGGGAGTTAGGCTATGTTTCATCTCAAAACGGGCAGGCAAATAATGTTTTTAGCAAACTAATCTTAGAGCATATGGTTCGACATTCTTCTACACACTGCCGTCAAACTTACAATCTGTGGTATGAAACCACAGATAAGTTTTCACACTAATCTTAGAGCATATGGTTCGTCATTCTTTTACACACTATCGTCAGACTTACAATCCGTGTTATGAAACCACATATAAGTTTTCACCTATATAACTATATTATTCGTTTTTATAAGGGTATAAGCTATAGAGAAGGAAGCGTTAGTGGTGGTCATTTGTCATTTGCATATACCACATGCTATCTGAAACTCTTCTATAGAATTTACATTTATAAGTTATAATACTACCAAGTCAAATCAATTTTTAGGAAATGTAGTCCTGGGTTAATAAGTAAATGTATGTGTGATCACAGCATGTATGTTTTGCTTCTGGATGTATTGTTTTGTCAGCATGTATCCATCTTTGGTAGCCTGTTTGCCTTGGCATGTCAAGGCACAAGGCTGCTTGGATGTTTGTATATATTTGTTTGAGAAGTAACATAATTCACCTTTCAACAAAAAAATAAAATAAAATAATAAATTAGAAAGTTTAAATGTGAGTATAGAGTATTATTTTTCTCTCATTTGTCCTTACACTTGAACTTATCGGTCCTCTATGTACAATGGAAAGTTCATGACTTCATGTGTATGGTTTGTTACCCTGAACAAGTGGCTCTTTTCTTTTTTCCTGGTAGACACAACAAGTTTCAACCGGTACAAAACCCTTGTCTTAACAAATACATCGGTTATTCATTCACTACTTATTACAAATCCTATATACTTATATCACCATTTACTTCATGTATGATTGTATGTCAGTATTATAGATTTAAAAAATGTTCAAAAAATCACAAGCTACATGAATCTTTCTTTAACATATAGGCATGAAGCTAAGTTCATACAGAAAATCGTTGCAGAGATTTCACTAGAGTTACATTTCATCTATTCGAGTATTGATGGAAATTTAATAGGCATGAAGACCCGTGTAAAAGAAGTAATTTCATCCTTAGAACCTGGTGTTGGTGATGTTCGCATGCATATGGGGGATGGGAGGTGCGGGGAAGACAACTTTGGAAAGAACTATTTTTGATCAGATATCCATTCAGTTCGAAGGTGAAAGCTTTATTGAAAACGTCAGGGAAATTTCAAAAGCCCCTTTGGCGGGTCTAAAGAAGTTGCAGAAACAACTACTTTCAGATGTTTTAAAGGATCAAAACATTGAAGTAAGTAGTGTTTCTGGCGGAAAAAGTATGATGCAAAGGAGGATGCGTGGTAGAAAGGTACTTGTTGTTCTAGATGATGTCAATCATAAAGATCAGCTTGAGGCGTTAGCCAGTGACTGTAATTGGTTTAAGCCGGGAAGTAGAGTTATAATTACAACAAGAGATAACCAAATACCGGCAGCCCACGGAGTGAGATTGATTCATAAAGTGACTTTGTTGTCTCAAGCGGAAGCAAGTTGCCTCTTCAGTAGGTATGCGTTTGGAAGAGAGAATCCGATTCTAGGGTACAAAAAAATGTCACAAAAAGTTTTACAATATGTTGATGGTCTTCCTTTAACGATTAAAGTTAGGGGTTCACATCATCGTGATCTAGATGAGTCTGAATGGAAAAATGCCATAAAAAGACTAGAAACAATTCCATTTAAGGATACCATGGAAGTATTGGAATTAAGCTTTGATGGTCTAGAGAATGATCACAAAGAAATATTCTTAGAAGTTGCATGCATGCTAAAAGGTTGGCCCAAAGAAGCTGCAATTAGAGTGCTTGAAATCCGTGGATTTCATGCTATATATGGTTTAAAAGTTCTTGAGCAGAAATCTCTTATAACTATTTCTAGTGAGGAAGAAGAATTAGGAATGCATGATCATTTAGAAGAAATGGGTCAGAATATTGTTCGTCGTTTGCACCCAGATGAACCTAACAAACATAGCCGATTGTTCGTTGATGAAGAAATTGAGGATATATTGACTAATTACCTGGTAAGAATCAAATTATGATTTAATAGAACTCAGAGTTAACTATATTTTTGGTCCTGGTTTGCCCTTTTTTTTTTGTTCCAATAGTGTGAAAAGTTTCAAACTTTGGTCTAATATGAAACACCCATTGTGGGTTCGGTCCAAAATTTCTAACTCCGTTAGTTTGACTATGTTTGACCATTTAATAAAAGAATATTGTTGTCTATTTTAGGTATATTATATTAGAAAAAATTAGTTACAGTACGTATTAGTTTTCATATCAAAAACACATTAACAATTCTCATCTTGCTCTTTGTTTGTGTCTCTAATAGTTTGCCCTAAATTCACTCTCAATTTGAATTATAATTCAATTCGCTTTGTATCATCTTCATTCCCTCTCAATTTGATCATGTTTTCAGTGATTTTGGGCGTTTAGAAATTTAGGACTCCGACAAAAATATAAAGGGTTTTTATTTTTTTCTATTTCAGGGTACCCAAGCAACAAAAAGTCTAGACTTCCGGTCACCGGGTTTCAGTGCTGAAATTGCAGTAAAAGGTCTAGCAAAAATGAAGTCTCTTAGATTTATTCACATAGATCTCATAAATGATTATTCTGAGAGTAATATTGATAAAGTTAGGGAATTTGATAAAGTTAGCGAATACCTTCCAAGTTCCTTACAATTTATGACATGGATTGGTTTTCCTTTTTCGAGTTTACCGAATACATTTCAAGGAGAACATCTTTTTGGACTTCAAATGTATCACAACAATATTGTTCAACTTTGGGAAGAGGGAGAAGAAAAGGTAAAAGGATGGATAAATTGCTGTTTCTCATGATTCATTATGCTCCTATATATCTATGGGTTTGTAATTGCACCAATATTAACTGTTTTTTTTTTTTTTTTGCACTTATGTTAGGTTCTTCATAAGCTCTGTTTCCTTAGTATCATGTATTCAAGGTTGAAGACCTTTGACCTTAGGTTGGCTCCAAATCTTGAGCATTTGACTATTGAACATTGTAATGACTTCGGAGAGCTTCATATGCCTGCTCATCATCTAAAGCTCAAATATCTCAACCTCACATTTTCAAAGTTGACAACCCTTCACCTCGGGAGTACTCCGAATCTTGAGATGCTTATACTCGAAGGCAATTATGATTTGGTGGAACTTCAAATGTCTGATGAAAGTCTAAACCTTGAGAATCTCAACCTCAGTAATTCAAAGTTGAAGACCATTCACCTCGGGAATACTCTGAATCTTGAGACGCTAATACTCACAGGCTGTTATGATTTGGTTGAACTTCAAATGCCCGTTGAAAGTCTAAACCTCAAATATCTCGACCTTAGTCATTCAAAGTTGAAGACCATTCACCTCGGGAATGTTGGATATCTACCAACAACCTAAGATGCTAGAATGCGAAATCGTGACTTTTGTGAATATATTGACACACTTCAATTACCTCTACTCGACTGAAAAGTAACACACACATGAGAGACCTAAACGTTTATGTTTATTGATCAAAGGAAAAGAATGAACGGTACAATGACCCCTCCCCCCTCACCTCTTTGTTGTAGAGATGAGGGGGGAGAAAACCCAACTCTAAACGATCGAGTAGAAGTCTGCTACAAAGGAGAAAAAAAACTCACCAATCGCTTTTGACTAAACAAGACATCAATGCCATATAAATATCATGTGAACCGACCTTAAGCATCTCCTAATTTGACTAAAGTTACATTACGACCCCCTAGACTTAGTAATACTTGCTAATATGCATACTATATTACAACAATTTCCACCTTAGTATCATATTAGCCATCTCCGATACGCAGCAGCTTCAACCAGTGCTGGAACCTCGCATAGGGGTGTGCCTTCATCCACGCACTAGTAGCAATAACTGCTACTAACATTATCTTAGATCATGACTCTATCGAGAGTCCCTTTAGCCAAATAGCCTCCTTTGCAGCCTCCGTAAGTGTCATATACGCCGCTTCAGTTGTTGACAAAGCCTCTATGTGCAGCATCATAGCTTCTGAGCTTCCTGCACATCCTTGTATCATAAACCCGTACCTTGTGATTGATCTACCCATGACAGTGATCGATCTACCCATAGCGTAGTCAAAATCCACAAAAACCTGTACGTCTGTCTGTAATCCACGATCGAACCTATCCAACATACCCACATGTACAGATGCTATGTCAGGTCTTGTGCAGACCATCTGATACTCCCGGCTTCCAACCGCATATGTACATGACAACTTACCATTCTTTTCCACATCACAGTCCCCTGATAGACTACCCTCCAACGACAGTATGGAGTGCCCCTCCAACAAAGTCTGTACCAACTTTCTGTTGTAAACCCTGGACTATAACACCCTCAGAGTATTACCACTCTGATCCCTGATGATCTCCATACCAAGTATATTTCCTTTTGCTTTATCCAGCAATCCCTTGGTATCCTAGATCTCATCCTTGCATCCACAAGAAAAAACCATACCATATATATAGAGAAATAGATGTATGAACATACGTGGTGTATACTCCCAGTAATAGTCGTCGCTGTCGTCACTGCTTTTCCTGCAGCTCTTAAAGCAGCCATATTATTGTCACCTCTATACCTTTCAGCAACATTACCCTCTGCACCTTCTTTAATCCAAAACCTTGAAGTCGAAACTCTTGCAAAACCTTGTCACCTATGAAGCTCAAAATCGAAACTCAAAGAACCTTGTGACAAAAGAAAACAATTTCCTATAACCCTAGGAGAATTGATCCACCTCCTTGCAAGACAACTTCAAGAACCTTGTTGCCCATCATCATTCTTTATCCAAACCCTTTGTTTATTCTGATAACCATGTGACATAAACCTCACAACACCAAATCAAACAAAGTACATGTGTGCCTTTGAAAACATCCTTGTCGACTTTATATGCTAACCCGTAACTTATGATCAAAGCTACCAAGCAACACGACAAAAAAAAACTACCTAACCTAGAAAACCTTTGTCGAGTAAATCTTCAACAAATTAAAGTTTCACTTTAAAAGAAACCTTCTTTAGTAAGATTCTTTCATGTGCATGTGCATGTAACAAGCAAAAAAGAATAGAATAAAATACCTTAACACCATTACTGTTGTCGTATTGTATTTTTGAATATCTCTTTAGAAACAAACCGCCTTCTTGCTTGAAACTCAATATCACCATGTCGATATATATGCACCCTTGCAAACCGATTCTTGTTAATCCAAAAATCTTACAAAACTCGACAACCTTAAAGCTTCAAAAACCCGAAACCTCAAGAACCCTTGTTGTCGATTGATTGACCAACAAGAAAACCCTTTACAGTCGGTACCATCGAAACCGAGAACCGAAGTGCAAGAAACAAACGAAACACCCCAACACCTTTTGGAGATCTCTAACCCGGGACCTCAAAGAACCTTGTCTTGTAAAATTGGTTTAGATAAACCCTCCAAAACCAACTACTTGATTTTTGTTTCTTTATCCCTTGCTTGTTCGATACCTGGAACGCAATACACCTTGCTGCTCCAAAACCGAATCGCAAGAACCTTCACAAAGTCGACCAAGCTTCTTGTTGAGTCTTCGAACCAAGCTCTGATACCACTTGTTGGATATCTACCAACAACCCAAGATGCTAGAATGCGAAATCCTGACTTCTGTGAATATATTGACACACTTCAATTACCTCTACTCGACTGAAAAGTAACACACACATGAGAGACCTAAACGTTTACGTTTATTGATCAAAGGAAAAGAATGAACGGTATAATGACCCCTCCGCCCTCACCTCTTTGTTGTAGAGATGAGGGGGGAGAAAACCCAACTCTAAACGGTCGAGTAGAAGTCTGCTACAAAGGAGAAAAAAACTCACCAATCACTTTTGACTAAACAAGACGTCAATGCCATATAAATATCATGTGAACCGACCTTAAGCATCTCCTAATTTGACTAAAGTTACACTACGACCACTTAGACTTAGTAATACTTGCCAATATGCATTCTATATTACAACAGGGAATATTCTGAATCTTAAGGAGCTGAAACTCAAACACTGTTATGATTTGGTGGAACTTCAAATGCCTGAAAGTCAAAACCTCGAATATCTCAACCTCGGTCATTCAAAGTTGAAGACCATTCACCTCGCGAATACTCTAAATCTTGAGGTGCTAATACTCGAAAGCTGCAATGATTTGGTAGAACTTCAAATGCCTGCCGAAAGTCTAAAGCTTAAAGGGTTCGCAGTTAGTGGTTCAAAGTTGAAGACCATTCGCCTCGGGAATACTCCAAATCTTGAGACGCTAATACTCGAAGGCTGTTATGATTTGGTGGAACTTCCGGTGCCTGCTGACAATCTAAACCTCAAATATCTCGAACTCATTCATTTAAAGCTAAAGACAATTCACCTCGTGAATACTCCGAATCTTAAGATGCTAATACTCGAAGGCTGTAGGGATTTGGTGGAACTTCAAATTCCTAATGAAAGTCTAAACCTTGAATATCTCAACCTTAGTCATTCAAAGTTAAAGACCATTCACCTTGGGAATACTCCGAATCTTGAGGCGCTAATACTCGGAGGCTGTTATGATTTGGTTGAACTTCAAATGCCTGCTAAAAGTCTAAACCTAAACTATCTCGACCTCAGTCATTCAAAGTTGAAGACCATTCACCTCGGGAATACTCCGAATCTTGAGGCGCTAATACTCGAAGGCTGTTATGATTTGGTTGAACTTCAAATGCCTGCTAAAAGTCTAAACCTCAAATATCTCGACCTCAGTCATTCAAAGTTGAAGACCATTCAACTCGGGAAAACTCCGAATCTTGAGGTGCTAATACTCGAAGGCTTTAATGATTTGGTGGAAATTCAAATGCTTCTTGAAAGTCTAAAGCTCGAATATCTCGACCTCATTCATTCAAAGTTGAAGGGCATTCACCTCAGGAATATTCTGAAACTTAAGAAGCTGAAACTCAAACACTGTTATGATTTGGTGGAACTTCAAATGCCTGAAAGTCCAAACCTCGAATATCTCGACCTCAGTCATTCAAAGTTGAAGACCATTCACCTCAGGAATATTATGAATCTTAAGAAGCTGAAACTCAAACACTGTTATGATTTGGTGGAACTTCAAATGCCTGCTGAAAGTCTAAACCTCAAATATCTCGACCTAAGTCATAATACAAAGTTGAAGACCATTCAGCTTGGGAATACTCCGAATCTGGAGACGCTAATACTCGAAGGTTGAAATGATTTGATGGAACTTTAGATGCTTGCTGAAAGTCTAAACCACAAATATCTCGACCTCAGTCATTCAAAGTTGAAGACCATTCACATCGGGAATACTCTGAATCTTGAAGCGCTAATACTCGAAGGTTGTAATGATTTGATGGAACTTCAAATACCTGCTGAAAGTCAAAACCTCAAATATCTCGACCTCAGTCATTCAAAGTTGAAGACCATTCAACTCGGGAATACTCCGAATCTTGAGGCGCTAATACTCGAAGGCTGTATTGATTTGGTGGAACTTCAAATGCTTCCTGAAAGCCTAAACCTCGAATATCTTGACCTCAGTCATTCAAAGTTAAAGAGCATTCACCTCAGGAATATCCTGAATCTTAAGAAGCTGAAACTCAAACACTGTTATGATTTGGTGGAACTTCAAATGCCTGAAATTCCAAACCTCGAATATCTTGACCTCAGTCATTCAAAGTTGAAGAGCATTCACCTCGGGAATATTATGAATCTTAAGAAGCTGAAACTCAAACACTGTTATGATTTGGTGGAACTTCAAATGCCTGCTGAAAGTCTAAACCTCAAATATCTCGACCTAAGTCATTCAAAGTTGAAGACCATTCACCTTGGGAATACTCCGAATCTGGAGACGCTAATACTCGAAGGTTGTAATGATTTGATGTAACTTCAAATGCTTGCTGAAAGTCTAAACCTCGAATATCTCGACCTCAGTCATTCAAAGTTGAAGACCATTCACCTCGGGAATACTCTGAATCTTGAGGCGCTAATACTCGAAGGCTGTAATGATTTGGTGGAACTTCAAATGCCTGCTGAAAGTCTAAACCTCAAATATCTCGACCTCAGTCATTCAAAGTTGAAGACCATTCAACTCGGGAATACTCCGAATCTTGAGGCGCTAATACTCGAAGGCTGTTATGATTTGGTAGAACTTCAAATGCTTGCTGAAAGTCTAAACCTCAAATATTTAGACCTCAATCATTCAAAGTTGAAGACCATTCACCTCCGGAATACTCCGATCCGAATCTTGAGATGCTAATAATCGAAGGCTATAATGATTTGGTGGAACTTCAAATGCCTGCTGAAAGTCCAGAGTTTGAAAGGCTTATTTCTATAGGTCTTTGTGCTTGTACAAACCTTGAGAGTTTTTCAAGAAGCATTTGTAGTTTACAAGGTATAAAAAAGCTTAGAATTGAAGGTTGCATTACAGAAGCACCCCCAGACCTTGACCAGTTAGAATGTCTAGAGGAGCTAATGTTTTCATCTACAAAGATTAGAAATCTTCCAGATAAAATTTGTATGTTGATGCATCTGAAAGCTATCAAACTTAAATCTTGTTGGCATCTTGAGAAATTACCCGTGGAACTTGGCCGATTACAGTGTTTAGAGCTAGACCTAACAGAATGTATAGTTTTACGAGATATTCCAAATAGCACCTGTCAGATGAAAAGTCTGAAATATTTCTTATCTCCCCTACTGTTTTCTCGTTAAAAAGTTGCCTGAGGACATTGGAATTTTACAACAGTTAAAAGAGCTAAATATAGAAACTGTGGGCATAAGACATCTTCCACAGAGCATTTTTCAGCTGGAAGGTCTGCGTATCTTTGGGTTTACATGGGGGCTTCAGTCGTAGGGTTTTACATCCATGATACAAAAATTGCAATATGTATCTTTCACTTACATAGAGAATTGAACAAAACCAAGAGTATTCTTTTATCATGCTTCAGCCAATATTTTCAGAAGCCAATTCACAAATAGGATTATAAATTTATGACAGGTACTTTCTCTAATTTATGTTCACTTTACTTCCAATTTTAAATCAATACATGTGTTACTATCCATCCTAATGTTTGATTAATTTCCTTCAGTGCGGACTTTTGATGACTGGGAAGAAATGAGCACACATACAAAGGTGACTAGTTTATGAACATCTGTATATAGAAACTAATTTGGTTGTCTAAATTCATATAACTGAGTTTTGTCCAAACTACTTTAACCAAAATATTTTTTATTCATTTGTAAACCAATGAGGTGGTTTTGTCTTTTTATGTACCCGTGCATTATGGCGGCAAGTACCCTGTGAATTAAAGTCCATGCACCAACAAAATAACAATGAAGAGTTGATTAACCAAAGAAAAACAAGAAGAAAATGATCCCGGACCGGCCCGGTTTACCTGTTTTTACCGGTCCTCTCCTGTTCGTTTTCAAACGGTTTTT
Organism: Artemisia argyi; assembly: GCA_030686995.1. Classification (NCBI taxonomy): domain Eukaryota; kingdom Viridiplantae; phylum Streptophyta; class Magnoliopsida; order Asterales; family Asteraceae; genus Artemisia; species Artemisia argyi. The sequence continues at coordinate 232,163,245 of CM060702.1, read as the reverse complement.
ATTGGCTAGCCGAACCAGTGGCAACTCTGGTTCCCGGTTGGACCTGTTGGTCCGGTCCAGTTTTCAAAACCATATGTACCATCAACTTGTTTGCATATAAATTGTATGAAGCTTTGTGTGTTTTATTAGTTCGTACAATATGTATAATAACATGTATTGGCTAGCCGAACCGGGGTGTTTTAAACATAACATTAATTAAGAGAGTTAATGAGTCAATAGATAAATGTGTTGGTAGATTGTGTTTAATTGGTTTATACTTTCTGCTTACTAGATTTTGCACATCTTAACATGCTTTTTTGTTTGTTTTATCATGCCCTCATCACACAGGCCTTGAAATTAAAGTACATGGAGGTGGGATTTATGACTCAAGTCTTCAAAAAAAGATGTTTACTGTTAAATCAAGGTATAACTATTAATTTTAAAAGTGTGCTAAGTAAAGTAACTAGTTTTTATAAGCAGTTAGAATTTTTGAAGTTAGAAAAGTTAACTTACGGAGTTCGGATAACACAGCTGACTTCTTCAGAAAGTCAACTGTGTTCATGATTGGATTTTACATGATATTGGAGATTATCAACATGTTATAATAAAATTCAATAAAGTTTTATAAGTAAGTTAATATCATACACATGTTTTGGTTTTCATAAAAAACTTCTACATTGGGACAAATGGTGAACCGTAAAAAGTTTGACTCACCATAAAAATATTTGACTTTTGAGTAAAACTTTTTACTCTCATAGTCTCATCAACTTCACTCAGTTTTTTCATATCCATGTCTATGAAAGAACATATATTATAGTGTTTAGAGTATTGATAGAAGCTACTAAACATGTTTCGGGAATAAATATTTATCATCAGATAAAGTTCAAAGTCTTCTTTTGCGGTAGATTTGAAGGATGGTTTGTTATCAATAGGATATTTGTATCGGCAAGAAGTTGTTGAAAGCAAGATTGCTTTTTGTTGGGAAAATACCATAAAAAAACACTATACTTGCCAAGAAAGTCACTTTTGAGTATCGAACAATATTTTTCCTCTTATGGGTACTGAACTTTCATTTTTTGGCCTCTTTGAGGCACTTTGTGACATTTTTGAGGGGCAAAAATGTCACAAAGTGCCTCAAAGAGGCCAAAAAATGAAAGTTCAGTACCTATATGAGGAAAAATTTTTGTTTGATACCCAAAAGTGTATTTTAAGACAAGTATGATGCTTTTTTATGGTATTTGCCCTTTTTTGTTTTATTTGAATAATAACACAACCTAAAATCATATAGAATCTGGAGTCTACATAGTTGACTTATTCAAAACAAAAATCTTGAAAACAATGGAAATATGCGTGTTCGAGGAAACATGATCAGATCATTAAGTGCCCCAAGCTCCTCGTGCCAACATAACCTAGCCAACACTCGAACTCATTACTTGGATGCACTATTGCTGTTAGATCAAGCTATAATCCTAACTTGGATGTTGTACTAGTACTTATTACTTTAGATCAATATATAATTTGAACTTTATTTTAATTCATGGAGCTCAGTAAACACAGTTGACTTATTCAGAAAGTCAAACTATATTTTCGATGAAAATGGTGGGACTATGATAAAATCAATAATCATGAACTAGTATTATATACATAAATAAGCTCTACATTTGGATGAAATCAATAATCATGAAAATGTTTGACTTTTGAGTCAAACTACCGGCTTTCATCAGACTTTCACCGAGGTTTTCATAGAATTGTACGGACGCACATATGTAGTTTTGAAAGGCATTGAGTAGTCGTATTGTGTCTTTTTCATTGTTTTTTTTAGTGCAAAGGTGAATTATATTACTTCCAAACTTATGTACAATCATAAGAATAACAACATTCATGATTTGGAGTCTTTGTCATTGTTGGGCTACAAACCGTAGAATGTTAAATTTGGAAAACAGTTTAACATGGTAAAACTGAGCCAACACAAAGTGTTGTTTACAACTAAAACCAAACCATGTCATCATTGACCACATAGGTTATATGTCGTGATATTGTTATGATACTATAGTCTAAAAAGTATGTATTTTTTTAGCATAAAATTGTGGAAGATGATACCGTGACACCAAGTTTTGTTCATATGAGATGAAATAATCATAATTCATAAACTCATATCATTGTGTTGTTTAATTTTGGGACTCGAATCTCAAATAAATGGAATTCACACTAAATGAGTTGACTTAGTCAAACTGCATGCATCCTTTATGAAAGAGATGAAGGACCTATAATGTCACATTTTGACCACAAGTTTTCAAAGAAGAGAGTTTATTTATTTGCACTTTTAGACCCCCCAGATGCAAACACTGGAACCTTGGACCTTATATAGGACCTCCCAGATGCAACCTGAACCTTCTCGCGTGTTATGAACCTCTTAGATAAGACCTTGACCCTTTCATGAACTCTTGATTGATCTTTGAACCTCATGGATACGGTTTTAACCCTTCTGCGAACCCATTAATTAGGTGGTTTTATTTTTGATTTCGAACCCCAAATCACACCCTGAAGTTAGCAAACAACCGAATAATGAAACATCGAAATCAATGATTCCGGTGATGATGAGTTTAAGATTGAGACGATTACTGTTGATGATTTAGATGATAATGACAATGAGTACGAGGTAGTAAGGCCGAGGTTGAAGCGATTAAGGTGCGGGTGTAGTTTGAGATTGAGATCCTAACTATTGCTGATTCAGATGATGATGAGGTGGATTTGGATTCTGGTAAGAGTACAGTGGATTGTTCGGTTCGGTTGTTGATGATGATGATGATATCGAGGATTTTTTGTCACCGGATGATAATAATGCTAAAGAAAATTTACTCATTTTCATCAAGTATTTGTGATCATTGTTGATTGCAGGCATGTCTAATACGTATCAGGCCTCCCAATCATTTCTCGGTTTACTTCAGGATTTGATTAATAATGAAACATTTTGAAAAAAACACGTTGCAATAAGATGACTTAACTCTAATTGTTTTAAGTGTGCTTGTTTATTAGAATTGGTTACTACATTTTTTGAATTAATTTGATCATAAGAGGATGTTTGGGAATTGGGACTGCTTATTCAGACATAGTTATTTGATTTTGTGAATGAAGCAAGTCATTTTAAGTTACGCATTCAGAAAGTAGCTATATGAAATAATTTCTTTTTTTGAAGGCGATTAGCAGTTTTATGTAGGACTCCTTTAATTGTGCTAGTGTTTGATATTGCTGATGTAACACACCCAAAATTTGGTACAGCGGAAGACTCAACAAGCTTTCGAGGTGCTACAGGGATTGGTATCCAACACGAGACATAAAAGAACGAGATAAAGTAAACAAGAGAAAAATATAACCACGCGGGGTTTTAAAGTTTACATTTATCCCAAATTAAATCCAAGTCAGGCCTAAAAGAAAATAAATATAGGTCCACAATTATTTATCAGAGTTTTAGAAAATAGATCCATAACCAGGTGCCATAGCCAAGCCTCCAATCCAAGCATCCAAGGGCATCACTTAATTACCTGAGAAAACGCGCTAAAAGTCAGCTTTCGCTGGTGAGATCATAGGTTTAAATTCATAATTCAATATAGTGGACATATACGCCGAAACGCTTGCTAGCTAGACTAGGCCTCAACCATCCAACCAAAATAATCCAACCAAATAATCCAACCAAAATAATCCAACCCTATAGGTGCACGCTATAGCTCAAATCAATCCAATCAATAGCTTACCTAGATCCTGTCTAGGCCTCGCTCTATAACCAATCCAATAGATTACCTAGTTCGGGACTAGGCCTCGCTCAACAACCAATCAATAGCTTACCTAGTTCGGGACTAGGCCTCGCTCAACAACTAAACAATAGCTTACCTAGTTCGGGACTAGGCCTCGCTCAATCCTACCTAGTTCTATAGGCATAGCAAGTTTTAAAATAAATAAAGCGGTAATAGTCCACATAAAACATTTGCACGTTTCTCACCCCAAGTATTGAAAACATAGTTCAAGAGTAAAAAGTGGGGCTATGACTCACCTCAAGTCCAGCAAATCCGCAAAAGAAATCGATAGAAGAAAGACGTAAGTAAACTCAAGTAACGGCAACAACAGACTCGGCACTTCCTAACAATATCAAACTCGTTCAGAATCATTTCCTCAAAAATCAAATATTCCCAATCCTGAACGTATTCCATTTAACTTTCCAAAAATATCCATTTCTCGAATTATCTTCATATTAATTTGAAGTTTGATGTTTGGTATCCATACGGGTGGAGGGTCGACACAATACAAACCAAGAAGTCACAACGAAAGAAATAATAAACCATCTATAGGTCTAATATTAGCCCAATATAGTGTTCAAATGAATCATCGAAGTTTATCAAATCCGTCGATTTGGTAATCCCTCATATTTATTTACGTAATATATCGCTCCAAGATTATACCCAACCTAAATCATATAGCACAAAAAATACTATATGGTATATATCATAGTCCAATAAATTCCCTATATATATCGTCAAATTTGCCAAATTCGTCAATTTAGCCAACTCCACGAGATATTTAGTAATTTACTATCCTTGTACACATACCACAACCTATGGGCGTCGTAGGATACGATGCCCATTAATATACTCAATTTATATAACTAAATAGCTCTTATTTAACCCATCGATTAAATAAGTTACATAGTTATAGAAAGTGGCTATATTAATCGTCATATATCCGTGACAACACAAAAGTCACATAATAAAGCCCACTTGGACTTAAGTAACCACAACTCGTATAACTCGATAAGTTTACCAAATTTATAAAAAGTCATGTTTTATTTATTAATTACCCAACGTATTAATTCTCGTCATTATTTCTAATTATTTATTTATAATAATAATCTCGACATTTATTGCACCATTAGAATAGTCCAATAGTTATCATTATATTATTATAACGTTTACTCGTGATCGTTTTATTATTAATATACGCATTTATATATATATATATATATATATATATATATATATATATATATATATATATATATATATATATATATATATATATATATATATATATATATACGTTAATCACATCTATATACGTATATAAACGATTATATTATCAATAATATTATTACGAGTATTATTATTAATGTTTGATTTTGAATATTTATCGAGTCATAAGAATTTGGTCACATGTCCGAGTCATCACTCTCGGCTCATAGTCGAAGTCCAAAAATAATATAACCAAGTCATAATAAATAACTCAACTCCGTCCAAATCAATCCCAAATCCACATGCTACAACATTAGGGTCTGACTACGGCACCCGTCTAACCTATCTCCTTCAAGCTAAATAACCGTCTCACAATCGGTTCCCAATATACTTCGACAACACAACTCCAAATCAATCAAAAGTATACCATGTTGAGACCGCGAAGGGGTCTCGACCCATCCAATTGCTTCGGTCCAAAAGTTTGCCACAATAATAACAATAAAACCAACAACAAGAAACAATCAAAGATGCATATCATATGGTTTGGTTTAGCACGCCAAACCCGAGCCAAATGACCCACTTGGGTCTCGGCTAGAACCACGAGTCACAAGGACTCAATACCAAGGCCATAAGGCCACGATACAAGCTCACTCGAGCTGTACCAAAACTGCCAAATCGGACCAAGGGTCCCCCTAGACTCCCAAACGAGCCAAGAAAATAGTCACACCGAGACCATGAGTCTCGGCTAAGCTCATACGAGCCAAACCAAATCCAAACGTGACCCAAACTTCACTAATCGAGTACCAAAGTCGAGTCAAAACCACACCCAAGATACCAAACGAATTTTTATTATCAAACTATCATTTTCCCACTTGTTTTAATCAAACCCAACAAGAAAAACATCTGTGTACCCACGGTTTGGGTACGAATCGAGACACACGAGATGAAAGAGAGAGAGAGATGGTTGTGTTTGTATGTTTGTGTGTGTGGGGCGGCGTGGGTGATTATACCCAAACAAACCAAACCGGCCCCAAGGCCCAAAAACAATAAAAATGATAATAATAATAATAATAATAATAATAATAATAATAATAATAATAATAATAATAATAATAATAATAATAATAATAATAATAATAATAATAATAATAGTGGTATTAAAAGAGTGGGTGAGGTAACCCGAGGTAATAACGCGGACCAAACCCAAAACTCATTCCAAAATTTCGAAAATCTCACGATACGTTCCAAAAATGTAAATATCCAAACCAACATTTAAAATATAAAATATATAAAATTGTTAGGTTATCCTAGTGCCGGAGTCAACGTAGTGCCAAAATAATCATCTCAAAAATAAATCATCACGAATGAACCAAACCAAAACATTAATTAATAATCAAATTCCATAAATAACGTACGATTTAAAATCACATTCCAACGTTCACAAAATCTCATCACAAACAAACTTTTCAAATATTCCAAAATTATAAATTTTAAAGTAATGCGGGTTTTCAAAATGGCTCCCTAATTTGCCAGTTGTCACATCCTCCCAGCCTTAGAAGAAACCCGTCCTGGGTTTCACTCGGAACAAACCATCTACGAAGTAAAAAGCTTCGGATATCTCTTTCGAAACTCATACTCACGTTCCCACGTGAATTCCGGTCCATGCCGCGAATTCCAACGAACTTTGATGAGTGGAATACGACTTCGCTTAAGTCGTTTAATCTCTCTATCCAATATCTCAATCGGCTCTTCCAAAAAGTTCAAACTCTCATCCATGGGAATATCTTTTCTCGGTATAACCGGCGTTTCATCCAAAAGACACTTCTTCAAATTACTAACATGAAATACATCGTGAACTTTACTCAGTTCCTGTGGTAATTTCAACCGATAAGCCACGGGCCCAATTCTTTTCAAAATGAGAAATGGTCCAATGTAGCGGGGGTTGAGTTTCCCACGTTTCCCGAAATGTATCACACCCTTCCAAGGCGAGACTTTCAGCATCACTTTGTCTTGAACCTGAAATTCAAGGGGTTTATGTCTCTGATCGGCGTAACTTTTCTGTCTATCTCTAGCTGCTTGTAATCGATTACGAATTTGAGTCACTTTCTCAGTAGTCTCCAAAATAAGTTCAGGGCCTGTGAGTTGGCTACCTCCAACTTCAGCCCAACCAATAGGCGAACGACATTTACGACCATATAAAGCTTCAAATGGTGCAGCTTTTAGACTTGTGTGGTAGCTATTATTGTAAGAAAACTCCGCAAGGGGTAGATACTTCTCCCAGACTTTACCAAAGTCTATTATGCATGCACGAAGCATATCCTCCAAAGTCTGAATAGTTCTCTCACTTTGACCATCGGTTTGGGGGTGATATGCAGTACTCATATCGAGTCTCATCCCCAAAGCGGTTTGAAGTGATCGCCACAACGCTGACGTAAAGCGGCTGTCGCGATCAGAAATAATCGATATCGGAACTCCATGACGAGAAACGATCTCCTTCACATACAACCTCGCAGGTTTATCAACACTATCATCTTCACTAATCGCCAGGAAATGAGCAGACTTAGTCAAACGATCCACAATTACCCAGATAGCGTCACAACCGCTAGCTGTCTTCAGTAATTTGGTAATAAAGTCCATCGTGATCCGCTCCCACTTCCAAACTGGGAGTTCTGGCTGCGTCAATAATCCTGACTGTCTTTGATGTTCGGCCTTAACCTTAGAGCAAGTCAAACACTTACTAACATACAATGCTATATCTGCCTTCATATTTGGCCACCAATATAACTTTTTCAAATCCTGGTACATCTTGTCAGACCCAGGATGAATAGAGTATCTTGACTTATGCGACTCGTGCATAATCAACTCTCGAATTCCTCCATACAAAGGTACCCAACTTCGGTCTCCAAAACACAATACTCCATCAGATGCTTAACAAATCCTTTCTCATTTTCTGCCATCCCAAATATGTTCTCAGCAGTTCGATTTTCTGCTTTCAACGCTTCCGTTTGAGCTTCTAATATTTGAGACGGTAACGGCGATACGATAGTCATTCCCAATGACCTAACTCGTAACGGTGGTATTCTCTCCTTTCGACTTAGAGCATCAGCAACGACGTTTGTTTTACCAGGATGGTAGCGAATTTCGCAATCATAATCGCTTAATAACTCAATCCAACGTCGTTGTCTCATGTTGAGCTCTTTTTTATTCAAGATGTGTTGTAGACTTTTGTGGTCAGTAAACACAACACACTTGGTTCCATACAAATAGTGTCTCCATATTCTTAAAGCAAAAACCACAGCACCTAACTCCAAATCATGGGTGGTGTAGTTCTTCTCGTGCTTCTTGAGCTGTCGGGAAGCATAAGCTGTTACCTTCTCTCGTTGCATTAATATAGATCCCAAACCTTTATGCGAAGCGTCACAATAGACGACGAAGTCCTCATTACCCTCAGGTAACGCTAAAATAGGAGCACTACACAACATCTCCTTAAGTAATTGAAATGCTTCCTCTTTTTTATCTCCCCATTCATATTTAACACTCTTTTGAGTCAATTTGGTCAACGGTTTTGCTATCTTCGAAAATCCCTCAATGAATCTTCGGTAATAACCGGCTAATCCCAAAAATTGACGAACTTCTGTTGGGGTCGTTGGTGCAGCCCAATCTTTAATCGCTTCAATCTTAGCAGGATCTACATGAACTCCTTGTCTATCAATCACATGACCCAGAAATTGTATCGTCGGAATCCAAAATTCACATTTAGAAAACTTGGCATACATTTTCTCTTTTCTGAGCAATTCTAAGATAAGCCTCAGATGCTCCTCATGCTCTTTCTCACTCTTCGAATAAATTAGAATGTCATCGATGAACACAATCACGAACTTATCTAAGTAAGGCTTACACACCCGATTAATGAGGTCCATGAATACCGCTGGTGCGTTAGTCAACCCAAAAGGCATCACCTGAAACTTGTAATGCCCGTAACGGGTTCTGAAAGCCGTTTTCAAAATATCTTCCTCGCGAACTAGAAGTTGATGATATCCCGATCTCAAATCGATCTTCGAATACACACTCAATCCTTGAAGCTGATCGAACAAATCATCGATCCTCGGCAACAGGTATCTATTCTTCACTGTTAACTTGTTCAACTCTCGATAATCAATACACATACGAAACGATCCATCCTTCTTCTTCACAAATAAGATCGGGGCTCCCCAAGGCGAAGAACATGGTCTTATAAATCCTTTTTCGGCTAACTCCGCTAATTGTTTCGACAACTCTTCCAGTTCAGTAGGTGCAAGACGATAAGGCGCTCGTGCCACGGGTGCAGCACCAGGTATCAACTCAATCTGAAACTCTACTTGTCTAGTAGGCGGGATTCCCGGCAAATCATCGGGAAATACATCCGAAAAATCATGAACTATAGGCACATCTCCAATGCATCTTTCCTTCTTCTCCTTCCCTCCTTTCTCAGAAATTTGAGCTAAGAAAAGGCAACATCCTTTTTCCATTAGCTTCGGTAATTTAGTGCAAGATATGACCGCTAATCTAGATGGGCCTCTCAATTCCTTTCGATCTCCTGGTATATTTAAAATCTCCTTTCCGTAAGGCACACGCACGATCTTCTCATCGCAAAGTATATGCGCGCGATACTTTGACAACCAATCCATACCAATAATGACATCAAAACTTCCTAATGTGACGGGTAGAAGATCTATGTTGAAAGGACGGTTCAGAAAATTTAACGTACAATCGCGAATGATAGTCCTAATCCTTTCTATGTTCCCATTAGCTAACTCTATGTCACACCCCCAAAATCGGGTCCAGCGGAAGCATACATGTAGCTGGGGTGTAACTCAATCGGTATCACAAAACAAGTACAAAATGGGTTTCACTTTAATTATTTAGAATAAAATCGTTTAACCAAAAATATTGAATTTACATCGTTAAAAGTAGTGCGGAAGTAGGCCCTTAAAATGCTTTAAAACGGTCCCCATATGAATAATCAGAGTCTTCTATGACAATGCCATGCCCTGCCAAAACCTCCAGTAGCGTGCCATTGCTTAATACCTGAAAATACATGCTAAAGTGTCAACACAATGGTTGGTGAGTTCATAGAGTCTTGTGAAAAAGAATGTTATGCATATGAATGAAGATTTCCCAGCAAAGGCATCGTAAATCCACTCATCAGTTCCAAGTCCTACCATAAGAGACTTGTAACCTGTGTGTTTACAACCCACTGCCAAATGTAATATGTTTACGTGAACAAAGGTAATACTTGTATCTAGATTCAAAGATAAATGTAGCAAAATGGCTATATAAATAATTCAGTCAATGAGGTTATATAAACAATGCTGAAAATGTCGCCAGATAAAGAAATGCTGACAATGAGACCAGATAAATAAATAATAATGTTTAGGAGACAAATCACATGAAATACAGGTAATCAAACATACCAATGAAATGCAGGTAATCAACCATGTAAAGCGAGTAATGCGTTTAAGTAAAACGAGCATGTATTCTCCCCCAAAGAGTTTGCAAAACAATTAAAAGAGTAGGGGCTGTGACTCACCTGGTGCGATAGCTACGATGACAACAGTGAATACACAGAAATGAGGCACGATCTCTAACCACAACCTAATATGAATGATATGGTCTAATGTAAGAAATGAAATGATGCTACACATGCAAATACGTATGTTATCGATACCACTCGTTAGTTTTGAAAATAACGTTTATCGTCGACAAATACGTTTTTGACGTCTCGTTAGGTTGATAAATACTTTCCATGTAAATAGGTTGAAACGGTACTCCACGATCCTCGTTTGCTGTTCTATCGGCAAATATAAGGTTTTCGTCGCAAAATATAACATTTTTATTACTTGAAAATATGACCAAAATGGTCTGGCAAAACTAGTCGCGAAATAGTGAATATTAAGAGTTAGGAAAGAAGCTCAGTAGTTTTGAGAAGATTTTCACCATATCTAAAAAGTCACAGAAGTGAAGTTTGTCTATACGGGTCTCAATCATAAAGGAATATAGCCGTCAAGTGAGGTGTTTGGGCTGTTTTGGCAAATTCTGGGCAGTTTTTGGGAAAGTTTGGAAGACCATAAGTTATTCGTTATAAATCCTTTTGACAAACGGTTGGATGTTTTGAAAACTAGGCTGGGTGAACTAACTTCTTGTCAATGATGTAAGTTTTCCAGAAATGGGTTTATCATTAAGATAAATGGAAATAAAACTGTTTTTCTATACTTAGTAATATTTTGCTAAAAAGCTGATGGAAATAAATAGAGTTTCGTCGATTTTAAAACGTGTATATCTTGGTCGTTATAAGCTTGTTTTCTACGTTCTTTATATCCCCGGAATCGTGGGTCAACATACTAATATATTTTTGATAAGTCGGGATGGCTAGATCAAGTTTTACACCTCAGATTGCCCATTGAAAATCGTGGGTCAGCAAGTAAAATTTTCAGAAAATAGTTTTCGTCGATAAACTTGCAAAAATCATATCTCCTTCGTTATAAACTCGTTTTAATCCGTTCTTTCGCCCACGGCTTCGTTTTTGAAAGTATTTTCTAAATCTCTAGCCCAAAGTTACCCGGAATCCCCTGATTTTTCTAGATTTTACAAAATGGGACAGCAACATTTATATAGTGGCTAAAATTCATTTTTCTAGTTTAATACTTGTCCAAATCCACTCCAATCACCATAAATCTAGTCTAATCCTACCATACACCTTCTTAAGGTGTCATGGGTTCCTAAACATCACTAACCTTGGTGGGTTTCATGGGGATAATCATAGGTTAATTATAATCTCATAATAATTAAGAAATACTTGAAAAGTGGTATATATAACATAACTACTTGCATATTTAACCAATATATCATGAAAATACAACATGTTACTAATGAAATGAAGATAATAGATGATGAAAAATAACACTTGAAGCTTACTTGGATATATATGGAGTTTGATGAGAAATGGATTAAGAAACCTAGGTTTTTATCACAAAACCCTAACAAGGAAAGAAAGTAGAGCTTGATTAACACTTGATCTTCAAAAATTGATGGATCCTTCCTTGGTTTTTATTTTGGCTCGTGGCTAGGGAGGAAGAACAAGAGAAAACCTTGACTTTGATTCTTGAAATGAATATAAATGTGTTATTTGTGTTTTTGTATGAAAATATCTAATCTAATGGCATAATGGTAAATAAAGGGTCAAGTGGAAGTAACATGGTGAGGGGGGGGGGGGGGGCTGCACATGGTTGATGAGTATGTAGGAAACTTGTTAATATCTAGTTCACGGAGTCGGTTTTGGTTCCGTTAATCGCTAACCGTAAAGTTTTAAACCGCGAAACGTAAATTCGGGTATCGTAAAAATATGAAACTTGAAAGAATGACTAAACTTGTCAAAATACTCCATAATAAAATATAAAATGAATGGTAAGTTCCATCGGGTTGCTTAAACGCTGTTAAAACCGGAAACGCGGGTTTAAAACGCGTAATTCGCGTAAAACGCTGAACTGAAAAACGTAAAATTTCAAAACTTTTAGAATTGTCGTAAAATGAGAGAAAATCATATTTCTATCGTTTATAGTGTTTTATGGACATATCGGGATGCTGGAACGACGTTTAAACCTAAAAGTAAATCTCGGACACGGCTTCGTGATTTTTGCAAAAATGATCTGACGAGCATCAAACTCTCGGATTATCATTAAAATAGTTTAACTTACGAGAATATGAAATAAAAATTTCGGAGATGAATAGTGAAAGTGAATAGTAAAAATGAATAGTAACTTTCCGAAATGAAAAATGAAATTTCGACATTTGGAAAAGGACATGAAATTACGAGTTGTGACATTCTTCCCCTCTAAAAGGAACTTCGTCCCGAAGTTCAGTTTGTGTTGATCTTTGAAGTGGTATTGGTGAAAAGATGATGATATTTATCGTGTAAGCCACTGAGCTCTAATGGGAGCTCCAGTTTGTAGGCCACCAGGCCCATATGTCTGAAATATTAAATGGTCCAGTGTATATCGGGTTTAATTTTTTTTGAATTTTTCTGAATGGTATCATGCCTTTCCTAGGTAGAACTTTCAACATAACCCTACCACAAACTTGAAATTCTAAGGGTTTACACCTTATCGAACTTGTAACTGATTCTTGATATGTAGGAAGTTCCTGGTTATTTCATGAATACTTACTGGACTAGTGAGTTGGGCTTTTCCAAATTTCGATCCGTCAATGAATGTTGGCACTTCGACCATAGAGTGCCTCAAATGGTGTAGTCTCTACGCTCGCGCGATAACTATGGTTGCAACTGAATTTGATTTATGGTAATTGGTTAGTCCAACCATTTCTAGAGTCAAGCACACCCATGAGATGCAGGTAATCATATGTTAGGAATTATATTTGAGTTGATAAGACAAAACATATGAAAGATGAAGGACTTAAGAAGACAAAGGAAGAATTCTTCAAATGATGAAGAATGAAACACAAGGGACTTGCTTGCTAAAGAAGATTTTACTTATTTGTCCTTTGTAGTCTTTTGTAGTCTTTTGTAACCCTAATCCTCTAGTATATAAAGAGGATACGGGACGTACGTTTAGGGTGCACAAAGAAAAGATGTAGACGTCTAGTAAAGGTGTGTGTGGGTCTAGGCGTAGTCTTGATGATGACGAGAAACCTTGTTCAATAATAATGATGTTTGTTTATTCCGCTGCGTATCATGTTTATTGTCATTGTTATTGTTTAACCCTAGTGCTCAAAACGATCCATGGAGTCTAACAAACTCCACAATTGGCATCAGTGACAGGTTGGCTTATTACCTAGGGATTCACAAGGTTTTAGTTGTCGAAGAAAGTTGCTATGTAAAAGGTACGATCGTTTTAAAGTTTTTATGGTATTCTCGGATTTTAGGTCAAAATCAGATTTCATATAATCGCATTTAATGTGACGACTTGAATCTGATGGGTACATAAATTATCCTCGTACTTAATGGTTATTAATGGTGGTTAATGTGTCATTGATTGGCTGAATCATTAAATATGGAATATTAATGGAGATTTATTGTCTTTTGCCAAGCTGTTTCATGAGTCGATCAAGAAGGGATTAAATTAATTATTTAAATCTATGGAGCATTTAATTGGTAGAAGCTTTAATCAATGGTCAGTGGCATATTGAATTGTTTTACTCGTTCTTGTACTACATCATGGGTCAGTAGCAAGTTACAACAAGTGGGATTGCTTTTAAACTTAATATTATTTTTAATCCATTGTTCCTTGGTTCTGTCAAAGAGAAAACAGATTGGTTAGTAGATCAAAGGTTGGTTATTTAATTGTTCTTCTTCACGTGGGGTTCGAGTATATTGGTTTTAATATTAACGTGGGTTGCAGCAAGAATCTGATTGGAGTTGGATATTGGGTTTCGGATAAATTGAATTGGTTTATACGAGTGGAGCAATATATTGAGTTATTGATACAACATGCGTCAGATGGATAATAAGTCTCATATTATTATAAGTGAATCAGTGTTCAATCAATAATGGCTGGATTTAATGAAAAGTATTGAACGAGAATTACACAGAAGGAGCAGGTTTGGTTATTCGCTTTATATTTTGTGCTGCTCAAAGTTGGAAGATAGTGCTGCTATTTTGAATTAATACTACTGCTTATGGATATTTTCTGCTGCTGAGCTTTATTTGTTACTACTGATGCACTTATCGAGATTCTACTGTTAGCTATATCCGATATATTGTTTCTACTGCTTGCATTATTCGATATCGGTCAATACATGGTTTTTGGTTCTCGATTGAGATTGAGAGATATTGATTTACACACACATGGGATTTTGGTTCACACACGCAAGGAAGATTGATTTGGTTTTTGTTCTTAAAAGTTTTAACAGGCTCGTATTTGTTCTTATTGCTTAATTGATTACGAAGAAGGTTAATTATCACATATTTGATGTTGTAGTTGAGTTTCACAAGTTTGTGTTCTTATCATATCTCAAAGTGGGTGTTACACTTTGAAGATAACTTGTTTGTTTTATACGGTGGTGATGAAGACTTGTCAAATCTAGTTTTCATAGGTCAAGGGGAGGATGGACGAAGACCTAGTTAACTATCACTTGAAGGAGTTACGTTATTGTGCTCAATGTCTCATTGAAGATGAGGATTTTGTCAAGAGATTGCGGTCTACTTATATATTCGGTTTTGGGTATAAGTTCAAAGTCACATGGTTAGTACAAGACATCAGACACAAGTTTGGGTTATTCTAATTCTTCATCAAGTTTGTTATATTTGGTTTTCTTCACATGTGATCATTATATAGAGCCTACAAAATTGAAGATTCAAGAGATGGTTAGCATATGGGTTTCAGGGGAAGCTTAATGTCTAAATGTTTAACCATTTATATGCTACATCGAGGTGAAGGTTTTTACAACTGCTAGTTGTTATTACTACTGCTGGTTTTGATTTCTACTGTTTCAAGTTCATTTCTAGATGCGGAAAACTTAATGGTGGGGGACTTTGAAACATTGGAAAGATGGATTGGACGTGTAATATTGATTCGTCGTTGTGAAGATCGAGGTTGCTTACTTGTGTCCCCTAATTGATGATGACAAAAAGGGGAAGAATATTTTCATAGAAGATTGCAGCTTGAAGATCCTTGATGATATAGCATGGTTTAAGGGGAAGTCGTTATCTTTCATATACATATTAACTTCAGGGGAAGTTTGTGCTTATTTGGTTTTGTCATTATCAACTAGGGGAAGATTGTTAGGAATTATATTTGAGTTGATAAGACAAAACATATGAAAGATGAAGGACTTAAGAAGACAAAGGAAGAATTCTTCAAATGATGAAGAATGAAACACAAGGGACTTGCTTGCTAAAGAAGATTTTACTTATTAGTCCTTTGTAGTCTTTTGTAGTCTTTTGTAACCCTAATCCTCTAGTATATAAAGAGGATAAGGGACGTACATTTAGGGTGCACAAAGAAAAGATGTAGACGTCTAGTAAAGGTGTGTGTGGGTCTAGGCGTAGTCTTATTATAGACGCCTAGATTAGTTGTAGTGAAGATGATGACGAGAAACCTTGTTCAATAATAATGATGTTTGTTTATTCCGCTGCGTATCATGTTTATTGTCATTGTTATTGTTTAACCCTAGTGCTCAAAACGATCCATGGAGTCTAACAAACTCCACATCATACCCAATAAATGCAGGTAATTCCATACCCAATAAATGCAGGTAAATCCATACCCAATAAATGCAGGTAACTCCATACCCAATAAATGCAGGTAAATCCATACCCAATAAATGCAGGTAACTCCATACCCAATAAATGCAGGTAAATCCATACCCAATAAATGCAGGTAATTCCATACCCAAATAATGCAGGTAAATCCATACCCAATAAATGTAGGTAAATCCATACCGAATAAATGCAGGTCTCGCTATGTTTGAATCGTTCTCTAATTCTGACCATTGGTCTGAAGATGATAGGTGGTGTGGTTCCAAAGAAATCTTAATGTAAGCGCTAGGTGTTTGAGGTGAATTAAATTCCTCTATTAGAAATAATTGAAATGGATATTAGGAATCTTGTAGAAAACTTACAAGGTTAAGTCCGTCAAAGGGGTGTTGGTGAAAATAATAGATTAGGATAAGGTGGTGATCCTCCGCAGGATGTCATGAATTGAGTCTCTCTCCACCTACGATGCTTAGTCTCCATTACTAAGATTTTTCCCAAGCTCTATGTCATCAAATCACAAAATCCTAAATGTATAAGTGATGTAATATAGTGATTGATTTTTCAAAGTTTGTTTTGAGATTGTATGTTTTGTTCATAAACCTTCCCTGAATAAATGAATTTACAACTTTAAGCAAACGGCTTTCTCAGTAACATTTTTCTTGATGTTTCAAAATTTAGTAGTTATGCAAGATAGGACTATTTTCAACATAAGGTGGATAGTATGATTTACCAAAGATCGATGTTTAAAATTTCTTAGCATCCAGTAGTTTTGTAAAAGATTAACCAAAAGGAATTTGCTTATCAAAATAAGTGCCTCAGGAAAGTATTTCTTACAAAATATATGTTTTGTATAACAGTAGTTTGGAGAAAAATCCGTTTAAATGTGAAAGTAATAAGAGGATAAAATAGCCAGGTATGTATGTCTACACAAATGCATAGGTGTCTAACATGTTTGAATAAAGTCTATTGGGGAGGACATGTTCAATCTATAGTCTCGGTTAAGAGGTTGGATTTATCTCTATGGTGTTGCTTAGTGAGCACTCGTATCTAAATGAATCTTATAATTCAGTCAAGCCAATACTTTCTAGATGATAGAATTTTGGTGATCAGGTCAATGATAGTGGTTTGAATAGTTTTGCGATATCTTGAGATTTCTGTTGAGTTTTGAATGGTCTTTATGTACCGAGAGATTCTCCTTATAGATGGTATGGGAAGTCTTTCCTAGGGAGGTCATTGATAATATCCACCTAGCAATATAGGGAGTAGTGAGTGATGAGTGACATAGGAAACTATATAGTGTCACCTAATTCCTTATATATATGGGGATGGGAAAAGGAAATGATAGTGATGGTGAGAAGGGAAAAGACTGTGACAACTGCAACAAAATGAGATTGTGATAAAAGAAAATATTGTGATGTAGGTGTATCATGCATAGACGTGAAGATTCATGAGATGAAATGACCAGTTGACGTGCTTCCAATCGGCGGTTCACGAAGTGATGAAAAGTATGAATGTTCTGACAACGAGAGTATACACACACAAAAATGAAACATTTGGAAATTGATTAGAGAATTTAATCTAGAAATTTTTTTATTATAACCAATCTCAGTGTTGCAAAATTCATTTTTGAGTCGGATATAGGTGGTCAGCCTATGTCTCACTATCCCGGGTTGAATATAGATGACCAGTCTATATTCCACCGAGGTTCCATGAATTTTGAAATACTCGGCTCAGTTATACTAATACTATGTCCTTCACAAATACCAAGACATTCTGAAAGACTAAGGCAGGTGACCAAACTCGATGTCAACTGATGAAACTATGCAAGGAAAAACATAACGCGGTAACATATATGATACGTGAACATGCTTATATGAAAGACAATTATAGTAATCAACTATAATAAATGAATATAATATACCAGATAATGAGACACAAATCTCATCACCTATGTCAGCAACTAACCACAAATGAGGCTTCAGCTTGGCAGGCAGGCACGTGACGGTCATAGGGTTAAGTTTTCTTGAAAGTAGCTATAGACTAGGTTTTAAAAACACTTAGTTCGCTATAGCCAAAGCTCTGATACCAATCTGTCACACCCCCAAAATCGGGTCCAGCGGAAGCATACATGTAGCTGGGGTGTAACTCAATCGGTATCACAAAACAAGTACAAAATGGTTTTCACTTTAATTATTTAGAATAAAATCGTTTAACCAAAAATATTGAATTTACATCGTTAAAAGTAGTGCGGAAGTAGGCCCTTAAAATGCTTAAAAATGGTCCCCATATGAATAATCAGAGTCTTCTATGACCATGCCATGCCCTGCCAAAACCTCCAGTAGCGTGCCATTGCTTAATACTTGAAAATACATGCTAAAGTGTCAACACAATGGTTGGTGAGTTCATAGAGTCTTGTGAAAAAGAATATTATGCATATGAATGAAGATTTCCCAGCAAATGCATCGTAAATCCACTCAGTTCCAAGTCCCGCCATAAGAGACTTGTAACCTGTGTGTTTACAACCCACTGCCAAATGTAATATGTTTACGTGAACAAAGGTAATACTTGTATCTAGATTCAAAAATAAATGTAGTAAAACGGCTATATAAATAATTCAGTCAATGAGGTTATATAAACAATGCTGACAATGTCGCCAGATAAAGAAATGCTGACAATGATGCCAGATAAATAAATAATAATGTTTAGGAGACAAATCACATGAAATACAGGTAATCAAACATACCAATGAAATGCAGGTAATCAACCATGTAAAGTGAGTAATGCGTTTAAGTAAAACGAGCATGTATTCTCCCCCAAAGAGTTTGCAAAACAATTAAAAGAGTAGGGGCTATGACTCACCTGGTGCGATAGCTACGATGACAACAGTGAATACACAGAAATGAGGCACGATCTCTAACCGCAACCTAATATGAATGATATGGTCTAATGTAAGAAATGAAATGATGCTACACATGCAAATACGTATGTTATCGATACCACTCGTTAGTTTTGAAATTAACGTTTATCGTCGACAAATATTTTTTTGACATCTCGTTAGGTTGATAAATACTTTCCATGTAAATAGGTTGAAACGGTACTCCACGATCCTTGTGTGCTGTTCTATCGGCAAATATAAGGTTTTCGTCGCAAAATATAACATTTTCATTACTTGAAAATATGACCAAAATGGTCTGGCAAAACTAGTTGCGAAATAGTGAATATTAAGAGTTAGGAAAGAAGCTCAGTAGTTTTGAGAAGGTTTTCACCATATCTAAAAAGTCACAGAAGTGAAGTTTGTCTATACGGGTCTCGATCATAAAGGAATATAGCCGTCAAGTGAGGTGTTTGGGCTGTTTTGGCAAATTCTGGGAAGTTTTCGGGAAAGTTTGGAAGACCATAAGTTATTCGTTATAAATCCTTTTGACAAACGGTTGGATGTTTTGAAAACTAGGCTGGGTGAACTAAGTTTTTGTCAATGATGTAAGTTTTCCAGAAATTAGTTTATCATTAAGATAAATGGAAATAAAACTGTTTTTCTATACTTAGTAATATTTTGCTAAAAAGCTGATGGAAATAAATTGAGTTTCGTCGATTTTAAAACGTGTATATCTTGGTCGTTATAAGCTTGTTTTCTACGTTCTTTGTATCCCCGGAATCGTGGGTCAACATACTAATATTTTTGATAAGTCGGGATGGCTAAATCAAGTTTTACACCTCAGATTGCCCATTGAAAATCGTGGGTCAGCAAGTAAAATTTTCAGAAAATAGTTTTCGTCGTTAAACTTGCAAAAATCATATCTCCTTCGTTAGAAACTCGTTTTAATCCGTTCTTTCGCCCACGGCTTCGTTTTTGAAAGTATTTTCTAAATCTCTAGCCCAAAGTTACCCGGAATCCCCAATTTTTCTGGATTTTACAAAATGGGACAGCAACATTTATATAATGGCTAAAATTCATTTTTCTAGTTTAATACTTGTTCAAATCCACTCCAATCACCACAAATCTAGTCTAATCCTACCATACACCTTCTTAAGGTGTCATGGGTTCCTAAACATCACTAACCTTGGTGGGTTTCATGGGGATAATCATAGGTTAATTATAATCTCATAATAATTAAGAAATACTTGAAAAGTGGTATATATAACATAACTACTTGCATATTTAACCAATATATCATGAAAATACAACATGTTACTAATGAAATGAAGGTAATAGATGATGAAAAATAATACTTGAAGCTTACTTGGATATATATAGAGTTTGATGAGAAATGGATTAAGAAACCTAGGTTTTTATCACAAAACCCTAACAAGGAAAGAAAGTAGAGCTTGATTAACACTTGATCTTCAAAAATTGATGGATCCTTCCTTGGTTTTTATTTTGGGTCGTGGCTAGGGAGGAAGAACAAGAGAAAACCTTGACTTTGATTCTTGAAATGAATATAAATGTGTAGTATGAAAATATCTATTCCAATGGCATAATGGTAAATAAAGGGTCAAGTGGAAGTAACATGGTGAGGGGGGGGGGGCTGCACATGGTTGATGAGTATGTATGAAACTTGTTAATATCTAGTTCACGAAGTCGGTTTTGGTTCCGTTAATCGCTAACCGTAAAGTTTTAAACCGCGAAACGTAAATCCGGGTATCGTAAAAATATGAAACTTGAAAGAATGACTAAACTTGTCAAAATACTCCATAATAAAATATAAAATGAATGGTAAGTTCCATCGGGTTGCTTAAACGCTGTTAAAACTGGAAACGCGGGTTTAAAACGCGTAATTCGCGTTTTTTAAAACGCTGAACTGAAAAACGTAAAATTTCAAAACTTTTAGAATTGTCGTAAAATGAGAGAAAATCATATTTCTATCGTTTATAGTGTTTTATGGACATATCGGGATGCTGAAACGACGTTTAAACCTAAAAGTAAATCTCGGACACGGCTTCGTGATTTTTGCAAAAATGATCTGACGAGCACCAAACTCTCGGATTATCATTAAAATAGTTTAACTTACGAGAATATGAAATAAAAATTTCGGAAGATGAATAGTGAAAGTGAATAGTAAAAATGAATAGTAACTTCCGAAATGAAAAATGAAATTTCGACATTTGAAAAAGGACATGAAATTACAAGTTGTGACACTCTACATCATAACCAATTCCTAAGGCCATCAGGGGTTTCTCTAGTAAGGGTGCAAACTTAGTGGACCCAAAACTCTTATCGGCACCAGTATCAAATAGTATGGAAGCATAACGATTATTGAGAAGGAACGTACCAGTAACGACGTTCGGATCTTCTCCTCTCTCGTTACCAAGTGCATACACTCTTCCATGAGCAGCTCCAGCTTCCACACGTTGGTCCCCATTATCTTGTCGTCCACGGTTTCCTCCAGCTCCACGGTTTCCATAATTGTACCCATTACCACCCGATCCTTGATTTCCTCGGTTCCACGATTCCCTACACTCATTCCTATATTGTCCCTTCTTTCCACATCCATAACAAGTAACATTTGCCTTACTCATAGTTTCAGGAGTAGCTTGAACCATAGCAAGTGGTCGAGCTCTACAATCCTTAGCTATGTGTCCCATCTTAGAGCAATTCTTGCACATCACAGTACATCATCCAGAATGATTCTTATAACATCGGTTACACTTGGGTGCATCTCCATTGTAGTTCTTCTTGTCTCCATCTCCCATAGCATAAGCTTTAGTAGTTGTTTGTCGCTTGTTTCGACGATCATTACCCTTAGAATGATTATCCCTCTTCCTCTTTCCATTCTTGTCTTTCTCAGCTTCTTCCAATACCAACGAGTCCATCAATTGTTGAGCGATAGTGATAGCCTCATGAATGTTTGCAGGCTTAGCAGAAATCATATCATTCCTTGTAGCTACCGGCAACCCATCGGTATACCGCTCAATCCTTTGAGTCTCAGTCCTAACCATATCGGGGCAAAGCAAGGCTAACTCTCGATAACGGCGATTGTAAGTTGCCATATCGTTACCTTTCACCTTATGATTCCAGAACTCAATCTCCCGCTTCTTAACCTCATTCCTTGGGCAGTAAGTCTGAATCAGCAAGGACTTAAATTGCTCCCAAGTCATAACATAAGCCACATCACTCCCAACCGAATTTCGGTAATGTTCCACCAAGTTAAAGCTTCATCCTTGAAAGTAAAAGAAGCAAACTTTACCTTCGCATTCTCCGCACAACCGCTGACGTTAAACACTGACTCAGTCTTCTCTATCCACCTGACCAAGTAGACCACTCCTTCAGTTCCACCAAACTCAATAGGTCCACAAATTCGAAACTCCTTGTAGTTACATCCATTAGCACGAATAGGTGGAAATGTTCCAGCAGAATTGTTGGAATGATTTGACTCAGCTAGTAGCTCAGCAACTCGTTGCTCCACAAGTTGATTGATCATTGCTTGATCCACCGTAGGCGCGTTAAGTGGAACATGATCATTGTCTCCTTGAACATCAACATTTTGATTCCTGTTGTTGCGGTTAGTAGTGTCCAGGTTATCAGGAGTAGGGGTTTCAACATTTCGAGTAGGACGGCGTCCTCGACGACAAGGGGTAGTCGTTGCAGGACCAGTTCTGGTAGCTCTAACAGTGTTTCGTCGTGGGGCCATTGATCTGAAACATCATACAAGGTTCATGAGTCTCCGATAGAACTTATCATATGCTCAACAAGAATTAAATCAACGAAGCCAAGTCATGGAAAGAATATCAATAATACACCACAAGTCATCAATAAGGCGAATAGGGACTCAATTTCCACAATATCCAAAACCCACATAATACCATATAATAATAACCATCAACCATACAATAGAGATCCAACATCGTTCCAACTACCGAAAAACACAAAAGATAATAATCGTTCCAAATGAGACGAATAACCACCGGAAAATACATCAAAATATGATAACTAGCTTTCATAACCGAACACCCCTCGGTGTAGAAAGCAACAAGACAATCATAACCCAAACATCTAGCCACGCTGCTGGCGGAGGTTCCTCAACTCCTGCCTCAAGCCATCAAGCTCTCTCCATAGTGATCCTAACTCCACACTATGGGTGTCGCTGTCTCTCTTGAGGTCAGCCACCTCCTTCTCTAGCTCAACATTCCTCTGCCATAACTTGCGGTCGGCCTCTCGAGCTGTGATGAAACCTCGCTGTAAATCCTCAATATGCTCGTGAATCTCCATCAAACCTCTCCTCATCTCAGTAACTCTCCTCTCAGTAGTAACCATGTCAATCCTCAACTCCCCAATGAACTCAACGGTCACCCTATCATTCCGCTCAGACATACGTGTAACTCTCCCACCAAGATCAGTAATCTGAGCCCACATCCTACTAATCTCACCTAACTCTGCATGCTCAGCAGATACCTCAGAAGGTGCATCCGACTCAACGGGACTACCAGGTGGTAACTCAAACAGAAATGGATGATCAGGTGAAACAGGCTCTATCGGATGTATAGGTGAATCAGGCTCCTCAGCCTGAGCTGGCGGCACTAACAAACCATCATCATCAGGAATCTCCTCCTCCTGAGGGTCATCCTCCTCCTCAGGGTCATCATCACCCTGCTCAGCCTCTTGAGGGTCATCCTCCTCCTCAGGGTCATCATCACCCTGCTCAGCCTCCTGAGGGTCATCAGCCTCATCCTCACCCTCGTACTCCTCCTCCTCCTCATAGGAAGAGTACGTCATCAATCGTCGTCTCCTAACAGGTGAACCATGTGGAGATGTGGTAGGTGATCTAGGACGACGACGCAATGATGCAGGTGGTACATCTGACAAGAGAGTGTGAGCATCCAAAAAAATGGGTTCTTTGATACTTGTTGCCAATCAACGATTGATCTATGGGGTCAGAAAACGATGTTCAAAATCGTTTCTCTGTCCTCGGGAAAAACATATTAATAAGAAGGCAATGTATCCAGCTATACGAAAGCGGTTAGTTACGGCAGGAGAGACAGTGAAGTAAGGCGTACCGACATACGTGCCGTAGCTCGGTGGGCAAAACGTGGAGCCACACGAGCCAAAGCCTGATGAAGAGTAAGCTGCCTCGAAGTACCAGGGAGCCCTAGAGAAGATGAGGGTCCCTGCGTAGGTGCAACAGGTGGTGTAGAAGTAAAAGCTGTCGGTGACACAATAGCTGAATGCATGGCAATCCTGTAAGGATCATCAGGAGCCATGGTGATTTGTGCTGGGCGTACAGGTGTAGTAAGAATATCCTCAACAACGTCAAACGTACGGGAGGCCATAGTCTGTGACAACGGCGTAGGGTAGGTGTAAGTGTTTCAAAACAACTAAACCGCGAACTCAAGATACCGTATCAAAAGTCATCATATAATTTCAAATCATATATATTTAGAAAGATTTAAAATACCGCATTACTAAAATCATTCATAAAACAATTAAGCCATATAATTCCTCAAAACGCCATATAATTCCTAAAAACGCCATCATATCACTAAATCAATATATCTCAAATCCTCAAATCATCTCAAGAATCCCATATCTAATAATCATCTCAATATACCTCAATAATAACAATGATGCTTCATCTTGGCGGGCTGGCGGGCAATGGTCGAGGATCGTTTTCTATAAAAATCAGTTATAGTTTAGGTGTCTATTTACCTAGTTCTCTATAACCTTGGCTCTTATACCAATCTGTAACACCCCCAAAATTTGGTACAACGGAAGACTCAACAAGCTTTCGAGGTGCTACGGGGATTGGTATCCAACACAAGACATAAAAGAACGAAATAAAGTAAACAAGAGAAAAATACAACCACGCGGGGTTTTAAAGTTTACATTTATCCCAAATTTAATCCAAGTCAGGCCCAAAAGAAAATAAATATAGGTCCACAATTATTTATCAGAGTTTTAGAAAATAGATCCATAACCAGGTACCATAGCCAAGCCTCCAATCCAAGCATCCAAGGGCATCACTTAATTACCTGAGAAAACGCGCTAAAAGTCAGCTTTCGCTGGTGAGATCATAGGTTTAAATTCATAATTCAATATAGTGGACATATACGCCGAAACGCTTGCTAGCTAGACTAGGCCTCAATCATCCAACCAAAATAATCCAACCAAATAATCCAACCAAAATAATCCAACCCTATAGGTGCACGCTATAGCTTAAATCAATCCAATCAATAGCTTACCTAGATCCTGTCTAGGCCTCGCTCTATAACCAATCCAATAGCTTACCTAGTTCGGGACTAGGCCTCGCTCAACAACCAATCAATAGCTTACCTAGTTCGGGACTAGGCCTCGCTCAACAACTAAACAATAGCTTACCTAGTTCGGGACTAGGCCTCGTTCAATCCTACCTAGTTCTATAGGCATAACAAGTTTTAAAATAAATAAAGCGGTAATAGTCCACATAAAACATTTGCACGTTTCTCACCCCAAGTATTGAAAACATAGTTCAAGAGTAAAAAGTGGGGCTATGACTCACCTCAAGTCCAGCAAATCCGCAAAAGAAATCGATAGAAGAAAGACGTAAGTAAACTCAAGTAACGGCAACTACAGACTCGGCACTTCCTAACAATATCAAACTCGTTCAGAATCATTTCCTCAAAAATCAAATATTCCCAATCCCGAACGTATTCCATTTAACTTTCCAAAAATATCCATTTCTCAAATTATCTTCATATTAATTTGAAGTTTGACGTTTGGTATCCATACGGGTGGAGGGTCGACACAATACAAACCAAGAAGTCACAACGAAAGAAATAATAAACCATCTATAGGTCTAATATTAGCCCAATATATTATTCAAATGAATCATCGAAGTTTATCAAATCCGTCGATTTGGTAATCCCCCATATTTATTTACGTAATATATCGCTCCAAGATTATACCCAACCTAAATCACATAGCACAAAGAATACTATATGGTATATATCGTAGTCCAATAAATTCCCTATATATATTGTCAAATTTGCCAAATTCGTCAATTTAGCCAACTCCACGAGATATTTAGTAATTTATTATCCTTGTACACATACCACAACCTATGGGCATCGTAGGATACGATGCCCATTAATATACTCAATTTATATAACTAAATAGCTCTTATTTAACCTGTCGATTAAATAAGTTACGTAGTTATAGAATGTGGCTATATTAATCGTCATATATCCGTGACAACACAAAAGTCACATAATAAAGCCCACTTGGACTTAAGTAACCACAACTCGTATAACTCGATAAGTTTACCAAATTTATAAAAAGTCATGTTTTATTTATTAATTACCCAACGTATTAATTCTCGTCATTATTTCTAATTATTTATTTATAATAATACTCTCGATATTTATTGCACCATTAGAATAGTCCAATAGTTATCGTCGTTTTATTATTAATATACGCATTTATATATATATATATATATATATATATATATATATATATATATATATATATATATATATATATATATATACATATATATATATATATATATATATATACATATATATATATATATATATATATATATATATATATATATATATATATATATATATATATATATATATATATAATCACGTCTATATACATATATAAACGATTATATTATCAATAATATTATTACGAGTATTATTATTATTAATGTTTGATTTTGAATATTTGTCGAGTCATAAGAATTTGGTCACATGTCCGAGTCATCACTCTCGACTCATAGTCCAAGTCAAAAAATAATATAACCAAGTCATAATAAATAACTCAACTCCGTCCAAATCAATCCCAAATCCACGTGCTACAACATTAGGGTCCGACTACGGCACCCGTCTAACCTATCTTCGTCAATCTAAATAACCGTCTCACAATCGGTTCCCAATATACTTCGACAACACAACTCCAAATCAATCAAAAGTATACCATGTCGAGACCGCGAAGGGGTCTTGACCCATCCAATTGCTTCGGTCCAAAAGTATGCCACAATAATAACAATAAAACCAACAACAAGAAACAATCAAAGATGCATATCATATGGTTTGGTTTACCACGCCAAACCCGAGCCAAATAACCCACTTGGGTCTCGGCTAGAACCATGAGTCACAAGGACTCAATACCAAGGCCATAAGGCCACGATACAAGCTCACTCGAGCCGTACCAAAACTGCCAAACGGACCCTCAGGGGTCGCGGCACACCAAGATATCAACAAATACCAATTTGGTAACCAAAACAACCAAGAATCGAATCAAATTGGACCAAGGGTCCCCCTAGACTCCCAAACGAGCCAAGAAAATAGTCACACCGAGACCATGAGTCTTGGCTAAGCTCATACGAGCCAAACCAAATCCAAACGTGACCCAAACTTCACTAATCGAGTACCAAACTCGAGTCAAAACCACACCCAAGATACCAAACGAATTTTTATTATCGAACTATCATTTTCCCACTTGTTTTAATCAAACCCAACACGAAAAACATCCGTGTACCCACGGTTTGGGTACGAATCGAGACACACGAGTTGGAACTCGTGGTCACTCACCTTCAAAATGACCTCAAAACTATGTTTCTTCAAAAACCCAACAAGAAAAGATAAGAAAGGTGGTGTTTATGTGGCGGTGATGGTGATTTTGAGGTGTTAGGGGTCGTTTCATGGCGCGTGCAATATACCAAAAGAAAAATCGGGACACAAGGGTTAAGATGGTGGTGTTATATTAGATGTAGGAGGGGCGGTGGCGGCTGTGGTGGCCGCGTAGGGTGGCGGTGGTGTTAGGGTTTTGGTGATGAAGATGGTAAAGATGAAAGAGAGAGAGATGGTTGTGTTTGTATGTTTCTGTGTGTGGGGCGGCGTGGGTGATTATACCCAAACAAACCAAACCGGCCCCAAGGCCTAAAAACAATAAAAATGATAATAATAATAATAATTTTAGTGGTATTGAAAGAGTGGGTGAGGTAACCCGAAGTAATAACGCGGACCAAACCCGAAACTCATTCCAAAATTTTGAAAACCTCACGATACGTTCCAAAAATGTAAATATCCAAACCAACATTTAAAATATAAAATATATAAAATTGTTAGGTTATCCTAGTGTCGGAGTCAATGTAGTGACAAAATAATCATCTCAAAAATAAATCATCACGAATGAACCAAACCAAACCATTAATTAATAATCAAATTCCATAAATAATATACGATTTAAAATCACATTCCAACGTTCACAAAATCTCATCACAAATAAACTTTTCAAATATTCCAAAATTATAAATTTTAAAGTAATGCGGGTTTTCAAAATGGCTCCCTAATTTGCCAGTTGTCACAGTTGATTATTAATGAAATCCTAAGGTAAAATAATCAGAATTAGATCATCAGTTTGATTAAGCAACTTTGAAGCTCAGTAGTTAGTTTGCTCTAACATAATCATACATCACAATCATTTACCCTCTTGTCCAAATACTAAAAAAACTGATTATATTTTGTTTCAAAGCAACCCCCAAAACCCTCTAAGGGTGAATAATTCTCGCCACGTCAGCAATCTTATCACACAGACCATTACTTGCATAGGTAACATGATTTTCATCAAGAACCTTTGATCCCAAATTTGTCAAACGAGCTGCTAGGCTAATTAACTGGAAGTCCGTGGTTATAGACGAGTCGACACAATCAAGGTTTAGTAACAACTTCTTGTCAAGCTGAATAGTTCGGTTTTGCTTATTTTAGTGAAGGATCTTTTTCAGATGCTCCCACAAGTCTAGACTCCCAAACCGAAACGTCCCAACCCTCTTCGCAATCCATCTCCACCTG
Source organism: Artemisia argyi (assembly GCA_030686995.1). Taxonomy (NCBI): domain Eukaryota; kingdom Viridiplantae; phylum Streptophyta; class Magnoliopsida; order Asterales; family Asteraceae; genus Artemisia; species Artemisia argyi. The sequence goes on along the minus strand of CM060702.1, from coordinate 232,134,241 downwards.
AACTTGTGTCTCCTGCCACCTCCTCGGCCCACTCTTTCATATTCTGATTCGGTCCATTCCAGAGGCCTATCTACAGATGGCCCTTCCTCGGCCCAAACACCTCCTGCACCTGATGTCCAGTACTTCATCTGCGGCACACACTGACACTCTTTTCTTCTGTGGCTCCAGCACCTACTGCTACCACAACTCATGTTTTCCCTCCCCCACATCTCCCCGTGGCATCTCTAAACCTCTTGCACGTTTCACTCTTTATACCACATTTACCTCTCCCATTCCTCATTTTCATACTCTTGCTTTACAAGATCCTAATTGGCATTGTGCTATGTCTAATAGTTTAATGTGCCTTTGGGCTATAACTTACAAGCCCTTTGAAACGCTATTATAGTGCACCCTTACATTTGTCATTAACTACAAATGAACTCTGATACTTGAAATATCAAAAACATATTCTGTAATCCATTATCCTAGTTTGTAACACATACTGTATTTAGCTTTTTTTTTTTTTTTTTTTTTTTTTTTTTTTTTTTTTTCTTTTAATAAATTATAAATGCTTGAATATGCAGCAATTTTTGGCCCATGAAATGTCGCAAACATGTTGGGATCACCACACTGATCCACTTTGCATAAAAGAATGATATTTGTGTTTTTTATGACTTATGAGATGTACACATATTTTCAATGAGAGGTTTCTTCTGCTGCGGCTATCTTAGACTTGTGCTTTTACCTTGTGTACTGATTATCACTAATAAATATTTATGTTTTTTGTGTTTTTCACATGTGGGTGCTAATTACTATCGCGTGTATAGTATATCATTCCCTTATTTACTGGTTATTATTGAACTGCAGATGAGAATCTTTCGACACGGCACCATTCAGTTTGTAAAATTTCCAAATTCCCACTTAACGGACTTGGTGTTTTGACCAAAGAATCAGGAAAAAGAAAGCAAAATGTCTTAAATGTCACAAGCGCTTCAGAATCGGTAATCACAAGTTGCAGCAAACAACCGTTTCCATAGTTGACTGTGAGTCCTCTTAGAAAGTTTCAGCTGATTGATCCCGACTCTGATTCCGATATCCCTTCAATCACTAAAGTTGCTACTAACAAGACCAACAGTAAGTCGGAATCTTATTTGAACAAGGATTATTGTCTAGGTTTAAATTAGCAGAGAAAAGTAAACGAGTCACTTAATACTTCCACCAGAAAAGATTTATGGAAAGATTTTAAACACGAGAAGAGTTTCCATATCCCGACACCAGTACTGGATGAGGTCTGTGAGGAATATTTTAGTTCTCTAAAAGATAAGAATAAAGCTCAGAGTAATGTTGGAAAGAGTAACCATATAGTCATGTTATGGACAGCATAATAGATTTAGATGATCCTCGCCCGCCAGCACATCAGTATTTCTCCCTAATGATTTGAGAATTCAAGAGCTAGTTACAAATTCTTTTGTGCATTTTTTTCCCGTTAAACGCAGAAAATAGAGATTCTGAGCAGCCCAGTACATCGAATATCGATTACATGTAAGTTAATTCTGCTGTATTACTGATAGTTTTTCGTAGGATTAATTTCATAAAAGATGGTTGTAGGCAAATGACTCAATAAAGTCCGATATCATTTCTTATGTTGTCTTTCTTGTGTTTCTACGGGCCAATTCAGCAATGGTGACAAAACAAAACAAGCAGCTAGAAATGAACACTGCGAACGGGATCACAAATGATGCTGGCAAAAGAAGGGTTCAAGCAGCTAGTCAAGGGACAGGGCATTGATTCACTAATGGCGATGGGAAGAGGGTAAGTTGGAAAGTTCTTGTTTTGTTATTGTAGTCATTTCAAACTGTTAGAACCAAATATGGGTCAGGTGTGGGTTCGAATTGGCATTCAGACTATGTCAATCCTAACCCGTTTACGCATAATCTGAACATTGCCTATTCAACCCGTTTTCCAAAATTGGTGGGTGGGTTGACTTTTTTAACTAATTTAATCCATTATAAACATAAATTATCTAAATTAAAAAAAAAAAAAAAAAAAAAAAAAAAAAAAAAAAAAAACTCAAATGTTTTGGCAACCTGTTTAAAATATGCAGCTCGAAAAACTTTTTAGACCAGAACCAAACCTGTTTATTGTGTCAGTTTTGGGTCATATTTTGTTTTACGAATTTCCTCTCCTACTTTTTGATGGCATCTCTTTCTGTGTCGTGTGATATAAATAGAGTTTTCTTGTACTTTCAGGTTTATGTAAGTAAAAATGGGCAAGAGATGACTGGCAAAACTGCTTACATTCACTATAAAAAGGTACTTCTTCAATTATATCTCCCAACTTTCTCACCTTGTTTTGCTTTATACTACGTAATTGTTAAACATTGTTTTAAACTTTTATGTTTTACATGTAAATATGATATGTGCTAAATAATGATGCTTTTGTCATTTAGCAAGTCTGATTGAATATCTGTTGTTTTGACAGGATAGTGGTGGAGGATTTAAAAATAAAAAGGGAAAGAAAACTTCTACCAAGAAGAAATGAGTGTTGATCGTGCTCTGAAATGTGCGATTGGTATATCCGCCACCACCTCCTCCACCACCACCATGGGGTCCCACCCTCACCATCGCCATCACCGGCTCGATATGGTCTGAGTTTGGGAAACACAATAATTTATCGGGTACGATGGATATGTAACTGAAAGGGAGTAGAAATCTAATCTCATGGGAGTAGAGATCTTCATACATATTATTTTCCACATTTCATTTTCATCTTTAATCTGGATCTTGGTTTAAAGGCCATTTATGATTACTTAGTATCACATTATGTCACCATCACTTTCATAATGCGTATCCAGATACCTTCTTGGAAATTACTCATTGTAGCTCAAGCTGCTCTTGCTATAAAACAGCCTGAGCGTTTATTTTTGTTAAATAAAAAAGAGAGTTTATATAGTTTATGTAGTACCCTACATGAGACCCTTTTTTATGAACTTACAGGCATCTCAGCTCTAGCTACCATAGAGTTAATATTCTAAAATGAGAAAGGCACTAAAACAAGGCCAATAACACAAGGACAGTAACACAAGGACACTGCCTTCCTGCTTGCCCTGACAGCTTTTTGTGGGAATTTGTGTGACATAGAACTTGTAGACTCAATAATGATAGAAATCAATGTATAAGACTTATAGTATGTTAATTTGTGTCTGTATTATTTTATGTATAGTATGTTAATTTGTGTCTGTATTATTTTATGTAATTAGTAAGTCGAATTGTGTGACATAGAACTTGGAAATAACTGTCATATAGATAGGTATGTCACTTTATGAAGCATTGTATCATTTAGTACATGTATAAATATGTTTTTCGCAGAAAAACATATTAACACAATATCATTATTATCAATAAAACTCTAAGTTTGCAGAATTTACTTTGTCTCAATATTTTGCATACTGTCTTCATTCAATCTCAAACAGAAATGACAAACTTCAATCACATTCTTAAGCAACCAAATGTTGGCATAAAACCTGTGAACAAATGGTATCAGAGCCACGGCTCTAATCCATGGGATATGCCAACATCACAGAACTTGGGAGGAATTCACACAGGAAAATATTTACTCAGAGAAACACCAAAACGTCTATACCAGTGGAATCACAGAAGGAAAAGCATATCACCCAAGGCAAAAGAAATGTTAGTGAAGGTGTTAGAGAAACAGGCATTCAATGAAGCCAAACTGAAAGAGAAGGAGATACAAGACAGAATGAAAGCCAAAAAAGAAAAGAAAAAGGAAAAGAAGAAAGCAAAAAAAGGAAGGAATGCAAAGTGCTATATTTGCAAAGAGAAGGGTCATGTTTTTTGGAACTGTGAATATAGAAAGAGATTAGCAGTTGCAGAATCAAACAAAGAAGAGATGATCAAATCACAAATCCTTGATGAAGAAGTAAAGTACACAGAAACTGTACACGTTATAGGAGATTTCATGCTTGAAGGAACACAACACAAGACATGGAATGATATATGGTATATCAGCAATCATTACAAGCATCATTTCTGTCCCAAAATAAACTTATTCAAAGGAATACACTACAAATTCAAGATGGTGTGCAAGGAAGAAACAGAAAAGAAATTTATCTTTTCATATGGTATGGGAGATGTTGCTGTAAAGATTGGAGATGAAGAAGTCATAATCCGAAATGTCCAATATACCTCAGAGGTATCCTTAAACATTCTGAGTTATGATCTTTTGGAAGAACAAGGATTCATGGTTAAAGTTAACAACACAAAGGCTGTGATTAAGTATATGTATGAAGAAACAAAGGTTGCAAATGATGATGATACATGGACAGATAAGATGGATCAAACATGGGGACAACAGAAGGCAATCACAGATCACAACAACTACTTGGAAAAATATTTTGAATCTCTGAATCAAAATGAAGAATCTCTGGTTAAAGGTTTAGAAGATCTCAGTTGTGATGATGCAGAAGTCCATGATTATGTTGATGATGATTATATCAGTCATAATGGTACACACTATGCATTGAAAGTTAATTCCTTTTCTAGGTTTTTATCTTTCATAAATTTGATTAAAAGGGATAGCATAGTGTATAGAAATTGGGATGTGTTCAGGGAAAGGTACTTAGATATGATTAAATGGTTCTATCTAGTGTATCTGAATTATGAGTACTTGGATGAGATACCACCTATGGTAGGGGCTATAAAGATAGATCTGCTTGCTTTGCATAAAATTGTAGAAGAGTTAGGAGGTTATGTTGCAGTCTCTTTAGGGGACAAATGGAGCAAAATTGCACAATTACAGGGATTAACAACCGAGGATGGAGACACTATCAAAGATGTTTTTCAAAAGTTTGTGGATATGGTTGTGGTGTATCATGATACTGCTCAAGTAAAATGGACAACGGAGAAGCCAATCATTGAAAGAGGGGAAAGCAGTTGGACTGCACAGACAAGGAACCCAGATGGCTTGGAAGGATTGACAGTTAGGGATGAGCATGCACAACAAGAAGCAAACCGGCTTGGTGTTATAAATGAATCAAATGAAGCAAACATGGATGAAGAAACAAGCAGTGGCAGCAGCAATGACTTTACGGTCATTGTTTGAAGATTGGAAGAAGTACTTAGAAGAATATTTGATTTATATCATTAGGGAGGAAATGTAGACTCAATAATGATAAAAATCAATGTATAAGACTTATATTATGTTAATTTGTGTCTGTATTATTTTATGTAATTAGTAAGTCGAATTGTAAAGTTGTAATGGGTCAAATATGGTGTCACACCCCCATAATCGGGTCCAGCGGAAGCATACATGCAGCTGGGGTGTAACTCAATTGATATCACAACAAAAGTACAAAAATGTTTTCACTTCAATCATTCAGAATAAAATAGTTTAATCAAAAATGTTGAATCTATATTGTTAAAAGTAATGCGGAAGTAGGCCCTAAAAATAATTTAGAACGGTCCCCAAATGAGTAAATCAGAGTCTTCTATGACCATGCCATGCCCTGCCAAAACCTCCTGTAGCGTGCCATTGCTTAAAACCTGAAAATACATGCTAAAGTGTCAACACAATGGTTAGTGAGTTCATAGAGTCTTGTGAAAAAGAATGTAATGCATATGGATGAAGTTGTCCCAACAAAGGCATCGTAAATCCACTCAGTTCCAAGTCCCGCCATAAGAGACTTGTAACCTGTGTGTTTACAACCCACTGCCAAATGTAATAAGTTTGATACAAAAGCATTGTAATTCAGTAATAAGGCTGATGCAAAGGCATCGTAATTCAGTAGTAATAGTAGTGGAAAAGTATCGTAATTCCATAAGTAATTTTCGTATGTACAATAGCCACAAGTATAAAGTAAACCGACAAAAATGTCAAAAATGCTACATTGTCTCTTAAGCTCATGACCCCGAAGCTAGACATAGTAATGGCCCTAACCAGAGTGCTTACCAGGCACTCAATTTGATAAGACATGAAATGCATTCGTCCTGTTGGAGCAACCCAAACGCGAATGGAGGCGTCACCCTCAATAGATCTATTCACTCACTCTCGCTTAGTACTAAAATTAACGGTCCATGATAATAAAGGGGACTTGTCAAGACGTGGTAATAAGGAAACTTAAGCAATGTATGGAATTTGTAATACTTTGGCATTGTACAAAAGTAATTGATGTAATGTATTCTCCCCCGTGGGATTCAAATCGTATAAAAGTATAACACAAGTATTTAAGCATGTATCTCCCCCAAAGAGTTTGTAAAGTAATTAAACCAGTAAAAGTGGGGCTATGACTCACCTGATATGATGGTACCATGAACATGTAATGAGCTGTAAAACAAGGCGCGCACACTAGCCGCAACCTAATATGAATGATGAACGATCTACTTTAGATCATGAAATGATGTTATGAATGTCCATGCACATGTTTCCTATACCACTCTACTCTTTGAAAAACACTTGTTGTTATCAAAAATATATATTCCAAGAATTAGGAAAAATATGGTTATTAGAAAAATAAAACTAGTTGCAATATATATACTTATATATATATATATCGTATGTACCAATTGTTAATGTTGAAATCCTCGGTTTGAAATCCTTGAAATAACGCCTTGTAGTGATAAAAATATACTTGTAATAACTAATACTTCATTAGTTATAAAATTGGGTATTTGGTATTATTTTTAGAAATCTAGAGTTACTACGTAGTTTTAGCGTTATATTTCCAAAAGCTGTCAAAATGAAATGAGTTTTGCCGATATTCAAACGTGAATATCTTTGTCGTTATAAGTCCGTTTTACTTGTTCTTTATATCCACGGTTACGTCTTAGTATGTAGTAATATATTTTGGAAAGCTAGACTCCTCCGGGTTACGTCTAAAGCCTCGTTTTGTCCGACGAAAAACGTCCAACAGCATGCAATTTTCAGAAAAATACTTTTCGTCAACAAACTTGCAAAAACCATAACTTCTTCGTTATAAACTCTTTTTAATCCATTCTTTCGCCTACGGATTCGTTTTTGAAAGTATTTTCTAAAAATTTTGCAAAAGTTTACTTTATGTTTACTGATTTTCCTGGATTTACAATAATGGGACAGCATGTATATATACTTGTTACAAATCCATTTCCAAGGTTCAAAACTAGTTTTAACTTCAACCAAAACTCTTGCAATCTCCACAAAACTAATCTAATCCTACCATACACCTTCTTAGGGTGCCATGGGTTCCTAATGACTAGTAATCAAGTTAATTTAACAAAGGAACACCTAAATCACAATCTAGGGTTTGTATGTTCAAAAAGTATGCAAAAATAAAGTGGTATAACTAGTTTGTGCATGAAATTAAGCATTAATACTATGAGATACATATGTTAATTAGATGAAAACATGAAAATAATTTTGAATACTCACTTTGAAATAATAGGTGGTGAGATGATTAGAAACCTTGGATTACTTGTGTTTTTGTTGTATGATTCTTGATTAGGACAACAAAATGAATAACTTTGATGCGTTGTACTTTGAAAAATAATGGATGGATCATGGTGTTGGTGTTGGGTCGTGGCTATGGAGATGGAGAAGGGGATGAGAAAACTTTTTGGCTTATGAAATTTGTTATGAAATGATTCTTGGAAACTAGTTAAGTTTATGTTTTGAGGTTTATTGTATTATAAGTGTACATAAGAGCATGAGATTAAAAATAAAGCACATGATGTCTAGGAGTGGGCATGTGGCCGGTTTCAATGTGAAAAGGAGAAGAGAAATCGGTTTTGATCACTTAGAAAATATAGTGTATTATTAGTTGTAGTTTAGTGTAAGTATTAGTTATAATCGGATACCGGGTTTGCTAGAAATAAATATTAATGAAGTTAACCGGGACTTAATAAAGTCATAAGAATGATAAAAATATGTTGGGTACAATTACTGAGTGTTCGGGTGATTATTGTTTAGTTTTCACGAAAACCGTCGTAATATTCATAAGCTTACGTTATAAATAAAATAAATTTCCAAAATACTGGGTTAATGAATGTAATAACTTTTATGATGATAAAATGGATATAAAAATATGTTGGGACCATTGTGGGAATATTTAGATATATTCGTCGTGTATAAACCGGGTGTTAACGTTTAATTATAAATAATTATAAGGAAAACGTTAAATGTATCAAATATATAAATTTGAAAATCCTAATAGTGGTATAACATGAAAATGCTGTTATGATGATGTGCAGACTGTCTCTAGTCCGTATGCAGTGTCCTTACTGATAATGAAATGAATTCGCACCTAAACCCATACGGTTACGCGAATTTGAATACCCGTAAACTAAATTTACGATGAAATGTGTAATGCAAGTGAATAGTGAAAACTTTTCCGGCAATGAATAGTGTTTAGTGAATAGTAAAATTTCTGAATGCTTCTCGGAATGTCAAACTGACACCAAAAATGATGAATAGTAAACTGATGAATAGTGTTTTGATGAATAGTGTTTGATGAATAGTGTTTTTCCAAAGTTCGGGAAATGACCTGAAATGGTGAGTTGTGACAGTCTTCCCCTCTAAAAGGAACTTCGTCCCGAAGTTCAGTTTATGTTGGTCTCTAAAAACATATTGGTGAAAAGGTGACGATATTCGAGAATTCCATCGAACTCTCACGATAGGAATTTGACTATGCTTCAACTGTTTGACCACATGGTCCATGATTTCTGTTGGTTCTCTTACAAGGTCTGAGTTTGTCCTTGGGTTGGATCCCTTTCCAATTGGGATTATGAGTGACTAATCTGAAAAGATGATAATACATGATTGTGTAATCCTGTTGTTCTCTATCAAGGCTCAAGTCTGACGGCCACTAGGCCTACTCTGTCTGAAATATTACATGGTTCAGTGTATATAGGGTTTATCTCTCCATGTTTATGAATTGTGTCTCAATGGTGTTGTCTTTGGAATCTTGTGATAGCTATTGTTGTCAATGAATCCGATTTATAGCAAATGGTCAGCCCAACCATTTCCAGAATCAATCACACCTTATTTGGGCATATCTCTCTATGTTTGAATCGATCTCAAATTTCTGACCATTGGTCCGCAGATGATAGGTGGTGTGGTTCCAAAGGAATCTTAATGAAATCGCTAGGAGTTTGAGGTGAATTAAATTCCTCTATTAGGAATAATTGAAATGGATATCATGAATCTTGTGGAAAACTTACAAGGTTAAGTCCGTCAAAGGGTGTTGTTGAAAATAATAGATTAGGATTAGGATAAGGTTGTGATCCTCTGCAGGATGTCATGAATCGAGTCTTTCTCCACCTACGATGCTTAGTCTCCATTACTACGATTTTCCCCAAGCTCTATGTCGTCAATTCGCAAAACTCAAAATGTATAAGTGATGTAATATAGTGATTGATTTTTCAAAGTTTGTTTTGAGATTGTGTGTTTTGTTCATAAACCTTCCCTGAATAAATAAATTTACAACTTTAAGCAAACGACTTTTTAAGTAACATTTTTCTTGATGTTTCAAAATTTAATAGTTATGTAAGGTAGGACAGTTTTCAACATAAGGTGGATAATATGGTTTACCAAAGATCGATATTTAAAATTTCCTAACAATTCAATAGTTTTGTAAAGGATTAACCAAAAGGAATTTGCTTATCAAAATAAGTGCCTCAGAAAAGTATTTCTTACAAGATATATGTTTTGTATAACTGTAGTTTGGAGAAAAAATCCATTTAAAAATGAAAGTATTAAGAGGATAAAATAGTCAGGTATGTATGTCTGCACAAAGGCATAGGTGTCTAACATGTTTGGATAAAGTCTATTGGTGAGGACATGTTCAATCTATAGTCTCGGTTAAGAGGTTGGATTTATCTCTATGGTGTTGGTTAGTGAGCACTCGTATCGAAACTAATCCTGTAATTCAGTCAAGCCAATACTTTCTAGATGATAGAATTTTTTTTGTGATCAGGCCAGTGATAGTGGTTCCAATTGTTTTGTGATATCCTGAGATTTCTGTTGAGTTTTGAATGGTCTTAGTGTACCGAGGGATTCTCCTTATAGATGGTATGGAAAGTCTTTCCTAGGGAGGTCATTGATAATATCTACTTATCAATATAGGGAGTAGTGTGCGATGAGTGGCATATGAATCCATAAAGTGTCAACTAATTCTATATATATATGGGGATGGGGAATGGAAATGATAGTGATGGTGAGAAGGGAAGAGACTGTGACAATTGCGACAAAATGATATTGTGATAAAAGAAAATACTGTGATGTAAGTATATTATGCATAAATGTGAATGTTCATGAGATGAAATGACCAGTTGAAGTGCATCCAAGCGGCGGTTCACGAGGTGATGAAAAGTATGAATGTTCTGACAACGAGAGTATACACACACATGCATGAAACATTTGGAAATCGAGTAAAGGATTCAATCCAGACAAAATTTTATTATAACTATTCTCAGTGTTGCAAAATTCATCTCTGAGTCAGACATAGGTGGTCAGCCTATATCTCACTATCCCGGGTTGAATATAGATGACCAGTCTATATTCCACCGAGGTTCCATGAATTTTGAAATACTCAGCTCAGTCATACTAAGACTATGTCCTTCACAAATACCAAGACGTTCTGAAAGACTAAAGCAGGTGACCAAACTCGAGGTCAAATGATGAAACTATGCAAGGAAAAACATAATGCGGTGACATATATGATACGTGAACATGCTTATATGAAAGACAATTATAGTAATCAACTATAATAAATGAATATAATATATCAGATAATGAGACATAAATCTCATCACCTATGTCAGCAACTAACCACAAATGAGGCTTCAGCTTGGCAGGCAGGCACGTGACGGTCATAGGGTTAAGTTTTCTTGAAAGTAGCTATAGTCTAGGTTTTAAAAACACTTAGTTCGCTATAGCCAAAGCTCTGATGCCAATCTGTCACACCCCCATAATCGGGTCCAGCGGAAGCATACATGCAGCTGGGGTGTAACTCAATTGATATCACAACACAAGTACAAAAATGTTTTCACTTCAATCATTTAGAATAAAATAGTTTAATCAAAAATGTTGAATCTATATTGTTAAAAGTAATGCGGAAGTAGGCCCTAAAAATAATTTAGAACGGTCCCCAAATGAGTAAATCAGAGTCTTCTATGACCATGCCATGCCCTGCCAAAACCTCCTGTAGCGTGCCATTGCTTAAAACCTGAAAATACATGCTAAAGTGTCAACACAATGGTTGGTGAGTTCATAGAGTCTTGTGAAAAAGAATTTAAAGCATATGGATGAAGTTGTCCCAGCAAAGGCATCGTAAATCCACTCAGTTCCAAGTCCCGCCATAAGAGACTTGTAACCTGTGTGTTTACAACCCACTGCCAAATGTAATAAGTTTGATACAAAAGCATTGTAATTCAGTAATAAGGCTGATGCAAAGGTATCGTAATTCAGTAGTAATAGTAGTGGAAAAGTATCGTAATTCCATAAATAATTTTTGTATGTACAATAGCCACAAGTATAAAGTAAACCGACAAAAATGTCAAAAATGCTACATTGTCTCTTAAGCTCATGACCCCGAAGCTAGACATAGTAATGGCCCCAACCAGAGTGCTTACCAGGCACTCAATTTGATAAGACATGAAATGCATTCGTCCCGTTGGAGCAACCCAAACGCGAATGGAGGCGTCACCCTCAATAGATCTATTCACTCACTCTCGCTTAGTACTAAAATTAACGGTCCATGATATTAAAGGGGACTTGTCAAGACGTGGTAATAAGGAAACTTAAGCAATGTATGGAATTTGTAATACTTTGGCATTGTACAAATGTAATTGATGTAATGTATTCTCCCCCGTGGGGTTCAAATCGTATAAAAGTATAACACGAGTATTTAAGCATGTATCTCCCCCAAAGAGTTTGTAAAGTAATTAAACCAGTAAAAGTGGGGCTATGACTCACCTGATATGATGGTACCATGAACATGTAATGAGCTGAAAAACAAGGCGCGCACACTAGCCGCAACCTAATATGAATGATGAACGATCTACTTTAGATCATGAAATGATGTTATGAATGTCCATGCACATGTTTCCTATACCACTCTACTCTTTGAAAAACACTTGTTGTTATCAAAAATATATATTCCAAGACTTAGGAAAAATAAGGCTATTAGAGAAATAAAACTAGTTGCAATATATATACTTATATATATATATATATATATATATATATATATATATATATATATATATATATATATATATATATATATATATATATATATATATATATATCGTATGTACCAATTGTTAGTGTTGAAATCCTCGGTTTGAAATCCTTGAAATAACGCCTTGTAGTGATAAAAATATACTTGTAATAACTAATACTTCATTAGTTATAAAATTGGGTATTTGGTATTATTTTTAGAAATCTAGAGTTACTACGTAGTTTTAGCGTTATATTTCCAAAAGCTGTCAAAATGAAATGAGTCTTGCCGATATTCAAACGTGAATATCTTTGTCGTTATAAGTCCGTTTTACTTGTTCTTTATATCCACGGTTACGTCTTAGTATGTAGTAATATATTTTGGAAAGCTAGACTCCTCCGGGTTACGTCTAAAGCCTCGTTTTGTCCGACGAAAAACGTCCAACAGCATGCAATTTTCAGAAAAATACTTTTCGTCAACAAACTTGCAAAAACCATAACTTCTTCGTTATAAACTCTTTTTAATCCATTCTTTCGCCTACGGATTCGTTTTTGAAAGTATTTTCTAAAAATTTTGCCAAAGTTTACTTTATGTTTACTGATTTTCCTGGATTTACAATAATGGGACAGCATGTATATATACTTGTTACAAATCCATTTCCAAGGTTCAAAACTAGTTTTAACTTCAACCAAAACTCTTGCAATCTCCACAAAACTAATCTAATCCTACCATACACCTTCTTAGGGTGCCATGGGTTCCTAATGACTAGTAATCAAGTTAATTTAACAAAGGAACACCTAAATCACAATCTAGGGTTTGTATGTTCAAAAAGTATGCAAAAATAAAGTGGTATAACTAGTTTGTGCATGAAATTAAGCATGAATACTATGAGATACATATGTTAATTAGATGAAAACATGAAAATAATTTTGAATACTCACTTTGAAATAATAGGTGGTGAGATGATTAGAAACCTTGGATTACTTGTGTTTTTGTTGTATGATTCTTGATTAGGACAACAAAATGAACAACTTTGATGCTTTGTACTTTGAAAAATAATGGATGGATCATGGTGTTGGTGTTGGGTCGTGGCTATGGAGATGGAGAAGGGGATGAGAAAACTTTTTGGCTTATGAAATTTGTTATGAAATGATTCTTGGAAACTAGTTAAGTTTATGTTTTGAGGTTTATTGTATAATAAGTGTACATAAGAGCATGAGATTAAAAATAAAGCACATGATGTCTAGGAGTGGGCATGTGGCCGGTTTCAATGTGAAAGGGAGAAGAGAAATCGGTTTTGATCACTTAGAAAATATAGTGTATTATTAGTTGTAGTTTAGTGTAAGTATTAGTTATAATCGGGTACCGGGTTTGCTAGAAATAAATATTAATGAAGTTAACCGGGACTTAATAAAGTCATAAGAATGATAAAAATATGTTGGGTACAATTACTGAGTGTTCGGGTGATTATTGTTTAGTTTTCACGAAAACCGTCGTAATATTCATAAGCTTACGTTATAAATAAAATAAATTTCCAAAATACTGGGTAAATGAATGTAATAACTTTTATGATGATAAAATGGATATAAAAATATGTTGGGACCATTATGGGAATATTTAGATATATTCGTCGTGTATAAACCGGGTGTTAACGTTTAATTATAAATAATTATAAGGAAAACGTTAAATGTATCAAATATATAAATTTGAAAATCCTAAGAGTGGTATAACATGAAGATGCTGTTATGATGATGTGCAGACTGTCTCTAGTCCGTATGCAGTGTCCTTACTGATAATGAAATGAATTCGCACCTAAACCCATACGGTTACGCGAATTTGAATACCCGTAAACTAAATTTACGATGAAATGTGTAATGCAAGTGAATAGTGAAAACTTTTCCGGCAATGAATAGTGTTTAGTGAATAGTAAAATTCCTGAATGCTTCTCGGAATGTCAAACTGACACCAAAAATGATGAATAGTAAACTGATGAATAGTGTTTTTCCAAAGTTCGGGAAATGACCTGAAATGACCTGAAATGGTGAGTTGTGACATATGGCGCCAAAACAACATGACAGTTAGTATAGTTAAGACAGTTATTTGCCAAAAGTCACAACCTTTGGAAATAACTGTCATATAGATAGGTATGTCGCTTTATGAAGCATTGTATCGTTTAGTACATGTATAAATATGTTTTTCACAGCAAAACATATTAACACAATATCATTATTATCAATAAAACTCTAAGTTTGCAGAATTTACTTTGTCTCAATATTTTGCATACTGTCTTCATTCAATCTCAAACAGAAATGACAAACTTCAATCACATTCTTAAGCAACCAAATGTTGGCATAAAACCTGTGAACAGAACTTATGTGGTAATTCGAGTTTTTCATTCTTCAGTAGCTTGCAGAGTACCCTAGTTTCAGAAGCATCGAGTAACCAGGTAGGATGGAGGCATGTGTGGAACCGGTTTGCAGGTCCATTAAGTTGTGGAAACCAAACAAGCCAATGTGCTTATACAGTACCGTTGCTATCTCCTGCTTGGTGGGATGATATGTGGCAATCACCTACTCGGCGGGACAGCCACAGGATGGAAGCTTATTGCGTTCAGTTCAGTTATCCGGATTGGGCACGGTTTGTAACAATTCGCAATTTCAGGTTAATTACTATTCCCGGAAATTTTCACTATTTACTTTTACTATTCATTTTTCTTGAAATTTTCCCGAAATTTGATTTTTGTTTCTTGGCCTCGAGTGATAAATCATTTCCATGGCAAATTAAAAGTTTGACATTCATAAGCTCATTTTCGTAAAAGTTAATAAGGAATTACACGTTTTAGGGTAAAATGTCATTCAAAAATTCTACGCACAACGAAACTCGACCGCGTTAAGTGACCCCGCATCAGAAAAATGTTTGATACACTCATGATTTATTTGAGAATTAATCATGACTGTGAAAAACATGACCAAAATAAGCCTCGGCCGTGAAAAACTGGAATTTTCAGTTTTTAAGCGTTTTTACTCAGCCGTAACCTTAGCCTGTACCTGCACCGCGTTTCTAAGACGATTTGAGTTTTCAACTTATTAGAAAAAGTCAAGATATTTTTCCCTCCTCCTTTGACCAAAAATCATTCCTTGATTTTATAAGTCATTCCTTGATTTTTAGGCTTACGGTTTTATGTCTAAAAGACATTTAATACCAACCGACACTAGACTGAGCCCAGTCTAGACATTATAAGTCATTTTGAATCATTATTATCACATTAGAAAAGTAACATTTTACTTTTCTCAATTTTACGCAATATTCGTACGTTTTACGTATTACGCGTTTTAGACCCGTGTTTCCAGTTTTAGCACGGTTTGAGCACCCCAATGGAACCTACCACTCATTTTATATTTTATTATGGAGTATTTTGACAAGTTTAACCATTCTTCCAAGTTTCGTATTTTTACGATACCCGGTTTTACGTTTTGTGACGTAACAACTTACGGTTAGCATTTTACGGAGTCAAAACATACTAGATATCTTGGATAATATCACCAAAAGTCCAACACTTCCTCCCCAAGGCTTGTGAACCGCCTCTAGGGGGGGGGGATTCACACTTGTGGCATGATCTCCTTCCTTGTGCTCTAGGATTAGTACATGTGTTCAAGCTTGTCTTGGAAGCTTTGACAAGTCAAGTAACTAACCTCCTCGAGACCCTTTATAAGCCCCCCCCCCCCCTCCCCCTCCTTATGCCGTCCACCATAACCGCACACCAACACCATCTCCTTTGCTCATTCTCTTCAAGTTCCATCCAAGATTCAAGTGCATAACAACACATAAACCCTAGTTTGATCTTAGGTTATCAAAACACTTCCATAACCTCATATACTTGGTGATTTCTCTTGAGTTTGAATCCACTCAAGTCACCTCAACCTTCGTCATCTATCTTTCAAGATTACAAGAGTAGAAAGGTTGCATGAAGTGAAGTGGGTTGAAGCTAAAGTCTATCAATGTCCTATCCTTACTAGTTAACTTCCTTTCTTTATTTGAAAGCCAAAAGTTGTAAGCCAAACCCTAACATACTTCTTGCTAAATATCATATTCATGTTATTTACATATCATTCATGCTATATTTTGTCTTGTGATCATGTCCATGATGTACAAAAATGGGTAAAACAAGTATTGATACATATATGTAACTTATGTTATTCAAACAAGTAAACTAGTGACTTTCTTGGAGAACCACGACCAAAATAGTATAACTATGATATTGGATCATTACATATTACAGTAGAGGACTTAACAAGGAAATCATATCAATTTGAACCATCTAAAACGAGTATACGAGTCAAAAGTTATGGCCATAAGAAGTTAGCGAAACCAAAACGGCAAAACTGCCTAGACCATACTGTTTTGCCTTCTGACTTTTTGAAAGTCACCCTTCTGGTCCGATTCATCAAAAAGTTAAAACACGAAAGTTGTCCGGAACGACGTTTTCGTTCAGGATTAAAGAAGCTCGAGCCCTGAAAACGCTTTCCGAGTGATAATTTCTTCAAATTCTAAACAGCCATTTTTAGACCAAAGTCATTATATAAAGGTTATGGTTTATAAAGACCAAGAGGTCTTATGACCTAGATTCAAGACCACAACCATGGCTAGAGCCAAGGTTGAGTCTCAAGACCATGGAACAATGACCAAAGGTCATGGCAAGGCCATGACTAAATGACCATATCAACATACCAAGGCGAAAACATGAGCTAACGACCATATAAACTTACCAAGGCAAATACATGAACTAGAGAAGTTGGCGATAACTTGAACATACAATTTGGATCTACTTCATCTAAAAGAACCATGAGATACAAGTTATAAGAAACTCACCCTAATAACAATCTTCATGTAATAATAAACTTTCCTAAGTTTATTCAAATATCGGACATGTAACTTTTCGGATCAAAACTTATATCTATATATTTTATCAACTACTACAATAGTAGGGAGCCTCATGTGAGGAGTTCATTATGTAAGCCGTCGAGATGAGTTGTGGATTTACGAATTAAAGTGTCCTGGCTCCTCGAACGCTTACTAACATGACTTCTGAATTATGTCGGCCCGAACGGTAGTAAACGATATATAAACATACTTGTTTCATGAATCATTTCTTTCAAAGACTTACACTATACATCATACCACATCATGGACTAAGTGCAAGACATACATATATTGGCATGTTTATGTTTCCTTAGACATTATTCCAAACCTAAGTTGCAACAATTATTATAGGTTGCTCGTAAAAACCTTCGCGATTCGACCATCATATTCACTACTTGCTACATAACTTAAGGTGAGTCATAGCCCCTACTCTTTTAGTTGTTTTACCAACTCTTTGGGGGAGAATACATGCTCGTTTTTACATAAATGCAATACTTGTTTTACTTGAACATGCTACTTGTTTGCTTAAACACCAATTGCCTTACTCAATGTTTGTGGCTTACTCAAATGCCTTATGTGTTTACATGTTACATACTTCATTGCCTTCCCGTTGCACTAGTATTCAACAAAGCGTAGTATTATGGCTTCCACTTCATTGTCATCATTATTTATATGGCATCATTGTAAAGATTGTTTATATAACGGTATTGCTACATTTATCTTTGAATCTAGATACAAGTTTTACCTTTGTTCACATAAACCAGATCATATTTGGCAGTGGGTTGTGAACACACATGTTACAAGTCTCTTATGGCAGGACTTGCAACTGAGTGGATTTACGATGCCTTTGCTGGAAAATCATCATTCAAATGTTTTACATTACATTTTGTCACTAAACTCTATGAACTCACCAACCTCGTGTTGACACTTTAGCATGTATTTTCAGGTTCATAATGAACAAGGATGGCACGAAAGGGGGCACGGATATTCAAGAGGGCTTTAAATTTTATTATCATTCGAAACTCATTTAATGTAAACTGTAAACATGGAACCATTTGGGACCTCATTTTGTAATCTCTGATATTTATACAATTTAAATGATAAATCTTTTAAAACGACTCAATTGGAGTTCGTTTTCTATTATTGTGACTATTGTGCCGTCGAGTAACACCCAGTTTGAATTCCGCTGCAACCATGAATTGGGGGTGTTACAGATTGGTACCAGAGCCATGGTTATAGGGAAACGGGTCTAATGGAGACCTAAACTATAACTACACTTACAAGCAAAAACATTTTATAGCCTTCCGCTCTCCGTGTCTTCCATCCTCCAGACGATTATGGACTTATTAAGCATTTTATACTACCCAAACATGTTAGCATATGAATATATGTACCCTTAGCACATTTGAGCATTTTCCTGTAAGCATGTTAGGCTACACAAACATATTAGTATATTGATATATATACCCATTTTGAGCATTTCCCCGTAGACATTTTTATGCTACATAAACATAATTGCATATTGATATATGTACCTTTAGCATAATTGAGCATTTCCCCGTAAGCATTTTATACTACATGAACATATTAGTATATTGATATATACACACTTGTCACATCTTGAGCACTTCCCATAAACATTTGAATTGTTTTAACATGGTATTTCTTCTAAAAGAAATCATGTGCGTACCGACTTCTCCCGATTATGTGCCCACTCTACCTAATAACTTCCAAGTCTTACCACCTTCACCCGAGTTCGGATTTGACTTCGTGAATGCCTTCGCTTCTGATGACGAAGAAGAACCTTTCGAAGATTCAACCGACGAAGAAGAGGAGGAACCAATACCAACTAATTTTGCGTCAAATACTTCTAATTATTTTGGACAAAATTCGGTTGAGGCAGACTCCAAGGAGGATAATGAGTATGAATATATACTAGCGCCATTACCACCACCACTATCACTTCCCTTTAATATCCCTACATGTGATAATTTGGATCACTCATTATGGATCGTATCACGACCACCATTGATCCAACAAGAAAATCAACATGGAAACTACAGCCTCTCAAACTTCATAGACTCGTACCTCTATGACACACTAAACCAAGAAGTTGCCGATCAATCAGAGCTACTCGGACCTTCTAACCTGCAATAGACTAGTGTGATGATACTAGTTGTCTTTTGTACTACTAACTGATTAGACTCAGTTAGTAAATGTTATGAAATGATAGTAAAAACGTTGTAATTACTAAACTGAAAGTATCAGTTAGTAGATTTTGAAGAAACTTGTAATAAGTATCAATCTTGTAATCAATCAACGTTTTATGAATAAAACTCTTGCTTTATGCTATCATGTGTTATGATTCAAACCTCCAACGTATTTATTCTATCATGTCCCCATCAAAAATCATGCTTATTTCACAACTTTCTACTCACCAACTATTTTGAACACTACGTCAATTTCCCCCGAGTATCTTACTCTCCATCTCCAAAGATGAGTATGAATATTCATTTCATACTTTTGGAATACCAATATCATCTCATAATACACTACCTTGTAACTCACCGGCTAAGTATGAATGTTGTGTTGGGAATTCTTAAGTAGGATGATTTGTAATTATTTGAATGGATTGGGATGCCATTTCATTTAAATAAAGAAATTGTAAATCACCGAACCATAAGTTTATATTCCTCTATTTACATTGTTTGGGATGCCTCTCTATGTAAATAAAGAATTATAAACAAGTGGGCTTATTTGTATCCAAAATAACATAAGTATGAAGTCAACTTACATTACATTACATTGCTCGGGTATGGCTTGATACCTACATTACATTGCTCGGGTATGGCATGATACCTACATTACATTGCTCGGGTATGGCTTGATACCTACATTACATTGCTCGGGTATGGCATGATACCTACATTACATTGCTCGGGTATGGCTTGATACCTACATTACATTGCTCGGGTATGGCATGATACCTACATTACATTGCTCGGGTATGGCTTGATACCTACATTACATTGCTCGGGTATGGCATGATACCTACATTACATTGCTCGGGTATGGCATGATACCTACATTACATTGCTCGGGTATGGCTTGATACCTACACTACATTGCTCGGGTATGGCATGATACCTACATTACATTGCTCGGGTATGGCTTGATACCTACATTACATTGCTCGGGTATGGCTTGATACCTACATTACATTGCTCGGGTATGGCATGATACCTACATTACATTGCTCGGGTATGGCTTGATACCTACATTACATTGCTCGGGTATGGCATGATACCTACATTACATTGCTCGGGTATGGCTTGATACCTACATTACATTGCTCGGGTATGGCATGATACCTACATTACATTGCTCGGGTATGGCATGATACCTACATTACATTGCACAGGTATGGCATGATACCTACATTATATTCGCCACAAGAAATCCTATCTTTTCACCGACATCGCTTCAAACCATGACATAAACTAAACTTCAGGACGAAGTTCCCGTAAGGGGTAGAGACTGTAACAATTCGCAATTTCAGGTTAATTACTATTCCCGGAAATTTTCACTATTCACTTTTACTATTCATTTTTCCCGAAATTTTCCCGAAATTTGATTTTTTGTTTCTTGGCCTCGAGTGATAAATCATTTCCATGGCAAATTAAAAGTTTGACATTCATAAGCTCATTTTCGTAAAAGTTAATAAGGAATTACACGTTTTAGGGTAAAACGCCATTCAAAAATTCTACGCACAACGAAACTCGACCGCGTTAAGTGACCCCGCATCAGAAAAATGTTTGATACACTCATGATTTATTTGAGAATTAATCATGACTGTGAAAAACATGACCAAAATAAGCCTCGGACGTGAAAAACTGGAATTTTTAGTTTTTAAGCGTTTTTACTCAGCCGTAACCTTAGCCTGTACCTGCACCGCGTTTCTAAGACGATTTGAGTTTTCAACTTATTAGAAAAAGTCAACATATTTTTCCCTCCTCCTTTGACCAAAAATCATTCCTTGATTTTATAAGTCATCCCTTGATTTTTAGGCTTACGGTTTTATGTCTAAAAGACATTTAATACCAACCGACACTAGACTGAGCCCAGTCTAGACATTATAAGTCATTTTGAATCATTATTATCACATTAGAAAAGTAACATTTTACTTTTCTCAATTTTACGCAATATTCGTACGTTTTACGTATTACGCGTTTTAGACCCGTGTTTCCAGTTTTAGCACGGTTTGAGCACCCCAATGGAACCTACCACTCATTTTATATTTTATTATGGAGTATTTTGACAAGTTTAACCATTCTTCCAAGTTTCGTATTTTTACGATACCCGGTTTTACGTTTTGTGCCGTAACAACTTACGGTTAGCATTTTCCGGAGTCAAAACATACTAGATATCTTGGATAATATCACCAAAAGTCCAACACTTCCTCCCCAAGGCTTGTGAACCGCCTCTAGGGGGGTGGGATTCACACTTGTGGCATGATCTCCTTCCTTGTGCTCTAGGATTAGTACATGTGTTCAAGCTTGTCTTGGAAGCTTTGACAAGGCAAGTAACTAACCTCCTCAAGACCCTTTATAAGCCGCCCCCCCCTCCCCCTCCTTATGCCGTCCACCATAACCACACACCAACACCATCTCCTTTGCTCATTCTCTTCAAGTTCCATCTAAGATTCAAGTGCATAACAACACATAAACCCTAGTTTGATCTTAGGTTATCAAAACACTTCCATAACCTCATATACTTGGTGATTTCTCTTGAGTTTGAATCCACTCAAGTCACCTCAACCTTCGTCATCTATCTTTCAAGATTACAAGAGTAGAAAGGTTGCATGAAGTGAAGTGGGTTGAAGCTAAAGTCTATCAATGTCCTATCCTTACTAGTTAACTTCCTTTCTTTATTTGAAAGCCAAAAGTTGTAAGCCAAACCCTAACATACTTCTTGCTAAATATCATATTCATGTTATTTACATATCATTCATGCTATATTTTGTCTTGTGATCATGTCCATGATGTACAAAAATGGGTAAAACAAGTATTGATACATATATGTAACTTATGTTATTCAAACAAGTAAACTAGTGACTTTCTTGGAGAACCACGACCAAAATAGTATAACTATGATATTGGATCATTACATATTACAGTAGAGGACTTAACAAGGAAATCATAGCAATTTGAACCATCTAAAACGAGTATACGAGTCAAAAGTTATGGCCATAAGAAGTTAGCGAAACCAAAACGGCAAAACTGCCTAGACCATACTGTTTTGCATTCTGACTTTTTGAAAGTCACCCTTCTGGTCCGATTCATCAAAAAGTTAAAACACGAAAGTTGTCCGGAACGATGTTTTCGTTCAGGCATTAAGAAGCTCGAGCCCTGAAAACGCTTTCCGAGTGATAATTTCTTCAAATTCTAAACAGCCATTTTTAGACCAAAGTCATTATATAAAGGTTATGGTTTATAAAGACCAAGAGGTCTTATGACCTAGATTCAAGACCACAACCATGGCTAGAGCCAAGGTTGAGTCTCAAGACCATGGAACAACGACCAAAGGTCATGGCAAGGCCATGACTAAATGACCATATCAACATACCAAGGCGAAAACATGAGCTAACGACCATATAAACTTACCAAGGCAAATACATGAACTAGAGAAGTTGGCGATAACTTGAACATACAATTTGGATCTACTTCATCTAAAAGAACCATGAGATACAAGTTATAAGAAACTCACCCTAATAACAATCTTCATGTAATAATAAACTTTCCTAAGTTTATTCAAATATCGGACATGTAACTTTTCGGATCAAAACTTATATCTATATATTTTATCAACTACTACAATAGTAGGGAGCCTCATGTGAGGAGTTCATTATGTAAGCCGTCGAGATGAGTTGTGGATTTACGAATTAAAGTGTCCTGGCTCCTCGAACACTTACTAACATGACTTCTGAATTATGTCGGCCCGAACGGTAGTAAACGATATATAAACATACTTGTTTCATGAATCATTTCTTTCAAAGACTTATACTATACATCATACCACATCATGGACTAAGTGCAAGACATACATATATTGGCATGTTTATGTTTCCTTAGACATTATTCCAAACCTAAGTTGCAACGATTATTATAGGTTGCTCGTAAAAACCTTCGCGATTCGACCATCATATTCACTACTTGCTACATAACTTAAGGTGAGTCATAGCCCCTACTCTTTTAGTTGTTTTACCAACTTTTTGGGGGAGAATACATGCTCGTTTTTACATAAATGCAATACTTGTTTTACTTGAACATGCTACTTGTTTGCTTAAACACCAATTGCCTTACTCAATGTTTGTGGCTTACTCAAATGCCTTATGTGTTTACATGTTACATACTTCATTGCCTTCCCGTTGCACTAGTATTCAACAAAGCGTAGTATTATGGCTTCCACTTCATTGTCATCATTATTTATATGGCATCATTGTAAAGATTGTTTATATAACGGTATTGCTACATTTATCTTTGAATCTAGATACAAGTTTTACCTTTGTTCACATAAACCAGATCATATTTGGTAGTGGGTTGTGAACACACAGGTTACAAGTCTCTTATGGCGGGACTTGCAACTGAGTGGATTTACGATGCTTTTGCTGGAAAATCATCATTCAAATGTTTTACATTACATTTTGTCACTAAACTCTATGAACTCACCAACCTCGTGTTGACACTTTAGCATGTATTTTCAGGTTCATAATGAACAAGGATGGCACGGAAGGGGCACGGATATTCAAGAGGGCTATAAATTTTATTATCATTCGAAACTCATTTAATGTAAACTGTAAACATGGAACCATTTGGGACCTCATTTTGTAATCTCTGATATTTATACAATTTGAATGATAAATCTTTTAAAACGACTCAATTGGAGTTCGTTTTCTATTATTGTGACTATTGTGCCGTCGAGTAACACCCAGTTTGAATTCCGCTGCAACCATGAATTGGGGGTGTTACACGGTTGATGAAAATGGGTTTCTTTCTTATTGTACCTCAAGAAAGGAAGTTAGGAAATTTATTACACTTGTATAAATTTCTTTCCCTAGCTAGGTATTAGTAGAAGAAGAGGAATATCACTGTATTCAATTTTTAGAAAATAATATAAGTTTCACTCTTATTTTTATGTACTCGTTATTTATTATTGTGTGACGTCCCATGCAAAATGTGAAGGAGACAGCTCCATAGATAATATAGAAGAGGATCACTAAAGTTTGTGAAAGTCTCCATATCTCATTGTCATGGTCTTCACAGACCACCTCGCAAATAGAGTCAATTATGTTTAATTTAGCTTTTAATTTGAGGTAAATGGTATGGCGGTGTGGTGAAGTGGTGGTGGGTATGGTGGTGATGAGGGTTAGGGGTTGAAGAAGAGGAGTAAGGTAAAAGAAGGGGGTGTTTGGGTTAATATTGTATAGTGTTTAAAAAGATATTAATGGGCGTAAGCAAAAAAGGACCAGATTTGCAACTTATAGAAAATGTTGGGACTATTTTTGAAATTTTTGAAAATTTGGTACTATATGCGAGAATCAATCGGAGTTTAGGGACCAACGGTGTTTAATTTACTCAAATAAATAAATAAATAATGCCTTTATAAATGGTGTGTATTGGTCATTTCGTTTGAAAGTTCAAACCATGAATCTTATCTTTTTTTTCATTGACCAAAAGACCATACGAGTGGCTTTTGTTTCTCTTTTTTTTTGAGCTAAGGTTTTTGTTTCTCAACATAAACAAATCACTGCAGCTGGAACTACTTTCTTTCTTCACATAAACTCTTTCAACAGCTTCAACCAAACTTCCAATGGCTTCTACTTCAGTTACATCCATTCAAAAGAGCTTTAAGTATGATGTCTTCTTAAGCTTTAGAGGCGAAGATACTCGAAAGAACTTTGTTGATCATCTTTATTTTGCTCTTACACAAAAAGGTATTGAAACTTACAAAGATGACGAGAATATTAAGCAGGGGAAAATGATAAGTGATGAGCTTATTAAGGCCATTGAGGACTCGAATTTTACATTATGGTTTTCTCCAAGAACTATGCTTCTTCATCTTGGTGCTTGGAAGAGCTTGTTAAGATTATGGAGTGCCACATTGTGACAACCGGCAGTTTAGGGAGTTATTTTAGAAACCCGCATTACGTTAAAGTTTGTTTATAATTTTTATTTGGAAATTTTATTTCACAACGAACTTGTAAGACCTATTTTATGGATAATTATGTGTTTATGATGTTATGGAATTCGTGAATTATTTTCATAATTCATTTTTGATATTATGTTCGGTGATGTATTCTTAAATTCTCACTGGCACTACGTTGACTCTGGCACTAGGTTTACCTAACGAAAAATTTATGATTCGTTTTACGAGTCCGACTATATTTTATTTATTTACGAGATGTTTCGTGAGATATTAAACGTTTGAAATGAGTCCGGGTTCGGGCCACATGTTTTACATTTACCCACTCTTACCACTAATAACATTATTATTACTTTTATTATCATTATTATTATTATTTGTAAAAAAAAAATAAAAAAAAAAAAAATAAATAAATAAAAAAAGAGTAACTACAAAATTGGTCCTGGTGGTTTCGGTGTACACAAACACAAACACCCATCACCAACTACTCTCTCTCTCTTCCCCTCTAACCCTAGCCGCCACCGAACACAAATCAGGCCACCACCACCATCTCGCCGCCCTCACAACAAAACAAACACCACCATCTTGTTCCTTTTTCCTTCCTCTTTCTTTTGGTGTATTATACGCGCCGTATAACGCACCCTAACACCTCGTGATTCATTCAAATCCGACCCAACCTTGTTGTTTTTACTAGATCTATCCGATTGGAGGTTCAAGAAGGTGAGAATGCTCGATTTTGGTACTTGGGTGCCTCGACTTGGTGATAAATCCGTGGCTACACGGATGATTTTTGTAGGAATCGAATTATTATGTTATGAAATAAGGTTTTTGAGGCTAAAA
Organism: Artemisia argyi; assembly: GCA_030686995.1. Classification (NCBI taxonomy): domain Eukaryota; kingdom Viridiplantae; phylum Streptophyta; class Magnoliopsida; order Asterales; family Asteraceae; genus Artemisia; species Artemisia argyi. The sequence continues at coordinate 232,108,089 of CM060702.1, read as the reverse complement.
TAAAGGTTTGGTATCCGGGTTGGTTTCTTGATGGGTTGATTCGAACCGTGAGTCTAAGACTCACGGCATGGTTATTGATCCGAGCCATGGGGCTCGATTTGCTTGCCACTTTTGGGTCTTGAAGTTGTGGCTCATGTTCTTGCTTGCGTTGGATTATTTGGGTCGACTCGATGGAGTCACGGCTCGATGCCGTATGTGGTTTATTGTTTCCGAGACCTTGTGGTCGAATTGGCATTTGGTTGTGCTACTTAGAGCTTTTCTTGTGACCCTTTGATGTTTGGTTCGAGCCATTGTGGCTCGTGGTGTGTACCGAGACTCATTTGAGTCGAGTAGACTCGGGTTTGGCTTGGTAAACCATCCCGAATGTGAACTTTGGTTATATTTATTTCCTTATGACTTTTATTGTTAACTTGGTTTTGGATTTGGCTTTGGTTGATTATTCGGCCGAATACTTGTGGGTCGAGACCACGTTTGGTCTCGACAATGGATATTGGTATTGTGAAGTTGTTGACGAAAAGTGTGATTGGGGACCGATTGTGAGACGGTCACTTAGATTGACGGAGATAGGTTAGTCGGGTGCCGTAGTCGGACCCTATTGTTGTAGCACGTGGATTGGGATTGATTGGACGGAGATGTATTGATTGTTATGACATTTGCTTATTATTTTGGACTTGGACAATGAGCCGAGAGTCATGACTCGGACATGTGACCATTTCGTATGACTCGATAACTATTACAATTAAAACGTAAATAATAAAACTCGTAATAATAATTATTGATAATATAAACGTTTATATGAATATATAGACGTGAATAACGGATATATAATTATATAGGCGCGTATATTAATAATAATAATAATAATCACGAGTTATTTTATAAATAATACGACTAGATATATATTAGGCTACGAAAGTGGCGTAATATTATTGAACGTATTATTATTATAAAAATGTGTTATAAAACGAGAAACTCTCGACAATTATTAAACATTTAATAAAAATGTCATTTTGTATATACATAACGGGTAAACTTATCGAGTTATGCGGAGTCGTTGTCACTCGAGTCCAGGTAAGTTATTATTTGTGACTTTCATGTTGTCACGGATATATGACGATTAATATAAACATTTTCTATAACTAAATAACCACTTAACCGTAGGGTTGAACCGGGTTATTTGGCTATATGAAATGAATATATTAATGGGCATCGTATCCTACGACGCCTATAGGTTGTGGTATATGTAAAGTGTAATAAATTGCGAATGTATATATCGGGAAATCTGGCCAATTTGACGATATATATGAGGAATTTATTAAACTACGATATATACCATATAGTATTTATGTGCTATGTGCTTTAGGTTGGGTGTAATCTTGGAACGGTATGTTACGTAAATAAATATGAGGATTATCAAATCGACGGATTCGATAAACTTCGGCGATTTATTTAAATGATATATTGGGCTAATATTAGATCTATAGTTTATTTTATTATTCTTTGTGTGACCTTTTGGTTTGTTTTGAGTCGACCCACCACCCGTATGGATACCAAACGTAAATACACCAAACTAATACGAAATGGATTTTCGGAAATAAAACGGATTCTCGTCCGGGTTTGGGAATATTTTGAAATTGAGGAAATGATTTCTGAACGGGTTAATATTGTTAGGTCGTGCCGAGTCCGTAGTTGCTGTTTCGTGAGTTATTATACATCTTATTTCTACCGACTTCTTCTTGCTATTTGCTGGACTTGAGGTGAGTCATAGCCCCACTTTTACTCTTGAACTATGTTTTCAATACTTGGGGTGAGAAACGTGCAAATCATTTTATGTGGACTATTATCGCTGCTATATTCTTTCTAAAACTTGCTATGCGTATGGACTAGGATGTATTGTCAGCTTTAGTCACATATATGTTGTGTGTACTATTCAAGGTTGGCTTATTTGGTTATTGGTGGATTGTCAGCTTTAGTTACATATATGTTGTGTGTACTATTCAAGGTTGGCTTATTTAGATATTGTAGTGTGCACCTATAGGTTATTAATACTTCGGAGGTTATCCGAGTATTTATTGGTATTGCGGGGGTTACCCGAATATCTATGTTAGAACGGAGGGTATCCGTGTGTTAGGTTGGAGCGGAGGGTATCCGCAGGCTTTTAGCGAATCCTTAGTCTAGCTAGCAAGCGTTTTGCGTATATGTCCACTATATTGTTAGATGAATGTAAACCTATGATCTCACCAGCGAAAGCTGACTTTTAGCACGTTTTCTCAGGTAATTAAGTGATAATATGCATGCTTGGAATGGAAGGCTCGGCCAAGGCTCATGGTTTATGGATCTATTTTTCTAAACTCTGATAACTAATTTTGGACCTACTGTTATGTTATTTTGGGCCTAACTCTGAATGATGTTGGGATAAATGTAAACGTTAAAACCCCATTTTGGTTGTGTTTTTATTATGTTTACTTCATCTCGTTCTATATTGTCTTGTGTTGGATACCAATCACCGTAGCACCCCGAAAGCTTGTTGAGTCTTCCGCTGTATCAAATTTTGGGGGTGTTACAGATTGGTATCAGAGCCAAGGTTATAGAGAACTAGGTAAATAAACGCCTAAACTATAACCATATTTTTATAGAAAATGATCCTTGACCACCGCCCGCCAGCCCGCCAAGCCGAAGCATCTTCTATTATTTGAGGTATTATGCGATATTTGAGATGATTGTTAGATTTGGGATTTATTGAGATGATTTGAGGTTTATGGATTTTAGTAATAAGATGGCGTTTCGAGGAATTATATGGTCTATATGTTTTATAAACATTTTAGTAATGCGGTGTTTGAAATTCTTTTTATTGAGATTATATAATTGGATTATTTGATGAGGATTTTTGGTATGGTATTTTGAGTTGCGATTTAGTTGTTTTGAAACACTTACACCTACCCTACGCCGTTGTCACAGACCATGGCCTCCCATATGCCCGATGTCGTCGAGGATATTCTTACTGCACCGGTTTTACCTGCACAGTTCACTATGGCATCTGATGATCCTTACCAGATGGCCATGCTTTCAGCTACTGTACCGCAGGCAGCTTCTACTTCAGCACCACCTGCTGCATCTACGCAGGGACCCTCATCTTCTCTAGGGCTCCCTGGTACATCGAGGCAGCTTACTCTTCATCAGGCTTTGGCTAGCGTAGCCCCACGCTTTGCCCACCGAGCTACGGCACGCATGTCGGTACGCCCTACTCCATCACCTTTACAGATTGATGCTCACTCTCTTCTGTCTGAGGCGCCACCCACATCATTGCGTCGTCGTCCTAGATCACCTACCACATCTCCACATGTTTCACCTAGTAGGAGACGACGATTGATGAGGTACTCTTCCGATGAGGAGGAGGAGGAGTACGAGGGTGAGGATGAGACTAATGACCCTGAGCAAGAGGATGACCCTCAGGAGGCTGAGCAGGGTGATGATGATGACCCTGAGGAGGAGGATGACCCTCAGGAGGATGAGATGCCTGATGATGATGATGTGTTAGCACCACCAGCTCAGGCTGAGGAGCCTGACTCACCTGTACATCCGATTGAGCCTGATTCACCTGATCATCCGTTCTTGTTTGAGTTGCCACCTGGTAGTCCCGTTGAGTCGGATGCATCTTCTGAGGTTTTTGCTGAGCATGCAGAATTAGGTGAGATTGGCAGGTTATGGACACGGATTACTGAGCTTAGTGAGAGAGTTGCACGTGTATCTGATCGACTTGAGAGAGTTATTGGAGAGTTTTTAGCGGATTTGAGAGTTGACATGACCGTCGTTGTGGGCAGGACTACTGAGCTGAGGAGAGTTTTGATGGAGGTCCACGAGCATATTGATAGTTTGCAGCGAGGATTTGTTACTGCTTGAGAGGCCGACCGCAAGCTATGGCAAAGGAATGTCGAGCTAGAGAAGGAGGTGGCTGACCTCAAGAGAGACCGAGACACCCATAGCGTGGAGCTAGGATCGTTATGGAGGGATCTTGATGGCTTGAGGCAGGAGTTGAGGAGCCTCCGCCAGCAGCGTGGCTAGTTACTTGGGTTATGTTGTATGGTTGCTTTCTTAACCGAGGAGTGTTCGGTTAGAAAAGCTAGTTATCATATTTTGATGTATTTTGTTCAGTATTCGTCTCTTTTGGAACGATTAGTACGTTATTGTGTTTTCTAGTAGTTGGAACGATGTTAGATCGCTATTGTATGGTTGATGGTTATTAGTATATGGTATTATGTGATTTTGAGTGTTATGGAAATTGAGTTCTTATTCGCTTTATTGATGTTACGTGGTGTATTGTGCTATCCTTTCCATGACTTGGCTCCGTCGAATTGCTTTTGTTGAGCATATTGATAAGTTCTATTGGAGACTCATGAACTTGTGTGATGTTTCAGATCAATGGCCACACGACGAAACCCTGTTAGAGCTACCATAACTGGCCCTGCAGTGACTACTCCTGGTCGCCGACGACGCCGACCTACTCGAAATGTTGAAACCCCTACTCCTGACAACCTGGACACTACTAACCGCAACAACAGGAATCAAAATGTTGATGTTCAGGGAGACAATGATCATGTTCCACTTAATGCACCTACTGTGGATCAAGCAATGATCAATCAACTGGTGGAGCAAAGAGTCGCTGAGCTACTAGCTGAGTCAAATCATTCCAACAATTCTGCTGGAACATTTCCACCTGTTCGTGCTAACGGATGTCACTACAAGGAGTTTAAGATTTGTGGACCTATTGAGTTTGGTGGAACTGAAGGAGTGGTTTACTTGGTTAGGTGGATTGTGTAACAATTCGCAATTTCAGGTTAATTACCATTTCCGGAAAATTTCACTATTCACTTTTACTATTCATTTTTCCCGAAACTTTCCCGAAAGTTGATTTTTATTTGATATTCTCGAGTGATAAATCATTTCCATGGCAAATTAAATGTTTGACATTCATCAGATCATTTTCGTGAAAGTTATTAAGGAATTACACGTTTTAGGGTAAAACGTCATTCAGAAATTCTACGTACAATGAAACTCGACCGCGTTAAGTGACCCCGCATCAGAAAAATGTTTGACACACTCATGATTTATCTGAGAATTAATCGTGACTGAGAAAAACATGACCTAAGACTTCCCAGCAGGTCACCCATGTCGGTACTAATCTCACATGAGCACGCTTAACCGAATGAGCGATTAACCGTTAGACCACAAAACGAGTTTCTAAGACGTTTTGAGTTTTCAAAATTATTAGAAAAAGTCAACATATCTTCCCTCCTCCATTGACCAAAAATCATCCCTTGATGTTATAAGTCATTTCGTGATTTTTAGGCTTACGGTTTGATGTCTAAAAGACATTTAATACCAACCGACACTAGACTGAGCCCAGTCTAGACATTATAAGTCATTTTAAATCATTTTTATCACATTAGAAAAGTAACATTTTACTTTTCTCAGTTTTACGCAAAATTCGTACATTTTACGTATTACGCGTTTTAGACCCGTGTTTCCAGCTTTTAGCAGGGTTTTGGCACCCGATAGATCCTACCACTCATCTTATATTTTATTATGGACTATATGGACATGTTTAACAATACTTTCAAATTCCATAATTTTACGACACCCGGTTTTACGTTTTGAGGCTTAATCATTTACGATTGGCATTTCCCGGAGTCAAAACTCATCTAGTAACTTGGATAATATCATCCAAGGCACACCTCACCCTCCCTTATCCATGTGAAACCGGCCTAGGAGGGGGGGAGTCACCCCATGTGGCTTCATCTCATGAATCTACCCCTAAATCATCATTTTATTACAACTTGGTCACCAAGTTTTAGTAATTTCCTAACACTTTCCTAACCTCCTCATTTTTTGGACTATAAATAGCCCTCTCCCTCCCCTTTGGTGCCGTGCATCCCCAACCCCCATAACCATCCCATTCTTAGCTCATTTTCTTCTAGTTTCATGCATGGTTCAAGTGATTCTTCAAGGTAGAAACCCTAGATAGGTTATCATTCATCAAACACTTCCATAACTTCATATACTTGGTGATTTCTCTTGAGTTTGAATCCACTCAAGTCACCTAAACCTTCATCATCCATCTTTCAATAATACCAAGGGTAGAAAGATTGCATGAAGTGAAAAAGGGTTGAAGCAAGTCTATCAAAGTCCTATCCTTACATGTTAACTTCCTTTCATCTTTGAAAGCCAAAAGTTGTGAGCCAAACCCTAACTTGATTCTTGTTAAATAATCATGTTCATGTTATTTACATATTATTTGTGCTATATATTGTCTTGTTATCATGTCCATGATGTATAAAAATGACCAAAACAAGTTATTGTTATTGATTGATAAGACAAGTTCATAAAACAAGTAAACTAGTGACTTTCTTGGTAAGACCTGATCAAAATGGTAAAAATATGATGTTGGATCATTACATATTACAGTAGAGGACTTAACAAGGAAACCATAGCAATTTGAACCACCTAAAACGAGTATACGAGTCAAAAGTTACGCCCATTTGAAGTTACCAAAGATTTCCGGCAAAACTGCCTAAACCTTCCTGAATCGCATTCTGACTTTTTGAAAGTCCCACTTCTGGTCCGATTCATCAAAAAGTTAAAACACGAAAGTTGTCCGGAACGACGTTTTCGTTCAGGAACAAAGAAGCTCGAGCCTTGAAAACACTTTCTGAGTAAGATATTTCACAATTTCTTAACAGCTATTTACATATATAAGTCACTAGATTATGGTTATACTTTGAAATGAACAAGAGTTATTATGACCTATAAACAAGACCACCACCATGGCTAGAGCCAAGGTTGGGTCTCATGACCTTGGAACAAGGACCAAAGGTCATGGCTAGGCCATGACGAAACGACCATATAAGCTTATTTAGGCGAAAACATGAAACAAGGAGTTAGCAAGAACATGAACAAGCAATTTGGATCTACTTCACTTAAAAGGAAACCATGAGATATTACCAAGAGAAAATGGTCATTCAAGACTTATGAAATTATCCCTAATAACAATCTTCATGTACAAATAAACTTTCCTAAGTTTATTCAAATATCGGACATGTAACCTTTCGGATCAAAACTTATATCTATATATTTCATCAACTACTACAATAGTAGGGAGCCTCATGTGAGGAGTTCATTATGTAAGCCGTCGAGTTGAGTTGTGGATTTACGAGTTAAAGTGTCCTGGCTCCTCGAACGCTTACTAACATGACTTCTGAATTATGTCGGCCCGAACGGTAGTAAACGATATACCAAAACATACATGTTTCATGAATCTTTCTTTCAAAGACTTACATTATACATCATACCACATCATGGACTATAATGCAAGATATATATATAGGCACTACTTCATATTCTTTACTCCGATCCTAAATCGCAACATTCGATTATAGGTTGCTCGTAGAAACCTTCATGATTCAACCGTTACATTCATTACTTGCTATCTTACTTAAGGTGAGTTCATAGCCCCACTTTACATTACTTCAATGTTTTACAAACCCTTGGGGGGGAATACATGCTATTATTTTTCTACTCGAACACAATGTTTTCTACTGTATGCTATTCGACTATGTTTTATTATCACTAAGTAACATCCTTGCCAAACCAAGATCCCTTATTATGAACCATTTAATCACTTGCGAGGGTTACTTGCAAGTGAGCGCGAATATTGTGAATAGGCCTATTGGGATTGACGAATCCCATTTGTATTGACTAAGTTCAAACAAATGCATTAATATTTGAAACATTAGGTATGATGGCAAAGTACCTACCGGGATAAATCTGCCGATCGATATTGGTACACGTTAACGTTTTGGTGTCATAAGCTTAGTGTATAATAACCTTTCCGGGCATATAACAACGTAGCCCATCATTGTTTTCCAAATATTGGTGTGAGTCTATAGCTCACACTACCAACATATTGTGTTCAAACGATTTAACTACAAACACTACAATTATTGTGTTCAACGATTTACTACCAACACTTTGTGTTCAAACGATTAAACAAACTCTATGAATATCACTCAACCTTTGTGTTGACCTCTCAAGCATGTATTTCAGGTTCATGACGATCAAGGATGGCACGGAAGCGCACGGATACTCAAGAGGGCTATAAATTTTATTATCATTCAAAAACACATTTGTTATACATTGTAAACATGGAACCATTTGGGACCTCATATTGTAACCTCTGATATTTATATAATTTGAATGATAAATCTTTTTAATACGACTCGGTTAGAGATCGTTTTCTATTATTGTGACTATTGTGCCGTCAAGTAACACCCAGTTCGAATTCCGCTGCAATCATGAATTGGGGGTGTTACAGATTGAGAAGACTGAGTCAGTGTTTAATGTCAGTGATTGTGCGGAGAATGCGAAGGTAAAGTTTGCTTCTTTTACTTTCAAGGATGAAGCTTTAACTTGGTGGAACAATTACCGAAATGCAGTTGGGAGTGATGTAGCTTATTCCATGACTTGGGAACAATTTAAGGCTCTGCTGATTCAGACTTATTGCCCAAGGAATGAGGTCAAGAAGCTAGAGATTGAGTTTTGGAACCACAAAGTGAAAGGTAATGATATGAAAACTTACAATCGTCGTTACCAGGAATTAGCCTTGCTTTGCCCAGATATGGTGAAAACCGAGACTCAAAAGATCGAGAGGTATACTGATGGGTTGCCTGTAGCTACGAGAAATGATGTGATTTTTGCTAGGCCTGCAAACATACATGAGGCAATCACAATTGCTCAACAACTTATGGATTCGTTGGAATTAGAAGAAGCTGATAAGGAGAAGAATGGAAAGAGAAAGAGAGACCGTCACTCTAAGGGTAATGATCACCGAAGCAAGAGACAAGCTAAGGCTTATGCTATTGGGAATGGAGATAAGAAGAATCAGAACGGTGATGTACCTAAGTGTGGTCGTTGCCACCAGCATCATACTGGATGGAGTAGTGTGAAATGCCAGAACTGCTCAAAGAAAGGACACATAGCTAGGGATTGTAGAGCCCGACCTCTTGCTATGGTTCAGGCTGCTCCTGAGATGAGAAACAAGGCAGATGTTACTTGTTATGGGTGTGGAAAGAAGGGACACTATAGGAATGAGTGTAGAGAATCATGGAACCGTGGAGCTGGAGGAAACCGTGGACGACAAGATAATGGGGACCAGCGTGTGGGAGCTGGAGTTGCTCAGGGAAGAGTGTATGCACTCGGGAACGAGAGAGGAGAAGATCCGAACGTCGTTACTGGTACGTTCCTTCTCAATAATCGTTATGCTTCCATACTATTTGATACTGGTGCCGATAGGAGTTTTGTGTCCACTACGTTTGCACCCTTACTAGAGAAACCTCCGATGGCCTTAGGAATTGGATATGATATTGAGTTAGCAAATGGAAATATAGAAAGGATTAATACTATCATTCGCGGTTGCACGTTAAATTTCTTGAACCACCCTTTCAACATAGATCTTCTACCCGTCACGTTAGGAGGTTTTGATGTCATCATTGGTATGGATTGGTTGTCGAAGTATCGTGCTCACATACTTTGCGACGAGAAGATCGTGCGTGTACCATACGGAAAGGAAATCCTAAATATAATAGGAGATCGAAAGGATTCTAGGAGCCCATCCCGATTAGCAGTCATTTCTTGCACTAAGTTGCCAAAGCTAATGGAGAAGGGATGTTACCTTTTCTTAGCTCAAATTTCTGAGAAAGGAGGGACGGAGAAAAAGGAAAGATGCATTGGAGAAGTGCCTATAGTTTGTGATTTTCCTGATGTGTTTCCCGATGATTTGCCGGGAATCCCGCCGACTAGACAAGTGGAGTTTCAGATTGAGTTGATACCTGGTGCTGCACCTGTAGCACGAGCGCCTTATCGTCTTGCACCTACCGAGCTAGAAGAGTTGTCGAAACAATTGGCGGAGTTAGCCGAAAAAGGATTCATAAGACCAAGTTCTTTACCTTGGGGATCCTCAGTCTTATTTGTAAAGAAGAAGGATGGATCGTTCCATATGTGCATTGATTACCGAGAGTTGAACAAGTTAACGGTGAAGAATAGATACCCGTTACCTAGGATCGATGACTTGTTCGATCAACTCCAAGGATCGAGTGTATACTCGAAGATCGATTTGAGATCGGGATATCATCAACTTCGAGTTCGCGAGGAAGATATTCCGAAAACGGCTTTCAGGACCCGTTACGGGCATTACGAGTTTCGGGTGATGCCGTTTGGGTTGACTAACGCACTGGTGGTATTCATGGATCTCATGAATCGGGTGTGTAAGCCTTACTTAGATAAGTTCGTGATTGTGTTCATCGATGACATTCTGATTTATTCAAAGAGTGAGAAGGAGCATGAGGAGCATCTAAGACTCATCTTAGAATTGCTCAGGAAGGAGAAACTCTATGCCAAGTTTTCGAAATGCGAATTCTGGATTCCGACGGTATAATTTTTGGGTCATGTGATTGATAGACAAGGAGTCCATGTGGATCCTGCTAAGATTGAGGCGATAAAAGATTGGGCTGCACCTACGACCCCAACCGAAGTTCCTCAATTTTTGGGTTTAGCTGGTTATTACCGAAGATTCATTGAGGGATTTTCGAAGATAGCTAAACCATTGACCAAATTGACTCAAAAGAGTGTTACGTATGAATGGGGAGATAAAGAAGAGGAAGCATTTCAATTGCTTAAGAAGATGTTGTGTAGTGCTCCTATCTTAGCGTTACCAGAAGGTAACGAGGATTTCGTCGTCTATTGTGACGCCTCACATAAAGGATTGGGAGCCGTATTAATGCAACGAGAGAAGGTGATAGCTTATGCTTCTCGACAGCTCAAGAAGCATGAGAAAAACTACACTACCCATGATTTGGAATTAGGTGCTGTGGTTTTCGCCTTAAGAATATGGAGACATTACTTGTACGGAACCAAGTGTGTTGTATTTACTGACCATAAAAGTCTACAACACATTTTGAATAAAAAAGAGCTCAATATGAGACAGCGACGTTGGATTGAGTTGCTAAGCGATTATGATTGTGAAATTCGCTACCATCCTGGTAAAGCAAATGTTGTCGCTGATGCACTTAGTCGAAAGGAAAGAATACCACCGTTACAAGTTAGGTCATTGGGAATGACTATCGTATCGCCATTACTGTCTCAAATATTTGAAGTTCAAACAGAAGCATTGAAAGCAGAAAATAGATCTGCCGAGAATATATTTGGGATGGCTGAGAATGAGAAAGGATTTGTTAAGCGACCTGATGGATTGTTATGTTTTGGAGATCGGATTTGGGTACCTTTGTATGGAGGAATTCGGGAGTTGATTATGCATGAGTCGCATAAGTCAAGGTACTCTATTCATCCTGGGTCTGACAAGATGTACCAGGATCTTAAGAAGTTCTATTGGTGGCCAAATATGAAGGCAGATATAGCATCGTACGTTAGTAAGTGCTTGACATGTGCTAAGGTTAAAGCCGAACACCAGAGACCGTCAGGATTACTAACGCAACCAGAACTTCCAGTCTGGAAATGGGAGCGGATTACTATGGACTTCATTACCAAACTACCGAAGACAGCTAGCGGTTGTGACGCTATCTGGGTAATAGTGGATCGTCTGACAAAGTCTGCTCATTTCCTAGCAATAAGTGAAGATGATAGTGTGGATAAGCTTGCGAGATTATATGTGAAGGAGATTATTTCACGTCATGGAGTCCCGATATCTATTATTTCGGATCTTGATAGCCGTTTTATGTCAGCTTTATGGCGATCACTTCAAACGGCTTTGGGGACGAGACTTGATATGAGTACTGCATATCATCCCCAAACCGATGGTCAAAGTGAGAGGACCATTCAGACGTTAGAGGATATGCTTCGTGCATGCATCATAGACTTTGGTAAGGGCTGGGAGAAGTATTTACCCCTTGCGGAATTCTCCTATAATAATAGTTACCACACAAGTCTTAAGGCTGCACCATTCGAAGCTTTATATGGCAGGAAGTGTCGTTCGCCTATTGGTTGGGCAGAAGTTGGAGATAGCCAACTCACAGGCCCTGAGCTTATTTTGGAAACTACAGAGAAAGTAGCTCAGATTCGTGATCGGTTGCAAGCAGCCAGAGATAGGCAGAAAAGTTACGCCGATCAGAGACGTAAACCCTTAGAGTTCCAGGTTGGAGACAAAGTAATGCTGAAAGTCTCGCCTTGGAAGGGTGTGATATGTTTCGGGAAACGTGGTAAACTCAACCCACGCTACATTGGACCATTTCTGATCTTAGAAAGAATTGGGCCCGTGGCTTATAGGTTGGAATTACCACATGAACTGAGTAAAGTTCACGACGTGTTCCACGTTAGTAATTTGAAGAAATGTCTTTCCGATGAGATACCTGTCATTCCAATGAAGGATATTCGTGTTGATGAGAAATTGAACTTCGTGGAAGAGCCAATTGAGATTTTAGACCGTGAAGTTAAACGACTCAAGCGAAGTCACATTCCGCTCGTCAAGGTTCGTTGGAATTCCCGACATGGACCAGAATTTACGTGGGAACGTGAGGACGAGTTCCGGAAGAGATATCCGAAGCTTTTCACTTCGTAGATGAATTTTTCCGAGTGAAACCCGGGACGGGTTTCTTCTGAGACTGGGAGGATGTGACAACCGGCAGTTTAGGGAGTTATTTTAAAAACCCGCATTACGTTAAAGTTCGTTTATAATTTTTATTTGGAAATTTTATTTCACAACGAACTTGTAAGACCTATTTTATGGATAATTATGTGTTTATGATGTTATGGAATTCGTGAATTATTTTCATAATTCATTTTTGATATTATGCTCGGTGATGTATTCTTAAATTCTCACTGGCACTATGTTGACTCTGGCACTAGGTTTACCTACCGAAAATTTTATGATTCGTTTTACGAGTCCGGCTATATTTTATTTATTTACGAGATGTTTCGTGAGATATTAAACGTTTGAAATGAGTCCGGGTTCGGGCCACATGTTTTACATTTACCCACTCTTACCACTAATAACATTATTATTACTTTTATTATCATTATTATTATTATTTGTAAAAAAAAAAATAAATAAAAAAATAAATAAAAAAAGAGTAACTACAAAATTGGTCCTGGTGGTTTCGGTGTACACAAACACAAACACCCATCACCAACTACTCTCTCTCTCTTCCCCTCTAACCCTAGCCGCCACCGAACACAAATCTGGCCACCACCACCATCTCGCCGCCCTCACAACAAAACAAACACCACCATCTTGTTCCTTTTTCCTTCCTCTTTCTTTTGGTGTATTATACGCGCTGTATAACGCACCCTAACACCTCGTGATTCATTCAAATCCGACCCAACCTTGTTGTTTTTACTAGATCTATCCGATTGGAGGTTCAAGAAGGTGAGAATGCTCGATTTTGGTACTTGGGTGCCTCGACTTGGTGATAAATCCGTGGCTACACGGATGATTTTTGTGGGAATCGAATTATTATGTTATGAAATAAGGTTTTTGAGGCTAAAATAAAGGTTTGGTATCCTGGTTGGTTTCTTGATGGGTTGATTCGAACCGTGAGTCTAAGACTCACGGCATGGTTATTGATCCGAGCCATGGGGCTCGATTTGCTTGCCACTTTTGGGTCTTGAAGTTGTGGCTCATGTTCTTGCTTGCGTTGGATTATTTGGGTCGACTCAATGGAGTCACGGCTCGATGCCGTATGTGGTTTATTGTTGCCGAGACCTTGTGGTTGAATTGGCATTTGGTTGTGCTCCTTAGAGCTTTTCTTGTGACCCTTTGATGTTTGGTTCGAGCCATTATGGCTCGTGGTGTGTACCGAGACTCATTTGAGTCGAGTAGACTCGGGTTTGGCTTGGTAAACCATCCCGAATGTGAACTTTGGTTATATTTATTTCCTTATGACTTTTATTGTTAACATGGTTTTGGATTTGGCTTTGGTTGATTATTCGGCCGAATACTTGTGGGTCGAGACCACGTTTGGTCTCGACAATGGATATTGGTATTGTGAAGTTGTTGACGAAAAGTGTGATTGGGGACCGATTGTGAGACGGTCACTTAGATTGACGGAGATAGGTTAGTCGGGTGCCGTAGTCGGACCCTATTGTTGTAGCACGTGGATTGGGATTGATTGGACGGAGATGTATTGATTGTTATGACATTTTCTTATTATTTTGGACTTGGACAATGAGCCGAGAGTCATGACTCGGACATGTGACCATTTCGTATGACTCGATAACTATTACAATTAAAACGTAAATAATAAAACTCGTAATAATAATTATTGATAATATAAACGTTTATATGAATATATAGACGTGAATAACGGATATATAATTATATAGGCGCGTATATTAATAATAATAATAATCACGAGTCATATTATAAATAATACGACTAGATATATATTAGGCTACGAAAGTGGCGTAATATTATTTAACGTATTATTATTATAAAAATGTGTTATAAAACGAGAAACTCTCGACAATTATTAAACATTTAATAAAAATGTCATTTTGTATATACATAACGGGTAAACTTATCGAGTTATGCGGAGTCGTTGTCACTCGAGTCCAGGTAAGTTATTATTTGTGACTTTCGTGTTGTCACGGATATATGACGATTAATATAAACATTTTCTATAACTAAATAACCACTTAACCGTAGGGTTGAACCGGGTTATTTGGCTATATGAAATGAATATATTAATGGGCATCGTATCCTACGACGCCCATAGGTTGTGGTATATGTAAAGTGTAATAAATTGCGAATGTATATATCGGGAAATCTGGCCAATTTGACGATATATATGAGGAATTTATTAAACTACGATATATACCATATAGTATTTATGTGCTATGTGCTTTAGGTTGGGTGTAATCTTGGAACGGTATGTTACGTAAATAAATATGAGGATTATCAAATCGACGGATTCGATAAACTTCGGCGATTTATTTAAATGATATATTGGGCTAATATTAGATCCATAGTTTATTTTATTATTCTTTGTGTGACCTTTTGGTTTGTTTTGAGTCGACCCACCACCCGTATGGATACCAAACGTAAATACACCAAACTAATACGAAATGGATTTTCGGAAATAAAACGGATTCTCGTCCGGGTTTGGGAATATTTTGAAATTGAGGAAATGATTTCTGAACGGGTTAATATTGTTAGGTCGTGCCGAGTCCGTAGTTGCTGTTTCGTGAGTTATTATACATCTTATTTCTACCGACTTCTTCTTGCTATTTGCTGGACTTGAGGTGAGTCATAGCCCCACTTTTACTCTTGAACTATGTTTTCAATACTTGGGGTGAGAAACGTGCAAATCATTTTATGTGGACTATTATCGCTGCTATATTCTTTCTAAAACTTGCTATGCGTATGGACTAGGATGTATTGTCAGCTTTAGTCACATATATGTTGTGTGTACTATTCAAGGTTGGCTTATTTGGTTATTGGTGGATTGTCAGCTTTAGTCACATATATGTTGTGTGTACTATTCAAGGTTGGCTTATTTAGATATTGTAGTGTGCACCTATAGGTTATTAATACTTCGGAGGTTATCCGAGTATTTATTGGTATTGCGGGGGTTACCCGAATATCTATGTTAGAACGGAGGGTATCCGTGTGTTAGGTTGGAGCGGAGGGTATCCGCAGGCTTTTAGCGAATCCTTAGTCTAGCTAGCAAGTGTTTTGCGTATATGTCCACTATATTGTTAGATGAATGTAAACCTATGATCTCACCAGCGAAAGCTGACTTTTAGCACGTTTTCTCAGGTAATTAAGTGATGATATGCATGCTTGGAATGGAAGGCTCGGCCAAGGCTCATGGTTTATGGATCTATTTTTCTAAACTCTGATAACTAATTTTGGACCTACTGTTATGTTATTTTGGGCCTAACTCTGAATGATGTTGGGATAAATGTAAACGTTAAAACCCCGTTTTGGTTGTGTTTTTATTATGTTTACTTTATCTCGTTCTATATTGTCTTGTGTTGGATACCAATCACCGTAGCACCTCGAAAGCTTGTTGAGTCTTCCGCTGTATCAAATTTTGGGGGTGTTACAGACATGATGGACGAGCACATTGCTTATCCCGTGTTCTATGATGTGGAGCCCACTGAAGTACGCAAACAAACTGGGTCAGTTGGAGATGCATTTGCAAAACATAAAGAGGAAGGAGCTGCTGGGAAATGGAGGGAGGCTTTGAAAGAAGCATCTAATTTGGCTGGCTGGGAGTTGAAAAGCATTGCTAATGGGTAAGTAAATTTCTTCATCATATCTATGCAGATAATGTTTTTAGCAAACAACCTCTTAGAGCGTATGGTGTTAATCAACTTTTCATAACACTACTAAAGTACCAACTCATGCTAACACGTTTAAATATGAGTGGCATTATTTTTCTCTTTTTGTGAGTGGTACTCCGTATTATTTTTCTCTCTTTCGTCGTTACCTTTCCTTTATAAATTTGGGTGGTACAATGAAAAGTTCATGTGTATGGTTTGCCTATGTCACCATGTATAAGTTTTTTTTCCCCCAATTAGGCCTAGTGGTAAGGTCTTTGGTTTCCTTACAAGAGGTCAAGGGTTCAAACTAGCGGCGGAACCAGGATCTTAGAGTACCGGGGGGGGGGGGGGGGGGGGGAATTTTCTTTTGATAAAATTCGTCATAATTTTTTTTTACACTAAAAACGGATATTTTTTTAAGATTAAGATAGAGATTTAAGGTTTTTACATTGTTTGAGATTAAGGTGGAGGCAATTTGATAATGTGATGGGGTGCACTTTAATCAGATGGTCCTAAAAAATAAATTTTTTCACTAAAAATTGATATTTTTTGGCGAAGCATGGAGGGCACCCCCCCCCCCCCAAAAGCTAACATGTAGTTCCGCCCCTGGTTCAAACCTAACTCGCTAGGTGTGTACAATTGGGGGTGGACAGAGAAGGGTTGGAATTGCTCCCGGGATTAACCTAGTGAGGCCGTGTACATCTGAGTAAAAACACTCGCCCTCCCCGGGTAATTTCAACATGGAAAAACCTCATTTGTTCACCCGCTTTATGAGGAAGTGAAGAAAAGTGTTTTATTGGTAGACCCGACGAGTTTCGAATGGTACAAAGTTTACCAGTACCTAACAAACTCATTAGTTACTCATTCACTGTTTATTACATAACATATATAAATTTATCACCATTTACTTCACATATGATTTATATCAGTATTATAGATTTGAAAAATGTTCGGGTATTATCACAAGCTAAATGAATCTTTCTTTAACGTATAGGCATGAAGCAAAGTTCATACAGAAAATCGTTGAAGAGATTTCTCTAGAGTTACATTTCATCAATTCAAGCATTGATGGAGATTTAATAGGCATGGAGCCCCGTGTAAACGAAGTAATTTCATCCTTAGAACCTGGTGTTAGTGATGTTCGCATGCTAGGGATATGGGGGATGGGAGGTGCGGGGAAGAAAACTTTGGCAAGAGCTATTTTTGATCAGATTTCCATTCATTTTGAAGGTGAAAGCTTTATTGAAAACGTCAGGGAAGTTTCAAAATCATCTTCGGCCGGTCTAAAGAAGTTGCAGAAACAAGTACTTTCAGATGTTTTAAAGGATCAAAACATTAAAATAAGCAGTGTTTCTGGCGGAAAAAGTATGACGCAAAAGATGATGCGTGGTAGAAAGGTACTTGTTGTTCTAGATGACGTCGATCATAAAGACCAGCTTGAGGCGTTAGCCGGTGACCGTAATTGGTTTAAGCCAGGAAGTAGAATTATAATTACAACAAGAGATGAGCAAGTACTGGTATCCCACTGAGTGAGCTTGATTCATAATGTGACTTTGTTATCCCAAGCGGAAGCAGATTGCCTCTTCAGTAAGTATGTATTTGGAAGAGAGAATCCGATTCAAAGGTACGAAGAGTTATCAGGAAAAGTTTTACAATATGCTGATGGTCTTCCTTTAACGATCAAAGTTATGGGTTCATTTCTATGTGGTATTAGTAAGCATTTTTGGATAGATGCCATAGAAAGACTAAAAACAATTCCGTTAAAGGAAACTCTGGAGAAATTGGAATTAAGCTATATTGGTCTAGAGGAGGATTACAAGGAAATATTCCTAGATGTTGCATGCATACTAAAAGGTTGGGAAAAAGAAGATGCAATTAGAGTGCTTGAAAGCCGTGGATTTCATGCTGAAGTTGGTTTAAGAGTTCTTGAGCAGAAATCTCTCGTAACTATTTCTGGATATAGGTCGACCTTGGGAATGCATGATCATTTAGAAGAAATGGGTAGGAATATTGTTCGCCGTTTGCACCCTGATGAACCTCAAAGACATAGCCGATTGTGGGTTAAGGAGGAGATTGAGCATATATTGACTAATGACCTGGTAAGAATTAAGTTTGGATTTGATAAAACTAAGTGTTAACTACATTTTGTCTGTGTGATTTGCCAGGTATTTCATTTTTGGTCAAATAGTTTGAAAATTTTCGGGTTTGTTCTGAAATGAAACACTCATTGCGGGTTCGGTCCAAATTTCTAACTCCGTTAATTTAACTATGTTTGACCATTTAATAAAAGGATATTATTGTTTTTTAAGTATTATATTAAACAAAATGATAAGTTACTGTGAGTTTTCATATAAAAAACACATAACAATTCTCATCTCGGTTTATATCATCTTCATTCACTCTCAATTTGATCATGTTTTCAGTGATTTTTGGCATTTTGAAATTTAGGGTTGCACAAAAATTAAGGGGTTTTATTTTTTCCATTTCAGGGTACCCAAGCAACAAAATGTCTATACTTATGGTCACCGGGTTTCAGTGCAATAAAAGGTCTAGCAAAAATGAAGGATCTTAGATTCATTCACATAGATCTCCTAAAGGATATTTTTAAAATTGTTCAACTTTGGGAATTTGATAAAGTTAGCGAGTACCTTCCAGGTTCCTTACAATTTATGAGATGGAATGGTTTTCCTTTTTCGAGTTTACCGAAAACATTTCATGGAAAAAATCTTGTTGAACTTGACATACGTCGCGGCAATATTGTTCAACTGTGGGAAGATGGAGAAGAAAAGGTAGAATAATGGTTGATTTGTTGTTTTTCATCATTCATTATGATCCTATATATCTATTGGTTAGTTATTGCAGCAATATTAATTGGTTTTTTTATTTTTTTTTTATTTTTTTTAGGTTCTAAATAACCTCAGGTTCCTCAGAATCTGGTTTTCAAAGTTGAGGACCTTTGACCTTAGGTTGGCTCTAAATCTTGAGCGGTTGACTATTTACAAGTGTTATGATTTCGTAGAGCTTCGTATGCCTGCACATTATGTTGGAAAATTTAGTGCACTTGAGGGATCGATTTACACCTGGTAATGGGTTTGGAGGTATGGAGTATACACCCATTTGGTCACTGAATCCCCTGACTCAATAGTGGTTATGTATTGATCAAAGTACTGCTAGCAGACTCTGCTGCTAGTGTTGTGAATCTGCTGCTAGGATTCTGCTGCTAGCTGATCCTGCTGATAGCATTCTACTGACAGCTGATTCTGCTGCTAGCTAATTCTGCTGCTGATAGCATTCTTCTGCTAGTGAGAATCTGCTGATAGCATCAGCAATTCTGCTGCTAGGTTTTAACCACTGATCCCTATTATTATGGAAATTATTATGTTATAATTAATGGGCCATTAATTATACATAATTCCATGGGCTAGGGTTTGAGTATTCTCTAATATAAATAGAGGTCACATCATTCTGCATGAAGATAGATAATACGAAACCCTAAACACTTCAATACGCATCTGGTTCTTGGTTTGTGCCTAAAGCAAGAACATCACTTGGTCTTATCCCATAGAGATATTCATGTAACCCAGACATAGGGTCGAATAGTTTCTATTGGAAAGTGATACCACGATTTCAAGTGAATATCCGGTACCTTTATTGATTATCTTAACCCTAATCTGGGAAACTGTTTTACAAATAACAACCAACAATCAATAGAAACTATTAGTGATAATCAATGGCTGCTGCTATGAGACAAATAGCTGCTAACTTTTCCAAGTTGGAAAAGTTTGAAGGTGTTGATTTCAGAAGATGCACTTCTTGTTGTCAAGCATGAATGTGGTGTATGTTCTCACAACTGAGATTCCAGAAGATCATGGAGATGATGCTACTATGGATCAGATGAGGGCAAGAAGCAAGTGGGAGAATGATGACTACATATGCAGGGGTTTAATTCTCAATGGTATGTCTGATTCTCTATTTGATATTTATCAGAGTGTTGAAACTTCTCAAGAACTATGGGATTCCTTGGAAGCCAAATATATGGCTGAGGATGCATCAAGTAAGAAGTTCCTTGTAAGTAATTTTAACAATTACAAAATGGTTGATTCTAGACCTGTCATGGAACAATACAATGAACTTCTTAGTATACTTGGTCGGTTCACACAACACAAGATGAACATGGATGAGGCTATTTCAGTCTCTTGTATCATCGATAAATTGCCTCCTTCTTGGAAAGAATTCAAGCATATGCTTAAGCATAAGAAGGAGGAGTTAACTCTTGTTGAGTTGGGCAGTCACTTGCGCATTGAGGATTCACTCGAAGCTCAAGACATTGACAAGCCAAAGAGTAGCACTGCTACTGGTCCATCAGTTGTCAATATGGTGGAGCATAACAACTCCACCAAGTACAATGACAACAAGGGCAAGCGTAAGCATCAAGATAACACCAAATCTGATCTTAACAAGAAACCCAAGGTGACTTGTTGGAAGTGTGGGAAACCTGGACACTTCAGGAAAGATTGCAAGGGTGGTAAAGTTGGAAACAAATCCAATGGATCAGGCACAAGTGGAGGGAATGGTAACACCAATTCTCTGAAAGGTCAGAATGTGTTTAATAAGTCTTTTAAGATTTATTATGTTACATATATATCTGACATTTACTTTGTGCAGGATGATGATGTTGCGTGGTGGGTTGACTCTGGAGCAACAATTCATGTGTGTAAAGATAGAAACTGGTTCAAGACCTACAAGTCAATGAATGATGGTTCTATTCTTCACATGGGAAACGAGTCAACTGCCCTGGTGCATGGAAAAGGATGTGTTGAGTTGAAGTTTAGTTCTGGAAAGATTGTTTCTTTATTTAATGTTTTACATGTTCCTGATATTAGAAAGAATTTGGTTTCTAGTAGTGTTTTGAATAATTGTGGTTATAAACAGGTTATTGAATCTGATAAATTTGTTTTATCTAAAAACGGTGTGTTTATTGGTTTTGGTTATTTATGTAATCAAATGTTCAGACTTAATATTGTTCATGATAATATTGATTCTGCTTTTATATCTACATCTAAACTTTATGATTCAAACCTATGGCATGCAAGACTTGGCCATGTACATTTTAAAAGAATGCAAGATATGTCCAAGGATGGGTTAATACCTACTTTTGATATGAACACTGAAAAGTGTAAAACTTGTATGTTGAACAAGATAACTAAGAAACCTTTTCAAGGAGTAAAACGTGAAACTAAAGTTTTGGAGTTAATTCACAGTGACCTTTGTGATTTACATGCAACTCCCTCTTTGGGGAATAAGAAATACTTTGTGACTTTTATTGATGATGCTTCTAGGTTTTGTCATGTTTATTTATTACATTCTAAAGATGAAGCATTAGATAAATTTAAAGTATTTAAAACTGAAGTTGAATTGCAACAAAGTTCTTTGATTAAAAGATTAAGGACTGATAGGGGAGGTGAGTACATGGATACTCTGTATTTTCAGTCTGTTGGTATAATCCATGAAACGACTGCCCCTTATACTCCTCAGCAAAATGGTATTTCTGAAAGGAAAAACAGGGTGCTGAAGGAGATGGTTAATTCCATGTTGTCCTATTCAGGGCTGAGTCAAGGGTTCTGGGTGAAGCTATGTTAACAGCTTGCTATTTATTAAATAGGGTTCCCAACAAAAGGAACAAAATTACCCCTTATGAACTGTGGACTAAAAAGAAACCTAACCTTAATTATCTTTGGATATGGGGTTGTAGGGCTGTTGTAAGAGTCCCTGATCCAAAGCATAAAACTTTGGGTGAAAGAGGCATTGAATGCATCTTTGTTGGATATGCTGAGCATTCCAAGGCATATAGGTTTTATGTTATAGAACCTAATGAATCTGTTTCAATAACTCAATAATTGAATCAAGGGATGCACTCTTTGATGAGAACATATTCTCATCTATCCCTAGACCAAGTCAAAGGATTCCAAATGGAACCAATGACAATGGTGTTTCAGAGCTTCCTACTGATGAGGTTCCTGCTGAGGTTGTGGAACAACAACCTGAACCTGAGCTCAGAAAGAGCAATAGGGTGAGGACTCCAAAGTCATTTGGACCTGAGTTTCAATTATACTTAATTGAAGGTACAAGGAGTGAGGTCTCTGACCAATACTCCTATTGCTTCATTGTGGAGGATGATCCCAAAACATTTGAAGAAGCAATGAAGTCCCAGGATGTTGCTTTCTGGAAAGAAGCAATTAATGATGAGATGGACTCTATCATGGGCAATAACACCTATGTGTTGACTGATCTACCACCTGGTTGCAAACCTCTAGGTAGCAAATGGATTTTCAAAAAGAAAATGAAAGTAGATGGAACTGTTGAAAAGTTCAAGGCAAGATTAGTTATTCAAGGCTTTAAACAAAAGTCAGGAATAGACTACTTTGATACTTATGCTCCAGTGGCACGTATCAGTACCATAAGATTGCTAATTGCTTTGGCATCAATTCACAATCTGATTATTCATCAGATGGATGTGAAGACAGCTTTCTTGAATGGTGATTTAGATGAGGAGGTTTACATGAACCAACCTCAGGGCTTCATCATGCCTGGCAATGAAAACAAGGTGTGTAAACTGATTAAGTCTCTTTATGGACTAAAACAGGCACCTAAGCAATGGCATCAAAAGTTTGATGAAGTGGTTTTATCTAGTGGTTATTTACTTAATCAAGCTGACAAATGTGTATATAGCAAATTTGATGAATCTGGTAAAGGAGTCATCATTTGTCTATATGTTGATGACATGTTGATCTTTGGCACTGACCAAAATCAAGTTGATCTTATAAAAGAATTTTTGTCATCAAAGTTCTCCATGAAGGATATGGGGGAGGCAGATGTTATCCTTGGCATAAGGATTAAACATGAAAGTAACAAAATTTCTATATCTCAGTCTCATTACATTGAGAAGGTGTTAAAGAAATTTAATTACTTTGATTGTACTCCAGTGAGTACTCCTATGGATACAAGTGAGAAGCTAATGCCTAATACTGGCAAGGCTGTATCTCAACTTGAGTATTCTAGGGTGATTGGCTGCTTGATGTATGCCATGACTTGTACAAGACCTGATATTGCTTTTGCTGTGGGTAAACTGAGCAGGTATACTAGTAATCCTAGTGCTCATCATTGGCTAGCAATTCAGAGGGTCTTTAAGTATTTGAAGAGAACTATGGATTATAGTCTCTCATATACTGGTTATCCTTCAGTATTAGAAGGATATACTGATGCAAGTTGGATCAGTAACACTAAAGACAATTCGTCTACTAGTGGCTAGGTATTCCTACTTGGTGGAGGTGCAATTTCTTGGGCATCCAAGAAACAAACTTGCATTACCAGTTCAACCATGGAATCTGAATTTGTGGCTTTAGCAGCTGCTGGTAAAGAAGCTGATTGGTTGAAAAACTTGCTTCTTGAGATTCCATTGTGGTCTAAACCTATAGCACCTATTTCTATCCGTTGTGATAGTGCAGCTACATTGGCAAAGGCTTATAGCCAGATTCGTGAGCTTATCATGAATGGGGTGGTATCTATAGTGTTTGTTAAATCTCAACAAAACTTAGCTGATCACTTGACGAAGGGTTTGGCTAGAGACTTGGTTTTGAAGTCTGCTAAAGGGATGGGTTTAAGTCCAACTTAGTCACTGAATGCAAGGATACCTAACTCCCTTCTAAGGAAACTTGGAAGCTGAGTTCAATGTGGAAAGCTGATCATTTAGTGGACTGAAGCACATGTATCATAAACATCCCAAGGTTGTGCTTGTTACCTGCTGAAAGGAGGATGAAGTCTTCACTTCTTAATGGTTAATTTTCTTTGAAAAAGTGCTAAGCAGGAGCATGAATTAAAGATGAACCACCTATGTAGATGTTGAAGTTTTGCCGCTTCAGGAAGCTTTTGGACTTTTAGCTTTTACAACATTTATGAATTAGATATGGACACATGGCTTGTATAGTGTCAGGAGTATTTTAGTGTTTGAAAACTTGTGTGTATTTATCATCAGGTATTCAAATGGGTTGAAGGGTTCAATTCTTAGAACACCCTGATTCTCGAATATTTGAAAGTATATGTACTAATGTGGAAATTCAATCCTCAGGATATTTTCATTTATGCACTTGTTTTGTTTTGTGTTTGATTTTTCATGCAAAGGAAGTGAACTAAATTTGGGGAGGATTGTTGGAAAATTTAGTGCACTTGAGGGATCGATTTACACCTGGTAATGGGTTTGGAGGTATGGAGTATACACCCATTTGGTCACTGAATCCCCTGACTCAATAGTGGTTATGTATTGATCAAAGTACTGCTAGCAGACTCTGCTGCTAGTGTTGTGAATCTGCTGCTAGGATTCTGCTGCTAGCTGATCCTGCTGATAGGATTCTACTGATAGCTGATTCTGCTGCTAGCTGATTCTGCTGCTAGTGAGAATCTGCTGATAGCATCAGCAATTCTGCTGCTAGGTTTTAACCACTGATCCCTATTATTATGGAAATTATTATGTTATAATTAATGGGCCGTTAATTATACATAATTCCATGGGCTAGGGTTTGAGTATTCTCTAATATAAATAGAGGTCACATCATTCTGCATGAAGATAGATAATACGAAACCCTAAACACTTCAATACGCATCTGGTTCTTGGTTTGTGCCTAAAGCAAGAACATCACTTGGTCTTATCCCATAGAGATATTCGTGTAACCCAGGCATAGGGTCGAATAGTTTCTATTGGAAAGTGATACCACGATTTCAAGTGAATATTCGGTACCTTTATTGATTATCTTAACCCTAATCTGGGAAACTGTTTTACAAATAACAACCAACACATTATCTAAAGCTCAAATATCTCAACCTCTGTGGTTCAAAGTTGACAACCATTCACCTCGTGGATATTCCGAATCTTGAGAAGCTTATACTCGAAGGCTGTAATTATAGGGTAGAATTTCAAATGCCTGTAGAAAGTCTAAAGCTTGAAGAGCTCGACCTCAGTCATTCAAAGTTGAAGACCATTCACCTCGGGAGTACTCCGAATCTTAAGGAGCTAATACTCGAAGGCTGTAATGATTTGGTAGAACTTCAAATGCCTGTTGAAAATCTAAGCTCAAATATCTCGACCTGAGTCATTCACAGTTGAAGACCATTCACCTCGGGAATACTCCGAATCTTGAGAAGCTAATACTCAAAGGTCGTATTCATTTGGTAGAACTTCAAATGCCTGCAGAATGTCTAAAGCTTGAATATCTCAATCTCAGTCATTCAAAGTTGAAGAGCCTTCACCTTGGAAATACTCCGAATCTTGAGAAGTTGAAACTCAAAGGCTGTAATGATTTGGTAGAACTTCAAATGCCCATTGAAAATCAAAAGCTCAAATATCTCAAACTGAGTCATTCAAAGTTGAAGAGCCTTCGCCTTGGAAATACTCCGAATCTTGAGAAGTTGAAACTCGAAGGCTGTAATGATTTGGTAGAACTTCAGATGCCCATTGAAAATCTAAAGCTCAAATATCTCAACCTGAGTCATTCACAGTTGAAGACCATTCACCTCGGGAATACTTCGAATCTTGAGAAGCTAATACTCAAAGGCAGTATTCATTTGGTAGAACTTCGAATGCCTGCAAAAAGTCTAAAGCTTGAATATCTCAATCTCATTCATTCAAAGTTGAAGAGCCTTCTCCTCGGAAATACTCCGAATCTTGAGAAGTTGAAACTCAAAGGCTGTAATGATTTGGTAGAACTTCAAATGCCCGTTGAAAATCTAAAGCTCAAATATCTCAACCTGAGTCATTCAAAGTTGAAGAGCCTTCGCCTCGGAAATACTCCGAATCTTGAGAAGTTGAAACTCAAAGGCTGTAATGATTTGGTAGAACTCCAAATGCCCATTGAAAATCTAAAGCTCAAATATCTCAACATGAGTCATTCAAAGTTGAAGCGTCTTCACCTTGGAAATACTCCGAATCTTGAGAAGTTGAAACTCGAAGGCTGTAATGATTTGGTAGAACTTCAAATGCCCATTGAAAATCTAAAGCTCAAATATCTCGACCTGAGTAATTCACAGTTGAAGACCATTCACCTCGGGAATACTCTGAATCTTGAGAAGCTAATACTCAGAGGCAGTATTGATTTGGTAGAACTGCAAATGCCTGCAGAAAGTCTAAAGCTTGAATATCTCAATCTCAGTCATTCAAAGTTGAGGACCCTTGACCTTGGGTTCACTCCAAATCTCGAACTGTTACATCTTGTAAATTGTTATAATTTGGTAGAAATTAATGCTCCCATTGGATGTCTGAAAAATCTTCTCTTCTTAGACTTAAGTTTTTGTCGGAGGTTTAAGTCTTTTGTGTTTGACAAATGGTCTCAACCAGCTCAGGCTGGTTCTGTATCTGAGTTACATCTGATCGCAGAACCCATAGATGTTTGCCCCTTGCACTCCGACAACGATTCTCCAAAGTTTCAGTTTGAATGTTATTATAAAGAAGATCCAGCTTCATCGTTTGGAAATCTTGAAAGACTTATTTCTATAGGTCTTTGTGCTTGTACAAACCTTGAGATTTTTTCAAGAATTATTTGTGGTTTACGAGGTCTAAGAAAGCTTACACTTGAAGGCGGTATTCCAGAGGTACCCCAGGACCTTGACCAGTTAGTATTTCTAGAGGAGCTAAATTTTTCATCAACAAATATTAAAATCCTTCCAGATAGCATTTGTATGTTGAATCAACTGAAATTACTTGAGATTGTATCTTGTTGGCTTCTTGAGAAGTTACCGGAGGATCTTGGGCGATTATTATGTTTAGAGAAGCTAATGCTTAGGGATTGTAAGGTTTTACAGGGTTTACCGAACAGTATCTGTAAGGTGAAAAGTCTTATATCTTTACATCTCTATGAATGTCGTCGGATTATGAAGTTACCTGAAGAAATGGGACGTTTAGGCTGTTTAAAAGAGTTGGATATAACACGTTCAGGCATAAGTTGTCTTCCAATGGGCATTTTTCAATTAAAAGGTCTGCGTATTGTTGGGGAAGATCAGCAGCTTCAGTCATTTGGTTTTACATCCGAGATACAAATATCTGAGAATAAAGCAACTGTTATTATTACAGGCACACAAAGCAGTAGTCTCGTTACTTTCTTTGTTTTTCTAGGAATCATCTATATTTCAGTTATTTTTTTTATATTTTTTAAATTCCTGAGATAGTAGTTAATACTTCAGCCAAAAATGAAGAAGTATCTAATTTGTATTGTGTATTACATTACATTGTTCTCCAATTTTTGTTTTTTTGTAATTTTTTTTTTCTACCAAAATGTTCTTTTGCCATGGCATGCCTTTTCCATGCATTAATGATTGTTTTCATGTGCTTAGCCTTTGCTTCTCATCATCTGATTAAACCAAAGGATGACGCTCTCTTCAAATGCCATAATGAGCTGGATGTTCAATCACTCGGCTCAATGGTTCAGTTCTATATTAATGTAAGGGTCAGAAGTTTGGAGTGTAATTGGTGCTGCTGTTTTGAAATCCAATGTCAACTTCACTGTTGTATCATCTTTCCGCTCAAGTGGTCTCGCGATAGAGAAATATCAATGAAGATAGTTGTATAAACATCAATATACGAGTCTTGGATACATTCCCAAAGTGCGATTGTTTTAATTTTTCTACTAACAAATAGTAGTATTTATACACTGTCGAGGTATGATCTACTCCCTTAATTGGATGATTCAATTATTGTACTATGTAACTGCTCTAAATCATTTTAAAATTTGAAGTAGTTTAAGTTATTTGACAGCAGTTTACCAAAAAATAGTTGACTTCTCGATAAAGTCAAACTGTCTTCTTGATGAAAATGATCAGCTTTGGATAAAAGGCTGGCAAATGATTCCATTAAAAGTAAACTTAGGAAAGTCTTATTAGTTATGCAAGATCATAAACTAGTTTTACTTTACATTTATATGTTCTCCATTCTGATGAAATCATTGAACATAATAAAACATGGCTTTTGAGTCAAACTATTGACTTTCATCTAACTCGACAAGTTTTTCATAAACTTTCATTAAAAACTTATATGAGAATGTTCACAGATGTTAGGGTGCTATTGAACACGTTTCTCTAATCAGAATTTTTAAGACAATGGCTTTTTTTCAAAATCCAGGTTTAGACAGATAAAATAAAACCATATATAGTGATGCCTTTTCACATGACAGCAGACTCAATAGAGTGAAATAATGAAGTAATGAAGTAACCTTGAGTTTTTCGAAATGGATATGAGCAACCCGATTAAGTGTATGTTGTAGTTCCCATAGTTATGGGATAAACTGTAAATTATATGGGCCTTAGCAAGCATGCAGGTTACTCAATCTTTTATAAACTGTTTGGCTTTACTTGTTATTCATGGAGAAAACTAAATTTATTAGTTTGTCAAATGGGATGAAAAAGAGACGTTCATGATCAAATATCCATGCTCATAAATCATAATCATCTTGAAATTTGAGATGTTAAGATGATATAAGAGTTAGTTAAAGGCTTCATAATTTAAGATGTTAACATAATTTGACTTCAATACTATGTTCTGTTTTTTGTTAGTTTCAATACTATTTTAGTCTATTGGCTTCATATCAGTAACTCAAGCCTTTTTTTTTTTTTTTTTTTTTTTTTTTTTTTTTTTTTTTTGGTAATCATCATCATCATCATTACTTTTTACCGTTGGGCTATCCGGCTATATACTAGTTAGTGCTTTTATCAACATAAATTTTTTTAATTGATTGTAGGAATATGCTCAAGTAAAACGAGGGTTTGTGTCCTAATTATACCTTTTATTGTGTTATAAACTTCCCAATCAAATGGTTATAAGTTCAACTCCAGCATAACACATATAAGATAGAATTGTTGTATATATTTTGAGATAGATAGTTGTCGTTAAAAAAAAAATACCCCTCACGAATGTCTTGATATTTGAAAACTTTTAAAATACTAATATGAGGTTTAACTTTGAATATCACTTATTAATTCAAAGGAATAAGATAGTTAAAGGCAGAGAAAAAAATAATTTATTTTTTAATTTTATTTTTAACTCTAAAAATGTAGTTAACTCTAAAGTTTAATTCAGATTATAGTGTAAGAGATAAAAAAAAAGATAATTTATTTTTTAATTTTATTTTTAAGCTTTTGAAAGTGTTGCCACATAGATAGTTACAGTCCACGTCAACAGATTATAACATGAGAAACTAGTAGAGTTATTCCCATAGAAGGGTTTTTTTTTTTTTTTTTTTTTTTTTTTTTTTTTTTTTTTTTAAATGACTTGAATAAACAAAATATTAGTAGAGTGGCTCATACGAACACTTTTCAAAAGTAGATTGACTTGATTAACCCTTGTTCTTATAAACAAGAAAGGGAAAAGTGTATAGTAATAAATAAAAAGGGGTGAGAAATGAAGAAAAGGAAAGAGTTAAAGGACCTCTTATGTCATACTTCCAAATTTATTAACAACAGATGGATTAGAACTAAGCCCTTAAACAAGTTTCAACCTTTGATAGGCATGATTGAAGGTGAAATAATTGGTCATGTGCTAAAACTGATAGTTTGTTCTTGTTTTATTGCTGAATCGTAATGGAACCATTAATTAATTGCGAAAACCCCCAAAATGATTTTTTTTTTGGTAGAAAGCGGGTAACAGTAAAGTGGATTCGGGTTTGGTTTTGGGTTCGGTTATTGATGATGATATTCAAGATTTTTCATCACCGGAGGATAATAATGCTCAAGGTAAAACTAATTCTTTCTTTTGGTGATTGATCTCAACTTAATAATGAGTTGACTTTATAAAAAAGTCAAACTGCATCCTTAATGAAAAAAATTTGGATACTAATACTATCATGTTTCAAATAAATAAATTTTTAGTATGGTTTCATAAGTAAAATGTAACTATCATAAACAAACAAGTATTAAAAGCTACCCACATCTAGGATAACAGATTATATAGAAAGTCATTGAGGTGTATATTTACCTTTCAATATTAGTACTTTTTAATGTAAACACTGTTAGATCCTATAATCCCAACTTGGATGCTGTACCAGTATTTATTACTTTAAATCAATAAAGACTTTGAACTTTATTTTAATTGATGGTGCTACAGTTGACTTCATAGAAAGTCAAACTGATGAAAACGGTGGGACTATGTATGTTTGTCAAAATGTATATGTGTAAGATTCAAAATGTATATGTGTACATAATAATCTCTAATAAATTATAAAATATTTAAACCTTTTAAAAATAATTTTTTTTAATATATTGACCCCACATACTTACTATGAATGTTTGTCTTAACCATTTATAACTAAATGTAACTAATAAAACACCTTTTACATAAAATATACAACTAATATAATAAAATGGCACAAATTATAAAAGCTACTAACGAATTTAAACACCTACTAATATTAATGTAGCTAATAAAACACGACATACATAAAATACAACTAATAAAACAAATGGTTCAAATGATGAAAGCTACTAACTAATGTGGTCATGTATATTTGATATGATACAAACCAACCATATAATTTCTAATTTTACAATCACTTATTTTAACGTAAGTGTAATGACCTTTTAACTACCTTAATATCTTAAACTTAATGGTCATATGTTTTATACTTTTATCTTTATCATCATTTATGCCATCTTTTTCATCTTCATGTTTTCTTTTTAACAAACGCCTCTTGCTAAATTTATTATCGTTGAAAAATGAAGTTAGTATTTTATTTAAGTCATGGTTTTTCACAATTTGGCCAAAAGTACACGTTTGGTACGTTACTAAGGGAATGAAACAATGACTTTGATAGTCATTGCAAGTGTTTGTTTAAGACTATTGGGACCACCACTATAACTATGAAAGTCACATATTTTCCATACTCCATATATGGCTAGAGAGGGGGAATGGATTCTTTCATAGTTGAGGGACCCACCACTACTATCAAACTCATTTCCATTGTCATTCCTCGCAGCATACCAAACGCACCAAAAAGTAGTTTCAAAGTAATGTAAGAATAAAAATAGATTTTTTTTTTTTTTTTTTTTAATTTTAATTTTAAATTTGAGTTCTATGAAGAATTAAATGACATATATATACCTCTTATGATGTGACTGAAATTTGCTTAAATTTTGTGACATAATTTGAGATGTTAAGATGATATAAGAGTAGTTAAAGGCTTCATAATTTAAGATGTGAATATAATTTGATTTTTAATATTATGTTTGAAGCTAGAACTTGTTTAACTTTGAATATAACTTATTAATTCAAATGAATAAAATAGTTAAAGGCAGAGAACTTTTGTCAAGGTTGTAAATATCGCTCGGCGGTACCGTGGCGGTCGACCCCCGAAATCCGCCATATCAGTCTTGGCGGCGCCATGGCGGAGACCATAATTTATAAAGGAATATGAAAAAAAAACCCTAGATCTAGGCTAAATCTGAAGTGAATATGAAAAAAAAAAAAACCCTAGATCTGAAGTTAAACGGCGTTGACCGGCGAATGACAACAGAACACTTGCATTCTTTTTTAATGATGATGATGATGAGAATAAGGCCGAGGTTGAAGCGGTTAAGGCGCGGGTGTAGTTCTGGTTCGGGTAAGAGTAGAGTGGACTTGGGTTCGGTTGATGATGATGATGATATTGAGGATTTTTCGTCACTGGAGGATAATAATGCTTAAGGTAAATGATACTGTTTTTGTTTAATGTGATTGTTTATTTGAGTTGCTTTGTTATGTAACAATTCGCAATTTCAGGTTAATTACCATTCCCGGAAAATTTCACTATTCACTTTTACTATTCATTTTTCCCGAAACTTTCCCGAAAGTTGATTTTTATTTGATATTCTCGAGTGATAAATCATTCCCATGGCAAATTAAATGTTTGACATTCGTCAGATCATTTTCGTGAAAGTTGTTAAGGAATTACACGTTTTAGGGTAAAACGTCATTCAGAAATTCTACGTACAACGAAACTCGACCGCGTTAAGTGACCCCGCATCAGAAAAATGTTTGACACACTCATGATTTATTTGAGAATTAATCGTGACTGAGAAAAACATGACCAAAGACTTCCCGGCAGGTCACCCAAGCCTGTACTAATCTCACATGAGCACGCTTAACCGTTTGGGCGATTAACCGTTAGACCACAAAACGAGTTTCTAAGACATTTTGAGTTTTCAAAATTATTAGAAAAAGTCAACATAATTTTCCCTCCTCCTTTGACCAAAAATCATTCCTTGATTTTATAAGTCATTCCTTGATTTTTAGGCTTACGGTTTGATGTCTAAAAGACATTTAACACCAACCGACACTAGACTGAGCCCAGTCTAGACATTATAAGTCATTTTAAATCATTTATAACCTATTAGAAAAGTAACATTTTACTTTTCTCAATTTTACGCAATATTCGTACATTTTACGAATTACGCGTTTTAGACCCGTGTTTCCAGTTTTTAGCAGGGTTTTAGCACCCGATAGAACCTACCACTCATTTTATATTTTATTATGGAACTTATTGACATGTTTATCAATACTTTCAAGTTTCATAATTTTACGACACCCGGTTTTACGTTTTGAGGCTTAATCATTTACGATTGGCATTTCCCGGAGTCAAAACTCATCCAATATCTTGGATAATATCAAGCAAGAACCACCTCATCCTTCTTAGCCATATCAAGCCGCCACTAGGAGGGGGGTTTCACACTTGTGGCTCAATCTTGACCCTTCATGCCTTAGATGATTACACATGTACTACTTAGGCTCCAAGTTAAACTTGGTCACCAAGTTGTGGTAATATCCTAGTCATTTCCTAACCTCCTCATGACCATATATATACCCCCTCCCTCCCCTCTTTTCCGTGGATATCACACACACAAACACACCATTCATTTGCAAATTCTCTCCAAGTTTCATACATGATTCAAGTGATTCTTCAAGGTAGAAACTCTAGTTAGGTTATCATTCATCAAACACTTCCATAACCTCATATACTTGGTGATTTCTCTTGAGTTTAAATCCACTCAAGTCACCTAAACCTTCATCATCCATCTTTCAAGAATACCAAGGGTAGAAAGATTGCATGAAGTGAAAAAGGGTTGAAGCAAGTCTATCAAAGTCCTATCCTTACATGTTAACTTCCTTTCATCTTTGAAAGCCAAAAGTTGTGAGCCAAACCCTAACTTGATTCTTGTTAAATAATCATGTTCATGTTATTTACATATTATTTGTGCTATATATTGTCTTGTTATCATGTCCATGATGTATAAAAATGACCAAAACAAGTTATTGTTATTGATTGTTACAACAAGTTACTAAAACAAGTAAACTAGTGACTTTCTTGGTAAGACCTGATCAAAATGGTAAAAATATGATGTTGGATCATTACATATTACAGTAGAGGACTTAACAAGGAAACCATAGCAATTTGAACCACCTAAAACAAGTATACGAGTCAAAAGTTACGCCCATTTGAAGTTACCAAAGATTTCCGGCAAAACTGCCTAAACCTTCCTGAATCGCATTCTGACTTTTTGAAAGTCCCACTTCTGTTCCGATTCATCAAAAAGTTAAAACACAAAAGTTGTCCGGAACGACGTTTTCGTTCAGGGACAAAGAAGCTCGAGCCCTGAAAACGCTTTCCGAGTGATAAATTTCTTCAAATTCTAAACAGCCCAGTTTTAGACAAAGTCATTACATATAGGTTATGGTTTATGAAGACCAAAGGGGTCTTATGACCTATAATCAAGACCACCACCATGGATAGAGCCAAGGTTGTGTCTCATGACCTTGAAACAAGGACTAAGGGTCATGGCTAGGCCATGACGAAATGACCATAAACAACTTACATAGGCGTAAACATGAAACAATGAATTAGGCGATAACATGAACAAGCAATTTGGATCTACTTCACTTAAAAGGAAACCATGAGATATTACCAAGAGAAAATGGTCATTCAAGACTTATGAAACTATACCTAATAACAATCTTCATGTACAAATAAACTTTCCTAAGTTTATTCAAATATCGGACATGTAACCTTTCGGATCAAAACTTATATCTATATATTTCATCAACTACTACAATAGTAGGGAGCCTCATGTGAGGAGTTCATTATGTAAGCCGTCGAGATGAGTTGTGGATTTACGAATTAAAGTGTCCTGGCTCCTCGAACGCTTACTAACATGACTTCTGAATTATGTCGGCCCGAACGGTAGTAAACGATATACCAAAACATACATGTTTCATGAATCTTTCTTTCAAAGACTTACATTATACATCATACCACATCATGGACTATAATGCAAGATATATATATAGGCACTACTTCATAGTCTTTACTCCGATCCTAAGTCGCGACATTCTATTATAGGTTGCTCGTAGAAACCTACACGATTCAACCGTTACATTCATTACTTGCTATCTTAACTTAAGGTGAGTTCATAGCCCCACTTTACATTACTTCAATGTTTTACAAACCCTTGGGGGGAATACATGCTATTATTTTCTACTCGAACACAATGCTTTCTACTGTATGCTATTCGACTATGTTTTATTATCACTAAGTAACAACCTTGCTAAACCGAGATCCCTTATTATGAACCATTTAATCACTAGCAATAGTGAGCGCAAATATTGTGAATAGGCCTATTGGGATTGACGAATCCCATTTGTATTGACTAAGTTCAAACAAATGCATTAATATTTGAGATTTAGGTATGTTAGCAAAGTACCTACCGGGATAAATCTGCCGATCGATATTGGTACACGTTAACGTTATGGTGTCATAAGCTTAGTGTATAATAACCTTTCCGGGCATATAACAACGTAGCCCATCATTGTTTTCCAAATATTGGTGTGAGTCTATAGCTCACACTACCAACATATTGTGTTCAAACGATTTAACTACAAACACTACGATTATTGTGTTCAACGATTTAACTACCAACACATTGTGTTCAAACATTAAACAAACTCTATGAATATCACTCAACCTTTGTGTTGACCTCTCAAGCATGTATTTCAGGTTCCTGACGATCAAGGATGGCACGGAAGGACACGGATACTCAAGAGGGCTATAAATTTTCTTATCATTCAAAAACTCACTTAATGTGATTTGTAAACATGGAACCATTTGGGACCTCATTTTGTAACCTCTGATATTTATATAATTTGAATGATAAATCTTTTTAATACGACTCGGTTAGAGATCGTTTTCTATTATTGTGACTATTGTGCCGTCAAGTAACACCCAGTTCGAATTCCGCTGCATCCATGAATTGGGGGTGTTACAGATTGGTATCAGAGCCATGGTTATAGAGAAACGGGTCTAAGTGAGACCTAAACTATAACTACAATCACAAACAAAAACATTTTATAGCCTTCCGCTCTCCGTGTCTTCCATCCTCTAGACGATTATGGACTTAGTAAGCATGTTATGCTTCACAAACATATTAGTATATTGATATATACACACTAAGCATTTTATGCTACATGAACACATATAAGTATATTGATATATACACACTAGGCATTTTATGCTACATGAACACATATAAGTATATTGATATATACACACTAAGCATTTTATGCTACATGAACATATTAGTATATTGATATATAAACTCGGTTTATTTTCAATCATTTATCTAAACAATGGACTAAACATATCTGTGTACGCCTATTCTAAGGCATTTCGACACAGCCACACTCTCCCAATCATGTTCCTACTCCAACATTATATGTCCAAGACATTGTAACTGATTACAATGGTCTCATTCATTTTTCAAGACATTGTGAGATACAATGGTCTCATTCATTTTTCAAGACATTGTGAGATACAATGGTCTCATTCATTTTTCAAGACATTGTGAGATACAATGGCCTCATTCATTTTCCAAGACATTGTGAGATACAATGGTCTCATTCATTTTCCAAGACATTGTATGATACAATGGTCTTAATCATTTCTCAAATGTTTTGAGTCACACAATGGCCTAACCTACTTCCCAGACATTGTGAATTGCACAATGGTCTAACCTACTTCCGAGACATTGTGATTTGTGCAATGGTCTCTGGAATTATTTCACGACCTCATCAATATCATTTCTTATGATATCAAAAATCCATCACAATCTAACGATTTCCAAACAAGAAATATAAAGGACAAACTAATCCATCGTCGACAAAAGCTGAACTTTCTTTACATTCATCAAAGTTTTCTGATGAAACCTTCATTATTAAAAGTTCGTGATCCTGGCCAAGTATGTTCTATTTTAGAACTACTTAAAACTTCCTTTCCATACGTATCTACCCTTACTACCTTCTATGCAATGGAATATGAAAACATACGTTACAAGTCTTGTATGGATGGGACTTGCAACTTAAGGGTTGACATCGCCTTTGTTTAGTGAACAGTTTCCCAAAACCAACGGACATATCACAAGTATACCTAATTTAGGTATTTGAAAATTTTATCGAACCTTGGCTAAATATAGACTATTCACCTATATTTAACCTAGGGACAGTGGAATATAGTCTGACTAACTATATTCGACTTAAAATTTTCAAATACTAAGAGTAGTTGTACTAAGGTTATGTTTAGGTTGATTTCCTACATGGACACGATAAACCACCAGAATACATTAAAACAATCTAGAGACACGATAGTGTCTTACCACTCAGCGAAATATTAACATTTTATTTGTACTACCTAACTTCATTCTTGAAAGTTTTCATTTATGAGATAAATCCGAACTACTATCTGGGATAGTTATCAATTATTCTCTTCATCCTGTAGAAGTACTATCCTGTTTAGGTCCTAAGAATACCATTCCATCATAAACCTTTAAAATCTCTTAAGATTTTTAAAGCAAACTCAACATCTATACCTAAGAGTATTAATGTTAAGCATACACTACACACTTTTGTTCATCAACATATCACATCATTATCGTCACAACCGTTACAAACACAAGCTCATTAACAGATCTTGATGCACTTTTAAAGCTCAAATCATCCTTAGTTACACCACAAGCACCCTTATCAGCTTTACAAGTTTGAATATTCATCTTGTACTTTTGGAACACCAGTATCATCTCGTAATACACTACCTTGTAACTCACCGGCTAAGTATGAATGTTGTGTCGGGAATTCTTGAGTAGGATGATTTATAATGTCCTTATTTGAATGGATTGGGATGCCTTTTTATTTAAATAAAGAAATTATAAATCATCGAACCATACGTTTATATTCCTTTAGTTACATTGTTTGGGATGCCTCTCTATGTAAATAAAGAATTATAAACAAGTGGGCTTATTTGTATCCGAAATAACATAAGTATGAAGTCAACCTACA
The DNA here is from genome assembly GCA_030686995.1 of Artemisia argyi. Classification (NCBI taxonomy): domain Eukaryota; kingdom Viridiplantae; phylum Streptophyta; class Magnoliopsida; order Asterales; family Asteraceae; genus Artemisia; species Artemisia argyi. Next base: position 232,070,375 of record CM060702.1, on the reverse strand, counting down.
TTACATTGCTCGGGTATGGCTTGATACCTACATTACATTGCTCGGGTATGGCATGATACCTACATTACATTGCTCGGGTATGGCATGATACCTACATTATATTCGCCACAAGAAATCCTATCTTTTCACCAACATCGCTTCAAACCATGACATAAACATTAGGTACAACAACCGATTACCTACTAGACTATGATTGCGACTACTATCCCAATTTCCATTGATATTCCACTACTATATCAATTTCCATTTATTGGATTCCTATGTGAATTGCTATTGTTGTTCAACTGTTATATCAATTGCTATTGATACTTGACAACTATATCAATTTCTGTACAACTACTATCTCAATTCCTATTAATATTCGACTGCTATATCAATTTCCTTTGATATTCGACTATTACCATACCTTCCCTACATAAAAGTAAGCCTCATCCTACACCATACACTGAAACGACAAATCAAACTACATCACTGGTAACCCCAGACTTTAGTCCTCATAAGTAACCACACCTTTTCATCGACACCACTCCAACATATGACACACAAAGAACTTCGGGACGAAGTTCCCCGTAAGGGGTAGAGACTGTAACAATTCGCAATTTCAGGTTAATTACCATTCCCGGAAAAATTTCACTATTCACTTTTACTATTCATTTTTCCCGAAACTTTCCCGAAAGTTGATTTTTATTTGATATTCTCGAGTGATAAATCATTTCCATGGCAAATTAAATGTTTGACATTCGTCAGATCATTTTCGTGAAAGTTGTTAAGGAATTACACGTTTTAGGGTAAAACGTCATTCAGAAATTCTACGTACAACGAAACTCGACCGTGTTAAGTGACCCCGCATCAGAAAAATGTTTGACACACTCATGATTTATTTGAGAATTAATCGTGACTGAGAAAAACATGACCAAAGACTTCCCGGCAGGTCACCCAAGCCTGTACTAATCTCACATGAGCACGCTTAACCGTTTGGGCGATTAACCATTAGACCACAAAACGAGTTTCTAAGACATTTTGAGTTTTCAAAATTATTAGAAAAAGTCAACATAATTTTCCCTCCTCCTTTGACCAAAAATCATTCCTTGATTTTATAAGTCATTCCTTGATTTTTAGGCTTACGGTTTGATGTCTAAAAGACATTTAACACCAACCGACACTAGACTGAGCCCAGTCTAGACATTATAAGTCATTTTAAATCATTTATAACCTATTAGAAAAGTAACATTTTACTTTTCTCAATTTTACGCAATATTCGTACATTTTACGAATTACGCGTTTTAGACCCGTGTTTCCAGTTTTTAGCAGGGTTTTAGCACCCGATAGAACCTACCACTCATTTTATATTTTATTATGGAACTTATTGACATGTTTATCAATACTTTCAAGTTTCATAATTTTACAACACCCAGTTTTACGTTTTGAGGCTTAATCATTTACGATTGGCATTTCCCGGAGTCAAAACTCATCCAATATCTTGGATAATATCAAGCAAGAACCACCTCATCCTTCTTAGCCATATCAAGCCGCCACTAGGAGGGGGGTTTCACACTTGTGGCTCAATCTTGACCCTTCATGCCTTAGATGATTACACATGTACTACTTAGGCTCCAAGTTAAACTTGGTCACCAAGTTGTGGTAATATCCTAGTCATTTCCTAACCTCCTCATGACCATATATATACCCGCTCCCTCCCCACTTTGCCGTGGATATCACACACACAAACACACCATTCATTTGCAAATTCTCTCCAAGTTTCATACATGATACAAGTGATTCTTCAAGGTAGAAACTCTAGTTAGGTTATCATTCATCAAACACTTCCATAACCTCATATACTTGGTGATTTCTCTTGAGTTTAAATCCACTCAAGTCACCTAAACCTTCATCATCCATCTTTCAAGAATACCAAGGGTAGAAAGATTGCATGAAGTGAAAAAGGGTTGAAGCAAGTCTATCAAAGTCCTATCCTTACATGTTAACTTCCTTTCATCTTTGAAAGCCAAAAGTTGTGAGCCAAACCCTAACTTGATTCTTGTTAAATAATCATGTTCATGTTATTTACATATTATTTGTGCTATATATTGTCTTGTTATCATGTCCATGATGTATAAAAATGACCAAAACAAGTTATTGTTATTGATTGTTACAACAAGTTACTAAAACAAGTAAACTAGTGACTTTCTTGGTAAGACCTGATCAAAATGGTAAAAATATGATGTTGGATCATTACATATTACAGTAGAGGACTTAACAAGGAAACCATAGCAATTTGAACCACCTAAAACAAGTATACGAGTCAAAAGTTACGCCCATTTGAAGTTACCAAAGATTTCCGGCAAAACTGCCTAAACCTTCCTGAATCGCATTCTGACTTTTTGAAAGTCCCACTTCTGGTCCGATTCATCAAAAAGTTAAAACACAAAAGTTGTCCGGAACGACGTTTTCGTTCAGGAACAAAGAAGCTCGAGCCCTGAAAACGATTTCCGAGTGATAAATTTCTTCAAATTCTAAACAGCCCAGTTTTAGACAAAGTCATTACATATAGGTTATGGTTTATGAAGACCAAAGGGGTCTTATGACCTATAATCAAGACCACCACCATGGATAGAGCCAAGGTTGTGTCTCATGACCTTGAAACAAGGACTAAGGGTCATGGCTAGGCCATGACGAAATGACCATAAACAACTTACATAGGCGTAAACATGAAACAATGAATTAGGCGATAACATGAACAAGCAATTTGGATCTACTTCACTTAAAAGGAAACCATGAGATATTACCAAGAGAAAATGGTCATTCAAGACTTATGAAACTATACCTAATAACAATCTTCATGTACAAATAAACTTTCCTAAGTTTATTCAAATATCGGACATGTAACCTTTCGGATCAAAACTTATATCTATATATTTCATCAACTACTACAATAGTAGGGAGCCTCATGTGAGGAGTTCATTATGTAAGCCGTCGAGATGAGTTGTGGATTTACGAATTAAAGTGTCCTGGCTCCTCGAACGCTTACTAACATGACTTCTGAATTATGTCGGCCCGAACGGTAGTAAACGATATACCAAAACATACATGTTTCATGAATCTTTCTTTCAAAGACTTACATTATACATCATACCACATCATGGACTATAATGCAAGATATATATATAGGCACTACTTCATAGTCTTTACTCCGATCCTAAGTCGCGACATTCTATTATAGGTTGCTCGTAGAAACCTACACGATTCAACCGTTACATTCATTACTTGCTATCTTAACTTAAGGTGAGTTCATAGCCCCACTTTACATTACTTCAATGTTTTACAAACCCTTGGGGGGAATACATGCTATTATTTTCTACTCGAACACAATGCTTTCTACTGTATGCTATTCGACTATGTTTTATTATCACTAAGTAACAACCTTGCTAAACCGAGATCCCTTATTATGAACCATTTAATCACTAGCAATAGTGAGCGCAAATATTGTGAATAGGCCTATTGGGATTGACGAATCCCATTTGTATTGACTAAGTTCAAACAAATGCATTAATATTTGAGATTTAGGTATGTTAGCAAAGTACCTACCGGGATAAATCTGCCGATCGATATTGGTACACGTTAACGTTATGGTGTCATAAGCTTAGTGTATAATAACCTTTCCGGGCATATAACAACGTAGCCCATCATTGTTTTCCAAATATTGGTGTGAGTCTATAGCTCACACTACCAACATATTGTGTTCAAACGATTTAACTACAAACACTACGATTATTGTGTTCAACGATTTAACTACCAACACATTGTGTTCAAACATTAAACAAACTCTATGAATATCACTCAACCTTTGTGTTGACCTCTCAAGCATGTATTTCAGGTTCCTGACGATCAAGGATGGCACGGAAGGACACGGATACTCAAGAGGGCTATAAATTTTCTTATCATTCAAAAACTCACTTAATGTGATTTGTAAACATGGAACCATTTGGGACCTCATTTTGTAACCTCTGATATTTATATAATTTGAATGATAAATCTTTTTAATACGACTCGGTTAGAGATCGTTTTCTATTATTGTGACTATTGTGCCGTCAAGTAACACCCAGTTCGAATTCCGCTGCATCCATGAATTGGGGGTGTTACATGTTAGTTATGATATGATACAGATTAGGGGATGTTCGGGATTGTTTTATTGAGCTTCTTTGTTTATATGTTTATTGTGGTTTCATATAGTTTTGAGGGATTGCTTGTCCAAACTGCTTACTATATGATTTCGTGAATGAATTATCAAATATAGAACTTTTGATAAGCAAATTAGTAACAGTTTTTCGTAGGTACCCTTTAGTTGTGCTAGTGTTACTTTGGTAATGCTGATTATTAATGAAACGGTCAAGTAATCGGAATCAGATAAATGATAACAAAAATCGCAATCAGTTAGCATCTTGAAAACACTAAAACATACTGATTATTTAGTGTTTCAAGATGTAATAATCAGATAGCAAGAGCAATCCTAAACACTCCTAGTGCTTTTTTCAGTAGGTTCAAATAAAGAGAAAAACAACTTTTGTGATTCTGTATTTCTTATCGGGGGCAGTCAATAACATTATTTTGAACTCTAATGATAACGATAAACTGGACTTATTTTCTGTATGTTGTGGGTGGATGGACTTACGAGTAACCATTGATTACCTCATAGTGTCTGTTGTGTAATATATTTAGTTAATCTTATGATAATGTAGCAAGTCTGGTGTATTTAGGGAATTGGTGCCTTTGGGTACTTGGGCTACAACTTACAACCCCTTTGGACGGTTACCAATGATTTTCATATCTGAATGACGACATGTTAATGTGTTTATTAACTGGGGATATCTTATGTAATTCATCATCCCACTTCGTAACTCATTACTGTATTTAGCACAGACATAACTCTTAAATATGCAGCAATTTGTGATTCTTTTTAATCCAAGAAAGATCAAAAAGATATCCATGTTGATTAACTTTGCGTAAAAGGGATGGTATTTGTGCTAGTTTTATGACTTATTAGATTCCATAAAGTAATTTGTAGTCAGACGTATCTTAAACCAGTGTGCTAATTACTGTCACGTGCGCTTGTTTATCATTCCCATATTCATTGGTTGTTATTACTGCTAAATGCAGATGAGACTCTTCCAGCACAACACTATTCCGTCAGTAACATTTCCAAAATCCCGCTTACTGGACTTGGTGTTTTGACCAGAGAATCAGGAAAAAGAAAGCAAAATCTCTCAAATCTCTCAAACGCGCCAGAATCAGTAATCACAAGCTGCAGCAAACAACCGTTTCCAAAGTTGACTGTGAGTCCTCTTAGAAAGTTTCAGCTGATTGATTCCGACTCTGATTCTGATATTCCTTCTATCAGTAAAGGTAGTACCAACTAGACCAGCAGTAAGTCAGAATCTTATTTGGATAGGGGAAAAAATGTTGGTTTACATCAGCCGAGAAAATTAAGTGAATCACTCGATAAGATGAGCTCAGTGGAGATAAGGATGGTTGGAGGTTTTTCTTTTAAGTATTTTAAGGTTGCTTAAGATTTTTAGTTTGGTTAAATATATATATATATATATATATATATATATATATATATATATATATATATATATATATATATATATATATATATATATTAGTTATTTAATTGTTTGTTTTTGTTTTTTTATTGTTGTCGAATCTAGGGTATCAATTCCCGAGACGACTTTTGTTGGTGTCGAATCCAGGGTATCAATTCCCGAGACGAATTTTGTTGATGTCGAATCCAGGGTATCAATTCCCGAGACGACTTTTGTTGGTGTCATATTTGCTTTCTTAGTTTATTTTGGTTTATTGTTTTAATTTGCTTTCTTAGTTTACTACTCCAGTTCAAGCTTTCGCGATTTCGCCGCTCGAACTGCGGGGGAGTTTTAGTAGATAATTAGGCCCAAGCCCAGATTGTGGGTTTAGGGCATCTAGGGTTTTATCATTATATGTCACACCCCAAAAATGGCGCAGCGGAATGTCATTTAATGGATGTGACTTCAAGATCACGAACACATGGTGCCATAATAGAGAAATACTAAATTGCATAACATCACAACACAAGTCAAAGTTACAACGATCCCAACATACGGGTAAATAGATGTCTTGTTACATAAGTTCACAAAGGACAAGTCTTAAGGGGACATTTCCAAAATGCGTAACTCCTCGGGAATACAACCCGGTAGAGTCTCGTCTTATGTCTGCTAAGCCAGGCCAATACTCAACCTTCTAATGGAACTTCATTCTTAACACCTGAAAATGGATACTCGAAAACGTCAACATAAAGTTGGTGAGCTCGTAGGTTTAAGAGTTAAACCACGGTGCTGTGACTAGTATAGCGTAGGACAATAGTGAGCAAGATGTAAGCATATATGCATATAGTTGAAACACAGCGTTAGCGACAACTGAACCTACCAATAGTGTTACACACGTGTTACTCATAGTGGAGAGCTACCCCTGATAGTACTATCAATTCGTTTCGGCTCCAAACGGAGTTAAACAGTTGCGCATTCATGTTACACAAATTTAGCATCACAATGGGTCACATATAGCAATCAAACACACATATTGTCCAAAAACAGAAAAACATTGTATCACAGCATGAAAACAGTTAAAACAACATTTGAGTACCATTTTCCCCCAAGGAAAAACGTTATGAAAAAGGGGCTACGAGAACTCACCTTAGCAAGCAATGATAACGCAAACAAAAGTGAAAGCTTGAGATGTAACCCGAAAGTCTTAACCGCGACCTAATAATTAAGTCGTTTGAGAAAATATGATATGTACTATATGTATATGAGTTTTAAAATGCAAAATAGTTCCTATACACTTGCAATGAGGTTTTATGACTCGATATATGATAAACACGATTTTTGACGTTTAAAAAGTATATTAAAAGCGATTTTCGTCAAACTTTAGAGGGTCGTAATTTGTTCATCACTTATTAGTTTGGCTTACTTATAATACCTACGTGTAGTGTGCCGCGGGGCTGAAAAATATTAAAAGCGCTTCCTATGGTTCCGACTTTAAGTGCATTAAAAATAAGCTCGAACCTGAGCCGTTGAAAACTATATAAAGTAGTGCAGAAAATAAATAAATTATTTTTCGGTGACTTCCAACGCTCATAACTTCTTTGTTTTAAGTCCGTTTTTGCTCATTCAAGTCTCTATATTTAGCTAATAATGTCAAGTTTCAAAATAAGATGTCAAAGATCTTTAAGACACGGTTTTTCAAGGTCATTTGGGTCAATGAAGGGACTGTTTTACAGAAAAATTGGGACAGGAAACACATAACTTTGCGGGTTTAGATCTCGTAAAAAAAATGGCCCGTTTTACATGTTTAAAATTGCTAAACTCAATCCTACATGTCCTCTATCTAAAATAAATAGTAACAATGTAAAAAGGGTCGGTTTGGTCAAGTTTTCGAGGTCAAAAACATCACGCATTGAAACAGTCCATCGGGTAATAAAAGTTAACTTGGACGGTCATTAACTATTCATTTCTTGATGAAATAACGCGTTTTCAGAGTCTAAAATTATCTAAATTAAATCTAGTTTCCAAATATCCAAGTCAAATATATTTCCCATGCACCCATTTTTCTGAATAATTCGTTTTAAGGGCTGAAGTCAAAACTGTCAGGAAACTAGAGAATTTACCCAACTTCTTTTGGCTATAGTTTACTCGTTATTTACCCTCTCGTGACCATCCAACTCCCTAGACCTAACTTAAGATATCCCCTAACACTTTCTAGTTCACCATTTTAGCTCAAAAGGTCTCGAAATGGGTCGTTTTTGCTGAATAGGGTCGGCTCTCAGAAAAAGTGCAAACAGCAGGTCTTGGATTTGTAGCACTTATTAAAACTAGTAAAACATTTTATAAAATTACGAAACTTTTTGTGAGACATCCTAACATGTGTATATAGTTACCTCTAATTTGGTTTTCCATGAAAAATTGTATAACTATTTCATTTGTGTCCATTTTTATGGCTTAAAATCAGGACAGCAAGTTATATATTTGATTCAAAGTTTCTAAGCAAAATTTCAACATAGCAAGTGTATAGTAGCAAAAACTAAACATATGAATGATGAAACATGTATATGAGATGTCTAAAAATAGGTGGAGTAAATGCTTACAAGAGGTGATGAAGTTGATGCAAAAGTGAACACAAGAACCCAAGAATGAACCTTCTAATAACCCTTAACTAAATAGCACTTCAATAAGCAAATGACCCAAAATATTTTGAACCCTTTTCTTGTGCTGCTGCTGGTCGAATGAATAAAGAGAGCAAGAAATGATATGAAGTTGTTTGTTTGTGATGAGAATAGAAGTGATAAATGGCTAGCTTTTGTAAAGACAAAAGAGGAAAGGTATCTAAATCCTTTAAGTGCATAGAAACTAGTTTTTCATAAATTTAGATTGTGTATCTTGTTTCTTTTATTTCCTTGCCGTGTAACATTAAAAAAAAAAAGTGGTAGGTAGTATTTTGTGAGTATAAAGAAGAGATCACATGATGGTCTAGAACTAAGTTAAGCACCAAAATAGATATGACAAGGAACCAAGGTTGTCTAACCTTCTGCTTTTGTTTAAAAAGGGCGGCAATATTGAGCTAGTATAAGACAAATTTCTTTTTTTTCTTTTTTATATAAATTGAAAATATTATTTATTGGGTAAGTGTTATGCAAGGTGGTGATGCAAAATACATGCATGCGTAACGTAAACATGAAACGTAAGCGCTTTTTATGTAAAATTTGAAAAATAAAATGCATAGAATAATAAAACATGCTTGTAAAAGCCATATAGTACATATCTCATGTAGGCTAAACTTTGTTTGATGACAACTTACTTTTAAAATCGTTTTTCGGGTTACGCGATTTAACTTAATGGTTACACGTAAAAGTGAAAATTTAAATATCCAAAGTAAATAGTTTCTAGTCTGAGGTTGAGTAAGGACCTGGAAAATGCTGGTTGTTATAGTCTACCCCCGTTAAGTGAATTTTGCCCTCAAAATTCAGTTGGTACTATTGTCAAACAGGTGTGGGTACTTATGTCTCATCTGATCTTCTCGTTCCCAAGTAAACTCAGGTCCACGCTTTGAGTCCCAACGGACTTTAACTATTGGTATCTTTCTACGCTTCAACTTCTTGACCTCACGTTCTACAATCTCAACAGGTTTCTCCACAAAGTGTAACTTGGGATCTATCTTAATCTCTTCCAACGGTATGTGTAAGGTCTGATCAGCAAGGCACTTCTTAAGGTTTGATACGTGAAATGTATCATGAACGTTACTTAGCTCTTGAGGTAGCCTCAGTCTGTAAGCTACTAGACCGATTCTCTCAGTGATCTCAAAAGGTCCTACATACCTGGGTGCTAGCTTGCCCTTTTTACCAAATCGTACAACACCTTTCCAAGGTGATACCTTAAGTAGTACACGATCACCAACACTAAATTCCAGAGGTCTTCGTCTATTGTCGGCATAACTCTTCTGACGACTACGCGCAACCTTGAGTCTATCCTTGATTTGAATGATTTTCTCAGTGGTCTCTAATACTATTTCAGGTCCTATCAGTTGACTTTCTCCGGCTTCTGCCCAAGAAATGGGCGAACGACACTTCCGCCCATAAAGTGATTTGAATTGTGCCATTTTTATGCTAGCATGGTAACTGTTGTAGGAGAACTCGACCAAGGGAAGGTGAGTATCCCAATTACCACCGAAGTCTATGGCACACGCCCTGAGCATGTCCTCTAAGGTCTGTATGGTACGCTCACTTTGACCGTCGGTCTGTGGATGGTAAGCAGTACTCATATCTAAGTGCGTTCCTAGTGACTTTTGCAATGATTGCCAAAAGTTTGACGTGAAACGGCTATCACGGTCAGATATGATCGATACTGGCGCACCGTGTCTCGCTACTATCTCATTGATGTAGAGTCTTGCCAATTTTTCCATCTTGTAATCCTCTCGGATTGGTAAGAAATGTGCAGATTTAGTCAATCTGTCTACGATGACCCAGATTGTATCGTACCCGCTACTAGTCCTGGGTAACTTTGTAACGAAGTCCACGGTTATCTTTTCCCACTTCCATTCAGGAATTTCCGGTTGTTGTAACAAACCAGATAGTTTCTGGTGCTCAGCCTTTACCTTCAAGCAAGTCAGGCACTTGCTAACGTAGTCAGCTATGTCTTTCTTCATCCCAGGCCACCAATACAATTCTCTAAGGTCGTAGTACATCTTATCTGCTCCTGAATGAATGGAGTACCTCGTTGTATGTGCTTCATTCATGATTAGGGTTCTCACACCACCAATTAACGGTACCCAAATTCGGTCTACAAAGTACAGTCCCCCGTCATTCTTTGTATCCAACTGTTTATCTAAACCTCGCATCTTCTCTATGGGTGAATCCATATTCTTAGATGCCTCCCTCTGAGCCGCTAGTATCTTATCCTTGATACTTGACTGAATGGTTATACTCATGGCTTTTATTTTCCTAGGTCCGAGTCTTTCCTTTCTACTCAAAGCATCAGCTACTACATTCGCCTTACCTGGGTGGTAGCGAATCTCGCAGTCATAATCGCTGAAGAGCTCGATCCATCTCCTCTGGCGCATATTCAACTCTTTCTGATCGAAGATATGTTGAAGACTCTTGTGATCAGTATAGATAATACTTCTCGTCCCATACAAGTAATGTCTCCATATCTTGAGAGCGAATACCACAGCGCCAAGTTCCAGATCATGGGTGGTATAGTTTTTCTCGTGGATCTTCAGCTGTCGGGATGCATAGGCAATCACTTTGCCCCTTTGCATTAATACACACCCAAGACCTTGACATGATGCGTCACAGTACACTACGAAATCTTCCGGTCCATCAGGGAGGGCCAGAATTGGAGCATTACATAAATTGATCTTCAAGGTTTGAAAGGCTTCTTCTTGTTCTTTACCCCATTCGTACTTCTTATTCTTTTGAGTTAGCAAGGTAAGAGGTTTGGCAATCTTAGAGAAGTTTGCGATGAATCGCCGGTAATAGCCTACCTATCCTAAGAATGAGCGAACTTCTGTTGGGGACTTAGGTGCTTCCCAATTCTTCACAGCTTCGATCTTGCTAGGATCTACATGAATACCATCTTTATTAACCACATGTCCAAGGAATTGGACTTCCTGTAGCCAGAATTCACACTTCGAGAATTTGGCGTATAGCTTTTCCCTCTTGAGTAATTCTAGGATTAACTTGAGATGCATTTCATGTTCCTCTTTTGTTTTGGAGTAGATCAAAATGTCATCGATGAATACAATAACAAATTTATCTAGGTATGGCCTGCATACTCGGTTCATCAAGTCCATGAAAACCGCAGGCGCATTTGTCAGTCCAAAAGGCATAACCGTAAACTCAAAATGACCATATCGAGTCCTAAACGCGGTCTTTGGGATGTCATCTTCGTGTACTCGTAACTGATGGTAGCCGGAACGAAGATCTATCTTGGAAAAGTATCGTGAACCTTGTAGTTGGTCAAATAAGTCGTCAATTCTCGGGAGAGGGTAACGGTTCTTAATGGTTAGTTTATTTAGCTCTCGGTAGTCAATGCACATCCTAAAGGAACCATCCTTCTTCTTGACGAACAGTACTGGTGCTCCCCATGGAGAAGAACTAGGTCGAATGAAACCTTTGTCTTGGAGTTCCTTGAGTTGATTAGACAACTCCTCCATTTCAGTGGGTGCCAAGCGGTAGGGAGACTTTGCAACTGGCATTGCTCCAGGAATCAGGTCTATCCGAAATTCAACTTCACGCGCAGGGGGTAATCCGGATAAGTCGTCGGGAAATACTTCTGGGAAGTTTCGAACGATTGGGATATCTTCTAGTTTCTGCTCGTCTACTTTCATGCTCATGAGGTGCTTCTCTTTTTCTTCAACTCGCTCTCCATAGACCTTAAGTAATTCACCGTTTGGTAGTGGTATTCGGACCATCTTCTCGTGGCACACTATTTCAGCCTTATGCTTGGACAACCAATCCATTCCCACAATCACGTCGAAGCTTCCATGTCCGAAGGGTATCAAGTCAATGCTAACGGTGTAGCCTTCTAACTCTAGTTTGCACCCGCGAATGATCTTATTTGTTTCTACTTTTTGGCCACTTGCTATTTCAATTTCGTAACTAAAGTCTAGTCTACTAGGTTTTATATTCAACAGAGGCATGAATTTAGTGGAAACAAAACTATAATCGGCACCAGAATCAAATAGCACAGTAGCATAATGGTCGTTTAAAGAGAACGTACCCGTCACAATGTTCGGGTCTTGGCGTCCCTCTTCAGCATTCATCACAAATACCCGACCGCGAGCTGGGTTACCATTGTTACCACGGTTTGCATTGTTTCCACCAATCGCTAAAGCTTGATTCTGGTTGTCCTGCACCTGCTCCCGTGTCCCATTCAACCTAGGACATGCATTCCGAAGGTGATTCGGGTTTCCACATTCATAACATGCCTTTGGGTTGACGGTATTTATTGGTGCCACCTGTTTAGCGACTGCCCGACAATCTTTTGCCATGTGACCAACCTTTTTGCAATTGAAACACACTTGACATGGCATAGTCTCTGGGTGATGGTAGTTACATTTGGTACACATAGGGTGAGAGCCCACATAACCTTTCTTTCCCGTGGTTGTTGCTATGAATCCTTTTCCCCATTTCGCTTTCTTATTGTCACCCTTTGCACCACCTTGCTTACTCGGCTCGCTTACGGCCTTCCTCTTGTCACCACTCTTTGAGAACGTCCCATTCCTAACCATCTCATCCATTAAGGTTGCAGCTTTCAAAATCGCACTCTGAATAGTAGGGGGTTCAGTTGCTTTCACCATCCCGCGAATCTCGGGAACCAACCCATAGATATACCTTTCAATTCTTTTGGATTCAGGAGTGACCATATGAGGTACTAGTCTAGCGAGCTCATGGAACCGATCGGTATAAGCCGTGTGACCCGCTCCTACCATAGCATGGTGGTAGAACTCATGCTCCAGCTTTTGCATCTCGTTGTCTGGACAATACTCCTCCCTTAATAGTGCCTTAAAGTCATCCCAACTCATCCCCATGGCAGCTTCCCTACCCCTAGCCTGAATTTGCGTGTTCCACCAAGTCAACGCTTTTCCAGTCAATGAACAGGCAGCAAACTTAACCTTCTTACGGTCCGCACACTCACTTATGTCAATCACTGACTCCATCTTTTCTGCCCATCGAGTATAAGCTATCGCACCTCCATTGCCATCAAAATCCACTGGTTTGCAAGCGGTGAATTCCTTGTAGTTACATCCCCTGTTACCGTTGTTATTGTTCCCATCATTGACGTGATCACTTCCACCGTCGTTGTCCGCTTGGTTATTCCCACTCACGTTGTTTCCTTGGTTACTCATATGGTCACCAACTTGGGTGACAATAGTGGGTAGCAATTCACGAAGTTGCTGGGCGATAATGGTAGCAACATCAGGAGTCTCATTACCGGTATCGTTGCTTCTCGTGCCACGACCTCCTGCCCTACCTCCTCGTCCACCAGTCCTTCCACCCCTCGGTGGTGGAACACCACGGTTAACTCGAGACGACCTTCTTGGAGGCATGATTCTACAAGGTAGGATATCGGTAAACGTTAGATAGGAGATAGGTAGAAAAAGTCGGTATACGTGTCGTGCTACTATACTCAACTTCCTATCTGACAATCCATGAATTTGATAAGTACATGCCGCATCATGTTATCGTAAAAACGTTGGCCAGGCGTTTTTAAGATAGCATCATGTTGCATTTACTAATCATCATCACTTCTAGTCATACTACACGCATAATCGCACATGCAGTCCCTATTTATGCAAACTATATGAGGGTTCTTAGGTTATAGTCTAGGTCAAACCACCTAATTCTCTATAACCAAGGCTCTGATGCCAATTTGTCACACCCCAAAAATGGCGTAGCGGAATGTCATTTAATGGATGTGACTTCAAGATCACGAACACATGGTGCCATAATAGAGAAATACTAAATTGCATAACATCACAACACAAGTCAAAGTTACACGATCCCAACATACGGGTAAATAGATGTCTTGTTACATAAGTTCACAAAGGACAAGTCTTAAGGGGACATTTCCAAAATGCGTAACTCCTTGGGAATACAACCCGGTAGAGTCTCGTCTTATGTCTGCTAAGCCAGGCCAATACTCAACCTTCTAATGGAACTTCATTCTTAACACCTGAAAATGGATACTCGAAAACGTCAACATAAAGTTGGTGAGCTCGTAGGTTTAAGAGTTAAACCACGGTGCTGTGACTAGTATAGCGTAGGACAATAGTGAGCAAGATGTAAGCATATATGCATATAGTTGAAACACAGCGTTAGCGACAACTGAACCTACCAATAGTGTTACACACGTGTTACTCATAGTGGGGAGCTACCCCTGATAGTACTATCAATTCGTTTCGGCTCCAAACGGAGTTAAACAGTTGCGCATTCATGTTACACAAATTTAGCATCACAATGGGTCACATATAGCAATCAAACACACATATTGTCCAAAAACAGAAAAACATTGTATCACAGCATGAAAACAGTTAAAACAACATTTGAGTACCATTTTCCCCCAAGGAAAAACGTTATGAAAAAGGGGCTACGAGAACTCACCTTAGCAAGCAATGATAACGCAAACAAAAGTGAAAGCTTGAGATGTAACCCGAAAGTCTTAACCGCGACCTAATAATTAAGTCGTTTGAGAAAATATGATATGTACTATATGCATATGAGTTTTAAAATGCAAAATAGTTCCTATACACTTGCAATGAGGTTTTATGACTCGATATATGATAAACACGATTTTTGACGTTTAAAAAGTATATTAAAAGCGATTTTCGTCAAACTTTAGAGGGTCGTAATTTGTTCATCACTTATTAGTTTGGCTTACTTATAATACCTACGTGTAGTGTGCCGCGGGGCTGAAAAATATTAAAAGCGCTTCCTATGGTTCCGACTTTAAGTGCATTAAAAATAAGCTCGAACATGAGCCGTTGAAAACTATATAAAGTAGTGCAGAAAATAAATAAATTATTTTTCGGTGACTTCCAACGCTCATAACTTCTTTGTTTTAAGTCCGTTTTTGCTCATTCAAGTCTCTATATTTAGCTAATAATGTCAAGTTTCAAAATAAGATGTCAAAGATCTTTAAGACACGGTTTTTCAAGGTCATTTGGGTCAATGAAGGGACTGTTTTACAGAAAAATTGGGACAGGAAACACATAACTTTGCGGGTTTAGATCTCGTAAAAAAAATGGCCCGTTTTACATGTTTAAAATTGCTAAACTCAATCCTACATGTCCTCTATCTAAAATAAATAGTAACAATGTAAAAAGGGTCGGTTTGGTCAAGTTTTCGAGGTCAAAAACATCACGCATTGAAACAGTCCATCGGGTAATAAAAGTTAACTTGGACGGTCATTAACTATTCATTTCTTGATGAAATAACGCGTTTTCAGAGTCTAAAATTATCTAAATTAAATCTAGTTTCCAAATATCCAAGTCAAATATATTTCCCATGCACCCATTTTTCTGAATAATTCGTTTTAAGGGCTGAAGTCAAAACTGTCAGGAAACTAGAGAATTTACCCAACTTCTTTTGGCTGTAGTTTACTCGTTATTTACCCTCTCGTGACCATCCAACTCCCTAGACCTAACTTAAGATATCCCCTAACACTTTCTAGTTCACCATTTTAGCTCAAAAGGTCTCGAAATGGGTCGTTTTTGCTGAATAGGGTCGGCTCTCAGAAAAAGTGCAAACAGCAGGTCTTGGATTTGTAGCACTTATTAAAACTAGCAAAACATTTTATAAAATTACGAAACTTTTTGTGAGACATCCTAACATGTGTATATAGTTACCTCTAATTCGGTTTTCCATGAAAAATTGTATAACTATTTCATTTGTGTCCATTTTTATGGCTTAAAATCAGGACAGCAAGTTATATATTTGATTCAAAGTTTCTAAGCAAAATTTCAACATAGCAAGTGTATAGTAGCAAAAACTAAACATATGAATGATGAAACATGTATATGAGATGTCTAAAAATAGGTGGAGTAAATGCTTACAAGAGGTGATGAAGTTGATGCAAAAGTGAACACAAGAACCCAAGAATGAACCTTCTAATAACCCTTAACTAAATAGCACTTCAATAAGCAAATGACCCAAAATATTTTGAACCCTTTTCTTGTGCTGCTGCTGGTCGAATGAATAAAGAGAGCAAGAAATGATATGAAGTTGTTTGTTTGTGATGAGAATAGAAGTGATAAATGGCTAGCTTTTGTAAAGACAAAAGAGGAAAGGTATCTAAATCCTTTAAGTGCATAGAAACTAGTTTTTCATAAATTTAGATTGTGTATCTTGTTTCTTTTATTTCCTTGCCGTGTAACATAAAAAAAAAAAAAAAAAGTGGTAGGTAGTATTTTGTGAGTATAAAGAAGAGATCACATGATGGTCTAGAACTAAGTTAAGCACCAAAATAGATATGACAAGGAACCAAGGTGTTTAAAAAGGGCGGCAATATTGAGCTAGTATAAGACAAATTTCTTTTTTTTCTTTTTTATATAAATTGAAAATATTATTTATTGGGTAAGTGTTATGCAAGGTGGTGATGCAAAATACATGCATGCGTAACGTAAACATGAAACGTAAGCGCTTTTTATGTAAAATTTGAAAAATAAAATGCATAGAATAATAAAACATGCTTGTAAAAGCCATATAGTACATATCTCATGTAGGCTAAACTTTGTTTGATGACAACTTACTTTTAAAATCGTTTTTCGGGTTACGCGATTTAACTTAATGGTTACACGTAAAAGTGAAAATTTAAATATCCAAAGTAAATAGTTTCTAGTCTGAGGTTGAGTAAGGACCTGGAAAATGCTGATTGTTATATTATAAATAATGGTCATTAATGAGATTATACCTACGGGTTTAACATACGTAATTAACTTTTGTCGCCATTGTATTTAACATACGTAATTAACTTTTGTCGCCATTGTGTTGTTTACTGTTGTTACCACAACTGGAATTCAAAATACAGTTTGAAGTCGAGTAAGTTGAGTTAAAAAAGTTCATCTAACATAGTTGACTTTGTAAAAAAGTCAAACTGTGTTCTTCTGGAAAAAAAATCGAAGTTTGATTTTTAGTTTTGCATATTATCATGTTAAAGTTAAACTCAGTAAGGTTTCATAAGTGATACGAAGTAGTATTATTTTATCATAAACTCGTTTTAAAACTGTATAATAAAAATGGGCGAGAAATGAATAAAAGGAAAGAGTAGAAGGACCTATTATGTCATACCTCCAGTATACTAACTGGGGTGATTAAACTTTGAAGGTAAAATCACTTTACATAGTCAATTCATTTGGTCTTCAATGTTAAGTTTGAGTTTTTGCTCAAAAAAAACAAAAAATGTTAAGTTTGAGTTTATTATGAGGTCTGCAGTTATTGGTGGTTGTTGATCAAACATGACCTTAAACTAGGTCAGTTATGATTCGGGTCATACTTTGGTTGTAGCTTGTAAGCAAGGGCGGACCCATGACTATAAATCATCATGTGCATAAATTATTTTTACGAGTATAAGAAAAATAAAAACAAAATAAAATGTACGATGTCATTAAAACTAATAAATAAATTAAGAAGACATATTCTAACTAAGTAAGACATGTATTTGTGTGACACAAAATTTCGAGGCTAGGTTCATTTTCAATAAATAGTTATTTTTAACGAAAATTTAAACTAGGCGACAAACATCTATCGAGTTCTCGGGAACCCCTAGGTTCGCCCCTGCTTGTAAGAGGGTCAAGAAGATGACCCAAGAGAAAATGAAGTTAGTATTTTATTTAAGTTTTGGGTTTCACACTTTGGCTACAAGTAGTAAAAAGTAGTTTCAAAGTAATGTAAGATTAAAAATATATGATATGTTTTTTTGTTTGAGTTCTATAAACAATTAAATGACATGTGTACCTCTTATCATGTGAGTGAAGTTTTCTTAAATTTTGTGGCATAATTTGAGATGTTAAGATGATATAAGAATAGTTAAAGGCTTCATAATTTATATGTTAACAATTTTTTATTTTTATTTTTATTTTTTATTTTTTATTTTTTATTATTATTTTTTTTAACCGTTGGGCTATATACAAGTTAGTGCTTTTATCAATATAAAATTCTTTAATTGATTGACTCATGAATATGCTCAAGTAGAACGAAAGGGTTTATGTCCTAATTGTATCTTTTATTGTATGAGAAACTTCCTAACCAAATAATTGTGGGTTCAAGTCATGTGTAGGACATATGAGATAAAATTATTGTATATATTTTGAGAAGTTGTTTGCATGTATGTTATTGTAAAGCTATCGACATTTGAAAGTATAAAAAAACAAGAGAGGGAAAAGTGTATAATAAAGAAAAGGGGTGAGGAATGAAGAAAAGGAAAGAGTTGAAGGACCTCTTATGTCATCATCCAAACTCATCATTTCATGGGACTCGGGTTAACCCAAACCCGACCCGTATTTGATTCCCCAAACCTTGAACCATCTTCCCATAAAAACAACAAGCTACTTTGTTCATTCCCTTTGAAATCAATTGCTTATAAAAAAAGAATGACAACAGAAGACTTACATTCTTTTTAATAAAATGATGATGATGATGAAATTGAGGATTTTTCGTCACCCGAGGATAATAATGCTCAAGGTAAAACTAATTCTTTTATTTTGGTAATTGTTTTGTTAAAAGTGATTTGATTAGTATGGTTTCATAAGTAATGTAACTATCAAGTTTTAAAAGCTACCCACATATGAAACTTTGAAGACCTGATACTGAGATAGCAGATTATATAAAATGAATAATGTTCTTTTCAATTTGTATTGATATAAGTAACTTACTTTGAAAAGATCAATATCACTAGTGTACTTTCAAATTCTTAATAATATAACTAATTATACCGTTTTGGAGCGTTATGTTAATTACACAGTTAGTCCCCAATACATAAACAAATGCACCGTTGGTTCTCAATACATAACCACCACTTAACACCACCCACCGCCACCTCGTCGCCACCCAACACCGCCACTTACCACCACCACCTACCACCACCACAACCACCCACCACCACCACTTAAATTATATAGAGGTGCTGGTTATGCCGACTTGTGTTGTTTGAAGGGAAGATGAAAATTTATACTTGTAATACAGATTACGGTGTAAGAGATAAAAAAGATAATTTATTTTTTTATTTTTATTTTTATTTTTTTTAAGCTTTTGAAAGTGTTGCTACATAGATAATTATAAGCCACATCAAGAGATCATAACATGAGAAACTAGTAGAGTGATTCCAATAGAAGTTTTTTTTAGTTAAATGACTTGAATAAACAAAAAATTAGTAGAGTGACTCATGTGAACACTTTCCAAAAGTAGATTGACTTGAGAGTGCATTAACCCTTGTTCAGTTGTTCTAATTAACAAGAAAGGGAAAAGTGTAAAATAAATAAGAGGTGTGAGAAATGAAGAAAAGAAAAGAGTTAAAGGACCTCTTATGTCGTACCTCCAAATTTATTGACAGATGGATTTGAACTTAAGCCCTTAAACAAGCTTCAACCGTTGATAGGCATATGATTGAAGGTCAAATAATTGCGAAAACCCCCAAAATGTGGTTTGTTTGTTTTGTAGTGAGCGGGTCAAATTTATGACCCGGTAAAAATGTGGATATTTTGGGTTTGGTTGTTGATGATGATGATGATGATGATGATGATGATATTGAGGTAAATGATACTACTATTTTTGTTTAATGTGATTGTTTATGATATGATACCATGATTAGGGGATGTTTCAGATTGTTTTGTTATCTGTTTATTGCGGTATTGAGGGTGTCTGGGATTGCTTATCCAAACTGCTTATATGATTTCGTGAGTGAATTGCTAGCAAATTTAGAACTTTTGATTAGCAAATTAGCAGTTGTGCTAGTGTTACTTTGGTAATGTTGATTATCATTGAAGTTTAATGCTAAAGTAATCCGAATCAGATTGTATGAATCAGCAACTTTGAAATACTTTGTCTAAAAATTATATCAATCAGTTAACATCCGTCTAAACACTAAAATTAACTGATTATTTGCCGTTTCAAAACATAGTCACTAATGCCTTTTTTAGTAGGTTCAAATTTATTTCATAAACAGAAAAACAAAGTTTGTGATTCTGTATTCTTATCAGGATGAGTTTGGCAGCCAATTACATTATTTTGAACTCTAATAGTAGCAAAAAACTGGACTTATTTTCTGTATGTTGTGGGTGGATGGACTTACGAGTAACCGTTGATAACTTCGTTGTGTCTTTTATGTAAGATATTTATTTACATTTTATTATAATGTAGCAAGTCTGGTGTATGTAGGGAATTGTTGCTGTTGGGGACCCCTTTGGACGGTTACTGATGTCTTAACAAGAAAGCTGTAATCGTTACCAATGATTTTTCATATCTGAATAATGAAATGGGATTGTGTTTATTAACAGGGGATATTTTATGTAATCCATCATCCCACTTTGTAACTCATTACTGTATTTAGAACAGACAAAAACGCTTAAATATGCAGCAATTTGTGATTCTTTTTAATCCAAGAAAGATCACAAAGATATCCACCTTGATTAGCTTTGCGTAAAGGGATGGTATTTGTGCTAGTTTTATGATTTATAAGATTCCATAAACTAATTTGCAGTCTGACGTATCTTAAACCAGTGTGCTAATTACTGTCACGTGCGCTTGTTTATCATTCCCATATTCACCGGTTGTTATTATTGCTAAATGCAGATGAGATTCTTCCAACACAACACTATTCAGTCTGTAACAGTTCCAAATTCCCGCTTACTGGACTAGGTGTTTTGACCAGAGAATCAGGAAAAAGAAAGCAAAATCTCTCAAATGTCTCATAAGCGCCTGAATCCGTAATCACAAGCTGCAGCAAACAGCCTTTTCCAAAGTTAACCATCAGTCCTCTTAGAAAATTTCAGCTGATTGATTCCGACTCTTATTCTGATATCCCTTCAATCAGTAAAGTCGCTACTAACAAGACCTGCAATAAGCCAGAATCTTATTTGGATAGAGGAAAAATTGTAGGTTTACATCAGCTGAGAAAATTAAGTGAATCACTCGATACTTCAGCCAGAAAAGATTTATGGGAAGATTTTAAACACGAGAAGAGTTTCCATATCCCAACGCATGCACTGGATGAGGTCTGTGAAGAATATTTTAGTTCCATGAAGGAAAAAAGTAAAGTTCAGAGTAATATTGGAAAAAGTAACCGTAATAGTCATGTTATGGACAGTGTAGTAGATGTGGGTGACCCTCGCCCGCCAGCACATCAGTATTTCTTCCATAATGATTTGAGGGTCCAAGAGCTTGTGCGAACCTGTTTGTGCAACTTTTTCCCGTTAAATGCAGAAAGTAGAGGTTTTGAGCTTCCCAGTACATCGAATATCGATTACATGTAACTTGTAAGTTAACTCTGCTATATTATTGATAGTTTTTTAAGGTGTTATTTGCATAAAAGATTAGCTCTTTTTTCATAAAATCCTATATCATGATTCATGCTTTTTGTGTTGCATTTCTTGTGTTTCTAAGGGTCAATTTTGCAGTGGCGACAAAACTAAACAAGCAACTAGAACTAATAAAGCCGAAACAAGTTCATTAAGGAAAAATTCAAGAAAATCCAAGGCTCATGAAACGCCACAAGGTTCTATGAATCCTAAACTCAAAAGAAGGCATTGGTTCACAAATGACGATGGGAAGAGGGTAAGTTGGAAAGTCAGTGTTTTGCTATTGTCGTCATTTCAAATCAAGAAACTGTTAGAACCAAATATGGATCGGGTGTGGGTTCGGATTGGCATTTCAGAACACCTTAACCAGAGAACGAATGCTTAAGCAGTTAGGTCAACTATGCCAATCCTAACCCGTTTACACATAATCCGAACATCTCCTATTCAACCCATTTTTCTAAACTGGTTGGCCGGTCGACTTGTTTAACCCATTTAACTTATTTAACCCATTTACCTGTTACAAACATAATTTATTTTAAACTTTAAAAAACTCAAATGGGTTGGTTGGTCAACCTGTTTAACACACACAGCTCAAAAACTGTTTAGACCAGATCCTAACCCGTTTATTTCCATGTCGGGGTCTTGTTTCGTGTTAGGAATTGCCTCCCCCATTTTTGGATGGCATCTCTTTATGTGCTGTATGATATAAATAGAATTTTCTTGTACTTTCAGGTCTATGTCGCTAAAAATGGGCAAAGAGATGACTGGCAAAGCTGCTTACATTTACTATAAAAAGGTACTTCTGCTCAATTATATATATCTCCCAGTTTTCTCACCTTGTTTTGCTTTATAATCAATAAACTTTTCGTGAAATATGATTTGACAGGAAAATGGAGGATTTAAAAATAAAGAGGCGAAGAAAACTTCCACCAAGAAGAAATGAGTGTTGATCGTGTGGCTAAAAAGTGAGATTGGTATACACTCATGTTGAGACACTAAAGAGTCTGAATGGGATTGCTCAAATACAGTTGACACTAGTCGCTTCAGAAGTGTTGGTGAAGTTTCTAAGGCAGTTCGGTTTAAAATTTAACTTGTAGTCCAGGCCTTTTTTACTCATAAACATATTTTAGAAATTTTACTTTATTGAATATATGTATAATTAGAAGTTAATTAAGAGTACAGTCAAAATAATTGACTTTTTCAGAAAGTCAACTGTGTTTTTGATGAAAATGCTTGGATTTTGATATGAAGTTGGAGATGATCATACACAAAAGTATCGTTATATGCTCTTTGAGTTAAAATCATCAAAAACAAAAACATTTGACTTTTTGAGTCAAAGTGTTGACTTTCATCAAATGTACTGATTTATAATTAAATCTAATGAACATATAGTGTTTATTACTAAATAAATAAGAGTTGAAAGGTCTGCTATGAAAATACTGTAGTTATAATGTATGACTGTTGGTTTTTTACCCTTAAAACCTTAATAAGAGACACAGGTGTTGATCAAAAAAAATTTATGAATGGAGCTATGATTTCATCAAATATGATATAAGGCGGAATTTAAGGTAAATATTTGCTTACACGTTTAATTTGTATTTAAAACTTTGATTACACATCAAGACATTTAGAGTATGTTTTTTGGAATTTGTTGTACTGAAGCTCCATTTATGTTATTTTAGTAAGAAATGTAGTTTGGTTTTATTTGTTCACGGAGTCTTGACCCATTAGAAAAGTGAACTTATTACTATGAATATAATGAAGTTTTGATTTTCACACTCTGACTAAAAAAGTTATAATCAATAAAGTTCATTTCAATGTTGGTATTGCCCGTTAGTAGATTGCTTCACTTTAAACTTGGAATGTCTAGGGACACTTGTTCGAACCTCGCTAGGTAAACATCTTGGAATGTCTAGAGACAACTTCGGATTCGACCATAAGTAATTAGTTTGATGCTCACACATCATAGCTAAAAAAAGTCTCGAATTTTCCCAAGTGAATATGGATCCCTCTCCGTTTTGAACTTGATCAAATCAAGTAATATTGCTCGTGAATAATGTGAATATACGTTGAGATGTTTTGTGAGGAGAAAAAGAAATGTAATTCCAACTTTCTAATGACAGATTATTGTTATAATTAATAATCTTTCTTGAGGAAATGAAAAATATAGTTTCAAAAAATAGATAGTAAAAATATTTAAAACCTTTATAAATGGTTTTTATTGGTCATATGGTTGAAAGTACAAACAGTGAATCTTATCTCCTTGTTTCTTCATTGACCAAAAGACCATATGAGTGGCTTTTGTTTCTCAACATCATTCCACAAATTTTCCACAAACACATCACTGCAGCTGGAACTAATATCTTTTTTAACATAGAATCTTTGAACCTGCTTCCAATGGCTTCTACTTCAGTTTCATCCATTCAAAAGAGCTTCAAGTATGATGTCTTCTTAAGCTTTAGAGGCGAAGACACTCGTAAAACCTTTGTTGATCATCTATATCATGCTCTTAAGCAGAAATCCATTGAAACATACAAGGATGATGAAAAAATCAAACAAGGGAATATGATCAGTGATGAGCTTATTATGGCCATTGAAGACTCGAAATTTTACATTATTGTTTTTTCAAAGAACTATGCTTCTTCATCTTGGTGCTTGGAAGAGCTTGTTAAGATTATGGAATGCCGGAAGGGTTTTGGGCATACCGCATACCCCGTGTTCTACGATGTGGAGCCCACTGAAGTACGCAAACAAACTGGATCAGTTGGAGATGCATTTGCAAAACATAAAGAGGATGAAGCTGCTGGGAAATGGAGGGAGGCTTTGAAAGAAGCATCTGATTTGGCTGGCTGGGAGTTGAAAAGCATTGCTAATGGGTAAGTAAATTTCTTCATCATATCTTTGCAATATTCTTTGATTTTACTTCTTTTGATCTACGATTGAATGATTCTAGTGGGTTCCAATGTAGTTGTAGTTTTAGGGGCGCTATTATTAGCTCCTTGCTAGTTTTATTTATATATATACATAATTAATGGCTTTAAAAAAAAACATGTTTCATCTCAAACATGTCAAATGGGGAAATAACTATTTATATCCTAACATGGTGTATTTTTAATGCATATATAAACCTTAAAGCAGTTTTTCATTCACAAACTTAAGATTTTTTCTGTATTGACACTGAAGTATAACCTTAAAGGGATAATGATTTCTAAATGTATCAAACTTGACACGTTTTACCAATTAGTGTATGGAACTTTTAATTTTGCTATCTTGTGTAATAAACTTACTAATCTTTGCAAATTTGTGTACTCGTCCCACATGGCAATGAGATTAGCTGACTTGGCAATGAGATTAGCTGACTTGGCAAGCTGACTTGGCAAGCTAATCTCATTGCCATGTGGGACGAGTACACAAATTTGCAAAGATTAGTAAGTTTATTACACAAGATAGCAAAATTAAAAGTTCCATACACTAATTGGTAAAACGTGTCAAGTTGGATACATTTAGAAATCATTATCCCAACCTTAAAAGCAGTTTTTAATGCATTGAAACGAGTATGTTATAAGTTAGATGTTGAAGGGAAGTGTTTGCGGGTAGACCCAACCTGTTATGACCCAGAAAAAATTTACATTATACCCAGCCTATCTGTTATTCATTTACTATCTAACTGATCTGATTCTTTGCCATTACTTCATATACTATTGTATGTGTTGTATATCTGAAATTGATTGTTAAAGTAGGATTTTTAACAATCTTATTTTACATACAGGCATGAAGCTAAATTTATCCAAAAGATTGTTCAAGAGATTTCACTAGAGTTACGCTCCATCAATTTCAGTTTGGATGAAAAGTTAGTCGGCGTGGAGACTCGAGTAAAGGATGTTGTTTCATCTTTAGAAATCAGTGTTGGTGATGTTCGCATGCTAGGGATATGGGGGATGGGAGGTGCGGGGAAGACAACTTTAGCCAGGGCTGTTTTTGATCAAATATCTTGTCAGTTCGAACGTCAAAGCTTTGTTGAAAATGTAAGGGAAGAATCAAAACCATCTTTGTCTGGTTTAAAGTCATTGCAGAAACAAGTACTTTCAGATATTTCAAATGATCAAGGCGTCACTGTAAGTGGTGTTCTTGACGGGAAAAACAAGATGAAAAAAATGATGCGTGATAAAAAGGTACTTGTTGTTCTTGATGACGTCGATCATAAAGACCAGCTTGAGGCGTTAGCTGGTGACTGCAATTGGTTTAAGCCGGGAAGCAGAATTATAATTACAACAAGAGAAAAGCAAGTACTGGTAGCCCACAGAGTGAGATTGGTTCGTAATGTGACTTTGTTATCTGAAGCGGAAGCGGGTTGCCTCTTCAGTAGGTATGCGTTTGGAAGAGAGATTCCAACTCGAGGGTATGAACAGCTATCAGGACAAGTTGTACAATATGCTCATGGTCTTCCCTTAACGCTCAAAGTTTTGGGTTCGTTTCTTTGTGGTCAAAGTGAGCCTTACTGGGTAGATGCTATAGAAAGACTAAAAAAAATTCCATTAAAGGCCACTATGGAAAGATTGGAAATAAGCTTTGATAGTCTAGAGGAGGATTACAAGGAAATATTCCTAGATGTTGCATGCATACTAAAAGGTTGGGACAAAGAAGATGCAATTAGAGTGCTTGAAAGCTGTGGATTTCATGCTGAAGTTGGTTTAAGAGTTCTTGAGCAGAAATCTGTTATAACTATTTCTAAAAAAAAAGATTTTTTTGATCAGAGTGAATATAAAGAATTGGGGATGCATGATCATTTAGAAGAAATGGGAAGGAATATTGTTCGTCGGTCACACCCCGATGAACCTCAAAGACATAGCCGATTGTGGGTTAAGGAGGAAATCGAGGACATATTGACTAATGATCTTGTAAGAATTAAATCATACAGTATAAAACTGAGAGTTAACTACATTTTTGGTCCTTTTAGTTTACTGAATATTTCATTTTTGTTCCCATAGTTACCTGTCAGTTTTCATTTTTATTTATCTCTCTAAAAGTTTTCCCCAAATTCACTTTCTCTCTCTAATAGTCATTCAAAAATTCATTAATTCTAGTTGAATTATCATTCAATTCGCTTTATATCATCTTCATTCACTCTCAACTTGGTCAGTGATTTTGGGTGTTTTGACATTAGGGTTCCGACTAAAATTAATGGGGTTTTACTTTTTCGATTTCAGGGTACCCAAGCAACTAAATGTCTATACTTTGATTCACCGGATTTCAGTGCTGAAAAAATTGCAGTAAAAGGTCTAGCAAAAATGAAGGATCTTAGATTTCTTCACATAGATCTCTTAGAGGATTATTTTAAGAGCAATATTGTTGAATTTGATAAAGTTAGCGAATACCTTCCAAGTTCCTTACGATTTATGAGATGGTACTGTTTTCCTTTTTCGAGTTTACCCAATACATTTCAAGGAAAACATCTTGTTCAACTTGAATTGTATGCCAGCAATATTGTTCAACTTTGGAACTCCCATAATGTTTGTTTCTAGCATGGAAATTTAGCGACATCAAATTGATGTATGATTTGCATGATTAAAGATTATCAATCATTTACAGAGATTAAATATCTTACAGATAGCATTTCTAAGTTGAAACATCTCAAATCTTTCAAAATCAAATCTTGTTGGCATCTTGAGAAGATACCTGATGATATTGGCAGATTAGAATCTTTAGGGACGCTAATCTTAACCTATTGTAAGCCTTTACAAGATATTCCAAACAACATTTATAATACAAAATGTATAAACAATTTTGATCTCCACGGTTGTATTTGAGTTGTTGAACTGCCTAAGGAAATTGGATGTTTAGAAGGTTTGAAAGAGTTGAATACACTGTTAGATTAAGATATAATTCCTTTATTTGATGTTGTACTAATTACTTTAAACCAATATAGAAGTTCAAGTCAGATAGTTTAATTCATGGAGCGCAATAAACACAGTTGACATCTTAGAAAGTCAAACTTTGTTCTTGATAAAAATGGTCATAATTTTACATGAGGCTGGAGATGATCATGTAAATAATAAACTGAAGAAAGTGTTATAAGTTATGCATGATCATATACAAGTTTTTGATTCACATAAATAAGTTCTACATTTGGATGAAATCATTAAACATAAAAGCATTTGACTTTTTGAGTCAAACTATTGGTTTTCATAGGATTTTACTGAGATTTTTATGAAATTGAAAAGACAAACATATTTCAGTGATAAGAAATTATCAGGGCTTGAACCTTTTATGTTTATGAAAGCCATTGAGTAGTCATATGTTGTCTTTGTCATGTTTGGGCCACAAACTATAGAATGCAATTCGGACAATAGTTTGACATGGTAAAACTGAAGTAACACAGAATGTTGCTTATAATTAGAACTGGGTCAAATTTGCACCAAACTTTGTTGCTAAAACTCAGCTTCTTTGTTACAGTACACGAAACTGGTTCCATGCAACAGAGTTGAGTTCTTCAGAAAGTCAACTGCATTGCTGTTGAAAAAGGTTCGATTTTGATATGAGTTTGCATATTAACATGTTATCATTTAAAGAAGTTTTTGAAAGCTTAAAAGAGTTTGTATAAAAGGGTAAGTACTAAATATGTGATTCACTCATGTCTCCAAATCATTAACAACTTTGAAGCTCTAGAACAAGTTTCAATGTTTGTTAGACAAAGTTGAAGGTAAAACCATTGTTCATAAGCCGAAATGGAGCCTTAAGACATGCTTAATTAGTAAATCCTAATGAATTGATGGATTAAAATTGGTGGTTGTTGATCAAACATGACCTGGCACTTATGATCCATAAAAATGTAGTCAATATTTTATTCAAGTTTTGATTTTTCACACTTTGGCCACAAGGTTTTCAACTGTAAGTTTGATTATTTGCATTTTTAGTACTACTAAAAATAATCTCAAAGTTAAGTAAATTGCTAAATGGTAGCCATTGTAGTTTCAAGACTCTGTTAGATCAGAACATGAGGGTCGTCTGTACGTTTATCTGCATTATGAGAATATACTTGGCATTAGTAATGAGATAGAGAATTAATGCAAATATAGAAGTAAAATATGATGTTGGTTAACTCAAAATTGGTAATGATATAAATTTGTAACGCTTATATAAATCTCCTCAACAATAATGATATAAATCTACCACGGTTCTTTATATATTATTTCAATGGCGTCTACTTGATATTCATAAATTCAAAAGAGCTTTACATATGAATTGATTTATTGGTCGATTGCTACACTACCCCAAGGAATTCGAAAACCCTCAAAATGTGGTTTGTTTTGGGTAGAAAATGGGTCAGAATCGTAACCCAGTAAAAAAAGTGAATACTTTGTCTAAGTTTTGGTTTTTCACACTTGGACCACAAGGTTTTAAATAAAAGTTTACTTATTTGCACTTTGGCCAAAAGGTTTATAAAAAGTAGTGTCAATTGTCAAAGTTAGATATATATGACCCCTCCAGGCCTCCACAGATGCAACTAATAGAACTTTGGTTAATAGAATGCTTGAAGATTAATTACATCAAACAAAGATAGCCTTGGACCTTCTTGCGTGTTATGAACCACGTGGATACGCTTTTAACCCTTCTGCGAACTGATTAGGTGGTTTTGATTTTGATTTCGAACCCCAAATCACACCCACACCCCCAAGTTATATTTACTTAAAAGTTTATTAATTACATCTTAAATAACAATTGCAGCTAGTTAGCTGGAAAGTTAAGGGACTCAAAGTGGATAAAAGAAAAAAGGTAAGGGACCAAAACTGAATATTTAATGTTGACCAGATCTGTTTTTCAGTTCGTTTCTGATCTATCCCCAAATTTGTAACACCAGTTTGTTTCTCATTGCATAATTTTTACATACAGACACACTTTTTCAATGGCTTCTACTTCAGTTTCATGCTTTAAGTATGATGTCTTCTTAAGCTTTAGAGGCGAAGACACTCGAAAGAACTTTGTTGATCATCTTTATTTTGCTCTTACACAAAAAGGCATTGAGACATACAAAGATGATGAGAAAATTAAGCAAGGGAAAATGATCAGTGATGAGCTTATTAAGGCCATTGAAGACTCGAAATTTTACATTATTGTTTTTTCAAAGAACTATGCTTCTTCATCTTGGTGCTTGGAAGAGCTTGTTAAGATTATGGAATGCCGGAAGGGTTTTGGGCATACCGCATACCCCGTGTTCTACGATGTGGAGCCTACTGAAGTTCGCAAACAAACTGGGTCAGTTGGAGATGCATTTGCAAAACATAAAGAGCATGAAGCTGCTGGGAAATGGAGGGAGGCTTTGAAAGAAGCATCTGATTTGGCTGGCTGGGAACTGAAAAGCATTGCTAATGGGTAAGTAAATTTCTTCATCACATGTTTAGGCAATATTCTTTGATTTTACTTCTTTTGATCTATGATTGAATGATTCCAGTGTGTTCCAATGTAGTTGTAGTTTTAGGGTTGTTGTTATTAGCTCTTTGCTACTTTTATTGATATATAAATAATTAATGACTTTCAAAAAAACATGTTTCATCTCAAACGGGTCAAATGGGTAAATAACTATTTATATCCTAACATGGTGTATTTTTAATGCATATAACCTTAAAGCAGTTTTTTAGTCACAAACTTAAGACTTTTTCTGTTGTGACATATAATCTTAAAAGCAGTTTTTAATGCATTGAAACGAGTATGTTATAAGTTAGATGTTGAAGGGAAGTGTTTGCAGGTAGACCCACCTGTTTTGACCCAGAAAAAATGTACCTTATGCTCAGCCTATCTTTTATTTATATAGTATCTAACTGGTAGCTGATTATATGCCATTACATTATATACAATTGTATGTGTTATTATCTGAAATTGATTGTTCAAGTAGGATTTTTAACAAGCTTATTGAATCTTATTTTACATACAGACATGAAGCTAAATTTATCCAAAAGATTGTTGAAGAGATATCACTAGAGTTGCGTTTCATTAACTCGGATGTTGATGGAAAATTAATAGGCATGGAGACCCGAGTCAACGATGCTGTTTCATCTTTAGAAACCAGTGTTGATGATGTTCGCATGCTAGGGATATGGGGGATGGGAGGTGCGGGGAAGACAACCTTGGCCAGAGCTGTTTTTGATCGTATATCCATTCAGTTTGAGGGTCAAAGCTTTGTAGAAAATGTTAGGGAAATTTCAAAAACCTCTGTGTTGGGTTTGAAGGAGTTGCAGAAGCAAGTACTTTCAAATGTTTTAAAGGGTCAAAACATTGAAGTAAGCGGTGTTTCTGATGGAAAACGTATGATGCAAAGGAGGATGCGTGGTAGAAAGGTACTTATTGTTCTAGATGACGTCGATCATAAAGACCAGCTTGAGGCGTTAGCCGGTGACTTTAATTGGTTTGAGCCGGGAAGTAGAATCATAATTACAACAAGAGATGAACAAGTACTGGTAGCCCACAGAGTGAGCTTGATTCATAATGTGACTTTGTTATCTAAAGCGGAAGCGGGTTGCCTCTTCTGTAGGTATGCGTTTGGAAGAGAGGATCCGATTCAAGGGTATGAAGAGTTATCGAGAAAAGTTTTACAATATGCTGATGGCCTTCCTTTAACGATCAAAGTTATGGGTTCATTTCTATGTGGTCGAAGTGAGCATTTTTGGATAGATGCCATAGAAAGACTAAAAACAATTCCATTAAAGGAAACTCTCGAGAAATTGGAATTAAGCTATATCGATCTAGAGGAGGATTACAAGGAAATATTCCTAGATGTTGCATGCATACTAAAAGGTTGGCGCAAAAAAGATGCAATTAGAGCGCTTGAAAGCTGTGGATTTCATGCTGAAGTTGGTTTAAAAGTTCTTGAGCAGAAATCTCTTATAACTATTGATAAAAGGTTAGGGATGCATGATCATTTAGAAGAAATGGGAAGGAATATTGTTCGTCGGTCACACCCCAATGAACCTCAAAGACATAGTCGATTGTGGGTTAAGGAGGAAATTGAGGACATATTGACTAATGATCTGGTAAGAAATAAATCATACGGTATAAAAGTGAGAGTTAACTACATTTTTGGTCCTTTTAGTTTACTTAATATTTCATTTTTGTTCCAATAGTTACCTGTCAGTTTTCATATATAAAACACATAACAATTCTCATCTTCCTCTTTGCTTATCTCTCTAAAAGTTTTCCCCAAATTCACTTTCTCTCTCTAATAATTACTCAAAAATTCATTAATTCGAATTGAATTATCATTCAATTCGCTTTTATATAATCTTCATTCACTCTCAATTTGATCAGTGATTTTGGGCTTTTTGAAATTAGGGTTCCGACAAAAATTAATGGGTTTTTATTTTTTCGATTTCAGGGTACCCAAGCAACTAAATGTCTATGCTTTTATCCACCGGAGGGTTTCAGTGCTGAAATTGCAGTAAAAGGTCTAGCAAAAATGAAGGATCTTAGATTTCTTCACATAAATCTCTTAAAGGATTATTTTAAGAGCAATATTGTTGAATTTGATAAAGTTAGCGAATACCTTCCAAGTTCCTTACGATTTATGAGTTGGGATGGATTTCCTTTTTCGAGTTTACCGAATACATTTCAAGGAAAATATCTTGTTGGACTTGAAATATGGGGCAGCTATATTGTTCAACTTTGGGAAGATGGAGAAGAAAAGGTAGAATTAATTTGTTGTTTTTCATAATTCATTATGATCCTGTATACTCTATTGGTTTGTTACTGCCCCAATATTAATTGTTTTTTGTACTTATGTCAGGCTCTTCATAAGCTCAGGTTCCTCACCTTCTATGATTGTTCAAAATTACAGACCTTTGACCATTGTACATTGTTTAAATTTCGAAGAGCTTCATATACCTGCTCTTCATCTAAAGCTCGAATATCTCAACCTCTCATCTTTAAAGTTGAAGACCCTTCACCTCGGGAGTACTCCGAATCTTAAGAAGCTAAAACTCGAAGACTGTAATGATTTGGTAGAACTTCAAATGCCTGCTGAAAGTCCAAAGCTTGAAAATGTTGACCTCAATCTTTCAAAGTTGAAAACCTTCACCTCGGGAGTACTCCGAATCTTGAGACACTAATACTCGAAGGTTGGAATGTTTTGGTGGAACTTCAAATGCCTGCTGAAAGTCTAAAGCTCCAAGAGCTCAATCTCAGTCATTCAAAGTTGAGGACCCTTCACCTCGGGAACACTCCGAATCTTGAGAGGCTAAGACTCAAAAGCTGTAATGATTTGGTGGAACTTCAAATGCCTGCTGAAAATCTAAAGCTCCAAGAGCTCAACCTCAGTCATTCAAAGTTGAGGACCCTTGACCTTCGGCTGACTCCAAATCTCAAAAGGTTAAAGCTTAAAAATTGTTATGATTTGGTAGAAATTAATGCTCCGGTTGTATATCTGAAAAAGCTTGAATTCTTAAACTTAAGTGGTTGTGGGAAGTTTAAGTCTTTTATGTTTGACAAACGGGATCAACCAGCTGAGGCTGGTTCTGTATCTGAGTTACATCTGATTGCAGAACCCGCAGATGTATGCCTACTGCACCCCAACAATAGTTTTCCAAAGTTTCGATTTGAATGTTATTATGAAGAAGATCCAAATTCATCGTTTGGAAATCTTGAAAGGCTAATTTCTCTAGGCCTGTGTGCTTGTACAAACCTTGAGAGTTTTTCAAGAAGCATTTGTAGTTTACAATGTTTAAGAAAGCTTACACTTGGAGGCAGTATTCCAGAAGCACCGCAGGACCTTGACCAGTTAGAATGTCTAGAGGAGCTAACTTTTTCATCTACAAAGATTAAATATCTTCCAGATAGCATTTGTAAGTTGAAACATCTCAAATCTTTCAAAATCAAATCTTGTTGGCTTCTTGAGAAGTTACCGGAGGATATTGGCAGGTTAGAATCTTTAGAGAAGCTAATCTTAACCGACTGTAAACTTTTACAAGATATTCCAAACAGCATTTGTAAGATGAAATGTATAAACAAGTTAAGTCTCCGCGGTTGTATTCGAGTTGTTGAATTGCCTGATGATATTGGATGCTTAGAAGGTTTGAAAGGGTTAAACATAAATGGTACAGGCATATCCCGCCTTCCACAGAGCATTTCCCTGTTGAGAGGTCTGCGTATTTTCGGGTCGATGCGGCTTCTGGATACATATGGTTCTAACAATCCATTTTCTGCTGCTGCTGCTGATGATGATGATTCTGATGCTGCTGATGATGATGATACTGATGATGCTCATGCTGCTGCAGCGCTGCTGATGATGAAATATAACCATTAAAAACACATGCCAAGGGAGCCAATACATTAAGAGCTGTTTTAACAGGTACTTTATTTTGAAATTTTAAATTGATTATGGAAATGTTTAGTGTTTCTTCAATTTATGTGTTTTACTATGATTCTAACAATCCATTTTCTGCTATTAGGAGGTCCGATCAGCAGGAAGCATCCGTCAATCAGCGCATAACAGTTAGTCAAGTGAACTCCAATCGGGTAAGTCGTTAAGTAATTTCTCAACTCAAATGGTTTCCTGTAGGTTATGGTTTATAATACAGGTGATCTAAAGCTCATATCTCTCCGCATCTATTCTCATGTGCATTGAAATTATTTTTTTATGATTTTTTCCCCAGGCGTTGTTGATTGTTGATCATTGTCAAGTGGTTTTGGCTTGATTCATTTCGGTCATTGATAGTTTTCTCTGGCACGCTCCCAAAGTTTGATTGTTTGAAAAGAAGTGTTTCAAAGTATGATTGTCATTGTTGATTGTCAGTACTTTTTGATGTATACACTGTTAGATCAAGCTATAATCCCAACTTGGATGCTGTACTAGTACTTATTTACTTTAAATTAATTAAGAATTTGAACATCATGTTAATTCATGGCTCTGAATAAACACAGGTTGAGTTCTTTGAAAGTCAGACTGATGAAAATGGTGGGACTATGATAAAAGGTTGGAGATGATAATGCTTCAAATAAACTATGAAAGTGTTACAAGGGATGTAAGATCATAAATCAGTTTTATATACATAAATAAGCTCTACATTTGGATGAATTCATTAATCATGAAAATGTTTGACTTTTGAGTCAAACTACCGGCTTTCATCAGATTTTCACAGAGGTTTTCATAGAATTGAACGGACGCACATATTTTAGTGATAAGAAATTATCAGAGCATGTACTGTTTATAGTTTTGAAAGGCATTGAGTGGTCGTATTGTCTCTTTGTCATGGTTGAGCCACAAACCGTAGATTGTACAATTTGGTAAACAATTTAACATGGTAAAACGGAGGTAAGACAAACCGTTGCTTACAACTAAAACCAAACCATGTCACTATTGACCACACATAGGTGATATGTCGTGATATTGTTATGATACTATAGTCTAAAAAGTATGTATTTTTTTAGCATAAAATTGTGGAAGATGATACCGGGACACCAAGCTTTGTTCCTGTTAGATGAAATATTGTGTTGTTTCATTTTGGGACTCAAATCTCAACTAACATACTGAATGATATGAGTAGTATGCTTTTAAAAGTAATGTAAGTGTCATAAACAAGTTTTAAAAAGCTACCCACATATCTGAAAATTTGAACCTATTGTGAGAAATAAATAAAAGGAAAGAGATGAAGGACCTATTATGTGGAATCATTTTCCAGCCTTTTATCCAAATCTAATCATTTTCATCAAGAAGAGAGTTTGACTTTATCGAAAAGTCAACTATTTTTGGTAAACTGCTGTTAAATAACTTACACTACTACAAATTTTAAAATGATTTAGAGTAGTTACATTGTAATTGAATCATCCAGTTAAGGGAGTAGATCATACCTCGACATTACTTTTACTTTACATTCATATGTTCTCCATTCTGATGAAATCATTGAACATAATAAAACATGGCTTTTGAGTCAAACTATTGATTTTCATCTAACTCAACAAGTTTTTCATAAACTTTTATTAGAAAAACTTATATGAGAATGTTCACAGATGTTAGGGTGCTATTGAACACGTTTCTCTAATCAGAATTTGTAAGACAATGGTTTTTTTTCAAAATCCAAGTTTAGACAGATAAAATAAAACCATAGTGATGCCTTTTCACATGACAGCAGACTCAATAGAGTGAAATAATGAAGTAACCTTGAGTTTTTCGAAATGGATATAAGCAGCCCGATTAAGTGTATCGTGTAGTTCCCATAGTTATGGGACTAGTTATAATACCTGTGCAGGTTTTTAAAATTTCGTTTTGATTATGTATTATTATCGATTAAGAAATGAATCACAAAAAGGTTAACACATAAATCATAAGTATAGAAGAATGGTTGTATCTCACATCCGTGACTACCAACTCAATAACATTATCGCAGTATAGTAACGTAATAACCTGATTAAAAACCATATATTCTTGCATAATAATTATCATGTACATACTTTAATTCCTTAACGGCCAACTATTACGTTTTATTTTTGTTCTTTTTTTTTGATGAAACATCACGTCAATGAATAAAGTTAGGCTATCATCTACGTAGTATTTCTTTATTTGATTTAGGAGGTGATTGTTATCAAATAAGGATTATGATGAGTGCATTTTTTTATTTATTTAAAGAAAACACCTTCTACATTAAACAATGACTATCTAACCCATGTGTTTGTTTTTTCTTAATAATTGGCTTTGTATAACGTTGTTAACTGACAGACATGCTGAGGTTGATGTTGATGTTGATGTTATTGTTTAACTTTAACTACTGATTTAACTTTGTACAAAATGTGCGAGTTTAGTAGCACATAATAAGCGTTAATGAAGTTAAATATGTTCCGTAAAGTTTTTAAAATGTTTTTATGGATTTTCATATACAAATTTTAAATAATAATTTCATGAGTCGTTGTTATAAGTAGAATCGCGTATATTTAATTTCATATCACAATAACTCGTGCTTACCATTTGATATTTATATTTCCGTTACTAATAATTTAGCCGTATTTAATATTCAAACCCGTGTACGCATAAATTAAGCTTTTAAATAGAATAACATGAGTCGTTATTTAAAAAATATTCTAACGGATAAAAGTCTACAATTAACAATATTAAAACTAATTCGCAAATTTACAAAATTTTGTAATTTAAATATATGAAAGTCTGAAACAAATACTAATACTAATGTAATTTTAAACAAAGTTCATATTATAAAGTATAAGGGGTATAAAGTGTAAGGGGTTATTTGTGTTTTTTCTAAAGTTATTAAAAAATATGAAAACTTGTAATTTTACACTTAGCTCCATATATTTTATTTAAAATTCAACCATCAAAGTTTTATTAATTACTTCCTCTTTTTTTAAGTTGCTGTTTTCATAAATTTGACACCTATATTTTTATGCATTTTTTTTCTTAACCAAATTTCTTCATCAAATTTATTAAGTTTGACCAAAATCAATTTAATTTTGACTTTCTATTGACCAATCATATTGCTCGATTTCGCCTACGTGGCAAAATCAAGCTCTCCTATTAGTCTAATTTTTTTTCAATGAGAAAGGTTTTGTAAAAATACTCCGAAATAATGTAATTCTTTTATTATATAAAAGATAAACTGTAAATTATATGGGCCTTAGCAAGCATGCAGGTTACTCAATCTTTTATAAACTATTTGGCTTTACTTGTTATTCATCGAGAAAACTAATTTTATTGGCTAGTCAAATGGGATGAAAAAGAGACGTTCATGATCAAATATCCATGCTCATAAATCACAATCTTCTTGAAACTCAATTGAAAAACCACCTTTATATTTATGCATAGTATTAAAGTATTAGACATCTTTTACATAATAAAACTATTAACCTAAAAGGGAAACATGTTCTCATCACTAGCCATAGTAAACTTGCTGTTTAGCATATGTAATTAACTATTGTCGCCATTGTGTTGTTTACTGTTGTTGTTTCTACAAATGGAATTCAAATTACAGTTTGAAGTCAAGTAAGTTGAGTTAAAAAAGTCAAAATGTGTTCTTCTGGGAAAAAAAGGTGGAAGTTTCATAATTAGTTATTTAGTTTCGCATATTATCAGGTTAAAGTTAAACTCAGTAAGGTTTCATAAGTGATATGGAGTAGTATTATTTTAACATAAACACGTTTTAAAACTTTATAATTGAAATGGGTGAGAAATGAATAAAAGGAAAGAGTAGAAGGACCTATTATGTCACACCTCTAGTTTACTAACTGGGGTGATTAAACTTTGAAGAGTAAACAACACCGTTGTGGTTTGCATTGACCGACAAGTTTCATCCTTTGACCGAAAAAATGCACCATCCGTCCTTAAATACGAAACATTATGTACCGTTGGTCCTTCACTTTAATAGAACACACTAACAATCGTTAAGTCTACACATGTAAGGACATTTTTTGTCTTTTTACCATTTCCTTCTCTAGTCATCTTCCCCACTTATCTTCTATCTTCATACATCATCACTGACCAATTTTATCTTCATCTACACATACATGGACGGAACTTAGAAGGGACCGAGGGGGCTGTGGCCCCCCCCACCCCCCAAATGTTTGACCCTATGTACATTTTATACCTTTTTATATATAGTTTTAGTCATTTTTAATACAATAATTTTAGCGTAGTATATATATCGACCCCCTAAAGTAAATACTTTTCAAGTTGGCCCCCTCATCAACATCGTCCAAGTTCCCTCCATGTAATCACACGCCAATACCACCCACATACATCATAAAAAATAAATAAAACCCAAATATATCATAAAAAGTCAAAACAAAATTCGAACGGCCAACTTTAAACTTCTATCCATATCACAATCACCAAATCAAAAGTTGTATATCATCATCTATGCTGTAAATAATTATCTATCTTTTTCTTTTTTTTCACTTGTCAATCTTTTACTATAGCATCTACCATCAAATTCTCTTATATTCTTATATTCCAAACAACACAAATATACAATGATTTAAATAATATATATATATATATATATATATATATATATATATATATATATATATATATATATATATATATATATATAAAACTCTCAAAATCCTACAAAAAGATTCATTGCTTTCTATCCTAATCACCTTAGAGCATTAGGTGTAGTTGGGGAGGCAACCCTCCTCATTCGTGTCCCACTCCTGCTACATCACCCAACACCTCAACTTCAACTCTTCACAACAAACCCCCCTCACCAAACAACAAACCTCAACTTCCCTATTAGGGCCCCACCTCTTACACATTTATTTTTTTATTCATTTTTCAATCAAATTAAATTTATTTCATTCAAAACAAAAATAACTAAAATTAAAATTTTATGCTTATATTTTGAAAAAATTTAAGCTGCTAAAAAAAAAAAAAAAAAAAAAACTGCAAATAAACAAGGAGCAAAACTGTAAATATTGATAAGAAAACTACAAGGACCAAAACTGCAAATAAACGAAACCACAAGGACAAGTTTAGAACTGTAAATATTGATAAGAAAATCAAGGACCAAAATTGTAAATGTTGTCTTCTTCTTCACCTTTCACCTGCAAACACACACACACTAAACACACACTATACTTGCAAAATGCAAAATGCAAACACAAGTTTAGAAAGAAAACCCAAAGAAAAAGATATAAAACCCAACAAAAAAAAAAGAAAAAGAAAGATGCTGCCATTTTGTCAGAATATATCTTCGCCGTGGCCACGGGGAGATACCCAACGAAGAGGAACGGCGAGGGCATTCTGGTGTAGAGGCGAGCTTCGGCTCACCGTTGATGTTGCCAGGTCGGACGGTGAGTTATATCGGCGAGCCTACACCTAATGCTCTTAACTATACTCAAACAACAACGAATCGGACCAACTTTTTCTCATGTTTGACACTCAAATAATCAGACATGTTTACATCTAAATTTAAACCATCTGCGCGTCTGCTCCAATGTCACCGGATCCACTCTGCCATCATCTCGACATACACCTACAACCACCGTTATTTTCTTTCTTCATTTTTTTTTTGTTTTTTTTTTCAAATCTGTGAAATAAAAGAAATAAAAAAGAGATAAGGTGTTTTCAGATGGTTTTGAAAGATTTATGAATTGGGTGTTTTAATTTGATAATGAATGTGTAGATTATGGTGGTGGGTGGTGAATGTGAAAATGATTGTAATGTTTAAATGGGATGGGATGATTGGTTTTTGGAGATGAATGTGGCAGTGGTAGGATTTTGGAGATAAATATGTTGGTTGCCAGAGGCTATGGTTACTGTTAGTGGATTGAAGGTGAACAAGTTGCAGTTAAACATGGTGACAAGTCAAAGCTTTTGTCTTGTGGTGCAGTCAAACATTTGTTAAAAAGAAAAAAAAATATAGCAAATGTACCATTATACCCTCATTTGGGTATTTAAGTACAGTGACTTAACAGCTATTAAAGTGTCTCGTTAAAGTGAAGGACCAACGGTACATAACGTTTCGCATTTAGAGACGGATGGTGCATTTTTTCGGTCAAAGGATGAAACTTGTCGGTCAACGCAAACCACAAGGATGAACGGTGTATTTTACTCAACTTTAAATGTAAAATCACTGCATATAGTTAATTCATTTGGTCTTCAATGTTAAGTTTGAGTTTATTATTGGTTTATGTTGGAGCTCAACATTTATTGGTGGTTGCTGATCAAACATTACCTTAAACTAGGTCAGCTATGATTCGGGTTGTATTGCAGGGGTGAACCCAAGACTATAAATCATCGGGTGCACAAATTGTTTTTACAACTATAAGATAAATAAAAGCAAACTAAAATGTATGATTTCATTCTGATAAATAAATTAAGAAGATATGTATTTTTAACTAAGCAAGACATGTATTTATGCGACACAAAATTTCGAGACTCGGTTCAAATCCAAGAAATTGAAATTTTTAATGAAACTTTACACTAGGCGACAAATATCTATTGGGTCTCATTAACCCCTAGGTCCACCTCTACTTGTAAGTGGGTCAAGAAGATGACCTGAGAGAGAAATGAAGTTAGTATTTTATTTAAGTTTTGGGTTTTCACACTTTGGCCACATGTACTAAAAAGTAGTTTCAAAGTAATGTAAGATTAAAAATAGATGATCTATTATTTGGTTTGAGTTCCATGAACAAGTATATGACATATATACCTCTTATCATGTGACTGATTTTTTTTTTTTTTTTTTTTAAATTTTGTGACATAATTTGAGATATTGAGATGATATAAGAGTAGTTAGGAGTGGCATCCTTTCGGCAAAATAACATCGGCAAAGCTTGCTGATCGGCAAGGTCCATTGCCACTCGTCCGGCATGACCAAATCGGTGCTTCAATCGGGAGATCTCCCCGATTCGGTGTGATCTCTTCCAAGAAAAAAGGGACCGTTTGGAATTGAATACATTTGACCGTTTGTGATGTTTTCCAAAAAAAAAAAAAAAAAAAAAAAAAAAAACCCTTTAAAATCTCACATTTTTTTTTAAATACGCACACAATTTTAAATTACTATTCCACAACTATCAAATCTATCTCTTTCAAGAAAAAACAAAAAAACAATGGAGCCTAAATCAAAACGTGGTTCAATCTCACACAAAGGTCGAGGACGTAGGTCTCGATCACAATCCTGTCCATCACAATCCACACATCCGCAACTTCATTCACAACCAATTCGTCCCCAAATTCCACCTCAATCTTACCATCCCCAATCTCCAACTCAAAACTATTATCCTCAACATCAACCTCAATCACAACGGCAATATTATCATCAACCTCCTCCAATGAATCCGGCCAATTATAATATATTAATGACTAGTGAATTTGATCCATTCAACGACTACCGTGACGATCCATCAAGACGTGAACCAAGTGTAGAACGTCAACTACCGCTTTACAATAATGAAGATGACGAAATTGAATATGTTCCCGAAATTCAATTTCCAAATACAATGGGTAAGTTTTAAATTTTTTAAATTCGTTATGCATTTTTTTTAAGTCGTATATATATATATATATATATATATATATATATATATATATATATATATATATATATATATATATATATATATATATATATAAAACTCGTAGTATTTTTTTATTTTATTTTAAAATCGTTATATATATAAATTTTGTATAATCGAATTTTTTTCTTTTTTTTTGTTACCTCGTATAACTTTAATTTCTTTTATTTGGTATACATAATTGTTTTGTTATGAATTAGGTGGAGAAGAAAATGATGATGGTGTTGATGATGTTGAAGAAATTGAAGAAATACCAAAACCGACTAAAGCGAGAAGCAAACCATGGACGACTGAAGATGAGGTTGCTTTGGCAAAAGCTTGGGTGCATATCTCGACTTGTCCAAAAGTCGGGAATCAACAAAAGTCTCTAAGCTTTTGGGGAAGAATCTTTGAACATTTCACGCAAAACGTGCCAAATCATGAACGAAGAAAGTCGTCTGAATCAAGCAACGACAATGTTGAGACAATTATTCCGGATTTAAATGAAGACATTACTCCT
Organism: Artemisia argyi; assembly: GCA_030686995.1. Taxonomy (NCBI): domain Eukaryota; kingdom Viridiplantae; phylum Streptophyta; class Magnoliopsida; order Asterales; family Asteraceae; genus Artemisia; species Artemisia argyi. Next base: position 232,028,269 of record CM060702.1, on the reverse strand, counting down.
ACTCGAAAAAAACGGGGGCAAAAAGAGCGTTACTGAGTCGTCGACAAGTAATAGTGTTGCTGCGACGATCAAAATTTATGCTGCAAAGAAATCACAACTAATGGAGGAGTCGCTAGAGAAAAAACATGCAAAGGATGAATTGGCCGAAAAATTGATGGCGGCACAACTAGAAGGTGTGCAAGAAAAGGCATTTTTATGAGCTTTGAAGTTTTACAACGAACCGCACGATGACATAGTTGATCCGGTTATGCGGAAAATTGCTCTTACCAAAAAACGTGAGTACGCAGCGAAATATGGATGGCCTTGCAATTTTTAGTTTTATTTATGTTTTTTTTAAAGTATTATGTAATAATGTATGAATTATTATTAATAAAATTAGTTGTTTTTATTAATTGTGTAATTATGTTTTTTTTATTAAATCATATAATTAAATAAAATTTAATGCTTGAGAGGACCAAGATTGCCACTTAAAATCCATGTTGAGGCATGGTTAGGTAAAAAAATGTGTTGGAACATTTTGATTGGTTGTTGGTATAAAAACTTGAGGCAATCTTGGGCAAGGTTGCCACCCCCCTTAAAGGCTTCATAATTTAAGATGTTAACATAATTTGACTTCAATACTATGTGATCTATTTTTTGTTTGAGTTTCAATACTATTTTTGTCTTTTGACTTCATATCAGCTCTAAATCACGCCCATGGCTTTTTTTTTTTTTTTTTTTTTTTTTAATTTTTTTTTATTTTATTTTACCGTTGGGCTACATACTACTTAATGCTTTTATCAACATAAAATTCTTTAATTGATTGACGTAAGAATATGCTTAAGTAAAATGAGGGTTGGTGTAACACCCCCAATTTTAAAATACTTGCAGCGGAATAAAGATTGGGTGTTACTTCATAGCTCACAGTTTTTCACTAGAAAATGATTATCAATTTAGTCACTTTAAAACATTTATCATTCGAATTTAATAAATATCAGAGTTTTCAAAATGAGGTCCCAATGGTTTCAAGGTTTGTTAAATAAGTTTTCGAATGATAGTAAAATTTATAACCTTTGTAAGAATCCGTGCTCCTCCATACCATCCTTGCTCATTATGGACCTGAGATAAACACATGCTAAAAGTGTCAACACAAAGGTTGGTGAGTTCATAGAGTTTATAAGTAGAGTAGTTGATTTCCAAGAATCAAAAGAGTTTGTGAGTTTATACATAATAAACGATTTATTATCAAAATCAAAGTGTGAGTAAAATCCATAGTGTTTATAGTCAAAAGCAGTTGATTTATCAAAATCAAAGTTAACATAAAATAGTTTGTTGGTTTGCCCTAACCGGGTCAACACCAAAATAGTTTGTTAATTTACCCTAACTGAGTCAACACCAAAATAGTTATGATTTGCCAAGTAATAGTGATTTTCTGCTATATAGTGAACATAAATTAGTCATTTGATATACATTAGTTATTGTAGCACTGTGTCAAGACCACAACACTACTACCTGATTTCTCTAAGCCTCATGACACTCATCCGATTAACAGATCACATCAAATATGATGGATAGTAACAATGGCCCTCTAGATAGGTGATGAGTGATTAATCACACATCCTTTTTAGGCCTTAAATCAGACCAAATATACCAAATACTAACCAAATATGCCAAGAGAATGTGTGTTTTTGTATTTGTGTATGTGCATGTACGGATATGTGAAAAATGAACAAAAACGAAGCCAAAACCAACAAAAACGAGCACGAGATTGGAAAAAGGTCAAAAGCCGAAGCCGGGGAAGGAAAATGATCAAAGAAAGCTTAAACAGGCAAAAGTTACCCTCTGGAATTCATAAAGTACCAAGTTTAGTCCCTAGACAAAGTTTTGAAGATATGGCAACTTCAGTCCCTGCAGTTTCAGATTTTGGCAAAAATGGACCCTTGAAGAATTATTTGAAGAAAAGACAAACGAGGTCCCTAAATAATCTTAGAATGGCAAGATATACCCTTGGATAGCAAATATTAAAATTAGCAGCTTTGATCCCTTGAAATCCAGAAATTACAACATTGGTCCCTATACATTTTCATACCATTACACCTAAGTTAAATTATATAATCAGATTTTACAATTAACCCATCTAATACACCAATCCAATAATAATCCTAAAACCAAAAGCCCAACTCCCTTAATTCCCAGCCCAAGTCCATTCCTTTATCCTTCTAACCCGATCCATCACAAACCCCCACCCAGTCAAATAATCGGTCAAAGAAATAAAAAAATACCCACCTCCCATTTACCAGCCCCACTTTTCACTAATAAACCCAGAAACTTACTGTAGCAAGAACCCTAACTCCCCACCTTTCAAAATTACCTCACATAGGTAATTATTACCCAATAATTGAGAGTTTCTAGAAGACCAGGAGTGTCAGGGACGTTAGAGGATGACACATGGACCAATAGTAGAATACACGCAGGATCAATTAACTCAATCATTCAATCTAAGGGCTCAAATTTATGGGAAAAATCTAGAAGTGAATCCAAGGGTTGATAGGAGCTCAGAAGAAACACAAATGCACATGGATCAGTGACATGGCCTCACCTCTCATCAGTATTTAAAGCCCCCTCCTCACTCATTGGAAGGTGTCCAATTTTTCATGCTCTTAGAAGAATTTTGACCACTTTTAAATTTCTTGTTATTTACATTTCAGTATTGTTGTAATTTTCAATTTCAAAAAGCTTTGTACTCAATTTATGTTTTAATGAAATTTAAGTTTTCCATTTAAATTCTTGTCAATTTACTTTTCTGCAATTTAAATTTGCCTTGTTAATTTCATAAGTGCTTCTATTACTGTTTCATTAAAGTTCATGTTAGTTTAAAAAAAATAAATATATATATATATATATATATATATATATATATATATATATATATATATATATATATATATATATATAGTTTCAAGTGAAAATTGTTTAGTTGTTACTCATTGTTCAAAAATACTCATTGGTCAAAAAGTTAATATCAGCTTATTGTATAAGCTGAAGCTTATTGGAGTTGTAGACAGCCATTTGGAGCTCTTTGGCCTGTCTTAAAGACAGGCTGTGTGGGATTGCACCTCTCTGTTTGGCTGAGAGGTGATTTGTAAGTGTCCATTTTAATTTTCAAATTTTCTAATTGCATTATTAGTATAGTCTAGTTTAGGTCTATTATTTGTTGCTTGTTCCTGTTTGATTTTGCATCATATGTAGTTAGCAGTTACGTTAGTTCATCATCTGTATATGGCCTATTGTTCATTACTGTTCCATATTGTTTTCATACTCTTGGATTTTTATAGCTGTAGTTATTTGGTTTCATGTTAGCATATTTGATCATAATTTCAGTTTATTTGGTGGTTTAGTTGGTCATTGTTCTTCACTGTTTCATTGCAACTTAAATCCTAGATCTGTGATTGGTTGGAATGTAGTGTTGAAGACCTGTATTTCTGTGTTAATTAAAGTTGGTATAACAGTATTAGAGTAGTAATAGTGTTTGGAATTGTATTGATGTTTAGTTGCAACAGTTAAGACCAACAGTTAGTAGCATAAGGGGTGTTTGGATGATACTAGGTTTGTGAATTCTGGTTGCCTAAGTCTTGGATTTTTTTGCATACTCAGACTTGTTATGGTGTATTAGAGCTAGTTTGATCATATTATCCATAGGTAAAAGAGCAAAAGTCAATGTTTAAGTTTAATCTTAATTTCAGTGCATATTTTCTGGAATCAGCTGCTATTAATTGAGATTTTGGTCAAAATTTGTTAAACTTAGCATAATTAGGACTTAAACTAGCTTAATGTTACATTTATAATCAGTTGTTATCAGTAGGATTTCCTTTTGGTCAAAGTTTAAATGCATCAATAAGTCAAAAACTTGGAATGTAACTGTTTGAACAGCAGCTGATCTCAGTCTTATTTAGGGGTTCAATTGGGTATTAGATTTAGGGCTTTTAGACTTTTTAGATAGCCTGTAGTACAGGTTTTAGAAATCTGCTCTTAAGTTCCACTGATTAGCTTATTAGGTGTTCTAAAATTAAGCCACAAGTTGGTCATTTAGCTTAACTTTTCTGTCTTGTTTTGATCCTGCTCCTATGCTTTTCTGTCTTGTTTGATGGTATCTCTTGATTGTGCAAGTTATTTTGTGCTTAAATTAGTTGTTTAGACTAGTTGTGATCATTCTGAGCCTATTTGGATGCCAACTGCTTATTACATATTGCTTATTGTATCTGTTTGGTTTCCATTCCTGTGTTTCTGTATTCACCCAGGTTTTATAACTGTTCAACTAAGCTTTTCTGAGTCAAAAGAAACATTGGTCAAAGTTTGGGTCACTTTTGGTCAAGTTTGCTTAATAATAAGCACTTTCGAATAAGCAGTTTTAAGCTAATCAGCAGTTCATTGCTTATTTTCCAATTTTTATATTTTTCCTAGTTTCAAAATAATATTTTAGATTTTCCCTGAATTTTTCATATTTTTCTGACTTTATTTGCTATTTTTCTTATTTTATTTTCATTTTTAAATACACTTTAATTACTAAAAAATCCAAAAAAATAAGAAAAATCCCAGAAAAATCCAAAAATATTTTAGAAAATTATTTTTAGTTATTTTAGAATTTTAGAAACTTATTTTGCATTTTTCTCATTTATTTTGAATTTTTAATTAGATTTAATAGTTTTTAATTCCCAAAAATTACACAAAAAGCCAAAAAAATTAGTTTTTAGTTTTAAAATTACTTTTTAGTTATTTTATAATTTTCAAAATTTATTTTTCATTTTTCTCACTTTATTTGCATTTTCTTTTGATTTTTAATTAGATTAAATAGTTTTTAATTCATAAAAAATAAATAAAAAGTAAAAAAAAAATATTTTTCTTTTTCTCAAAATTTTCTTTTATCATTTTTAACTTTTCAAAATTATTTTCAAGTCCGTAGGAGTCGTGTAGCTTAAAAGTAGCGTTTTATTTCGTACGGTTACGTTTATTTTACGTTTTAACTTACGTTTTCGATTTTACGTTACATTTTTTGTTGCCTTACATGAATTACGTGTTTAAGTGATTATTTGTGTTTTATTTACTATTTCATTAGTATAATCTCATTCAAATCACTTTTTACCACTTTCATGACACGTTTCACGAATCGGGAATTCAAAATTCCATTCATCCTTCACACGGACTACGACCTCGGGTTATCCGTATTTCTTTGCGGATCTCTTGAGTAATACTATACTATATAACTTGATTTTTCACACGAATCAAATAATGGCGCCGTTGCCGGGGAAGGTTGAAGTGAAATTTTCGTTTTCGTTTTTTGAAATTGTGTTTTGAAAACCTTCCTTATATATTTTCTATAAAAACAAAAAAAAATTAAAAAAATCAAAAACACTTTGCCTAAAGTGTTTTCAAAAATACCAAAAAAAAAATAAAGTTACAGCCTCGTCTCGACCGAAAGGAAGGGCGTTGTAAACCTAATAAGCTTAACAACATAAGATCGCGTGAAATTAGTTGCTAATCGGATTACTTTAATTCTACAACCGAATAAGCGGAAAATACGGAAGCTTTGACATTAAATTGCAAGCTGAAGAGAGATCCATTCTTTTCTCCCGTTCCGTCGCGAGTAGGTTTAAAGGAAACGGTTTACGATTAACGTAACGATTGAAAAAACAAAAGAAAATAAAAGTTTTAAGTTTTCGAATTTTGTTTTCCAAAAATAAAAACACAAAAAGATTTTCCTTTTCCATTTTGATTTTTCTTTTATTTGATTTTATGATAATTAAAAACCAAAAATAATCTTCTTATCCTCTTATCATTTGATTCTTCTTCTTTAGCCCTCTATACCGATAATTCTTATGGATTCGACTTGTTTTAAATGTGGAGAACCGTTCTTTGAAGGTTCTTGTGTTTGGTGGACATGCGGACGATGTGGTAACGATATTCGAGACGGAAGTTGTTTGTTTTGCAATTCATTGCTTATGCACCTAATTCGTATAACAACTTTCCAAATTTTTCCGACTACCCACCTCAGCCCGATTCATTTAATCAACAAATTTGCAAAGAATGTGGATTTACTTATGGATTTTGTATGTGTTATGCTTCGAAAGCTGAACCCGCATTCACATCCGATTATGATCCGAACTTTTCCAATTATTATCACAACGATTTCAACTCATATGAGCAAGTTCCGTATTTCAATAATGAATCGTTTCAAAATGCACCGACCTCACAACTACAAAACGGTTGTGAGAATTGTGGAGGTCCACACTTTAGCACCGATTGTCAAACAAGGAAACCGTTTCCTTATGACAATAATTATCACGACCAACCTCCACAATACAACACGATTCTCACGGTTCAGAGTGAAATCACTAAAATGATGACGGCTCAAAATAACTTTACCGAGTTATTAGATCTTTTTAAAGAAGTAATTCGTGTGAAAGAACAAGTTAACACCATTAAGAGTGATGAAAATGAGCCTTATAAAGAAGAAAATTCTACGATTAATCCCACTCCGTCTTGTGAACCTTTAAATGTTGAAGATTGTTCTATGACATTTCTCGACAACGATTTCTTTAAACGAAAGGTTTTTAAAATAAAAATGGAACAACTTTACGTCTCATTAAAAATTGCAAAAATTCGTGTTGATGGACCATCGGTTCCTACTCCTTCTCCGGTGAGGGAAATGGAACGAGAAACCGAGGTGACAAAGGACTCGGTACTTTCCACTAACAATGGAAGTGCTAAATACGTCCAACCTACGGTTGTCCAAGAATCAATTGTTCCTAATACGTCACGATTTGATCCTAAACTTTCTCGATTTACGGTTAAGAATTCGTCAAGCAAACGTGCTGAGCTTAAAACGGTGTTTAGAAGAAACGACTTACCTAATATTCATGAACAAGAACCGGAGACTATAACAGAAGTGGTGGAAATTCCTAGCTCTCAGAGCACACCACTTGTCCCACCTCCTGATTCTTTAAGATGTTTTTCGAGACTTGAATCAATTACTCCTGATTCTTCTCATCCTTTCCTCACACCGGTTGAGGGAAGTGATCCCGTTTTGGAAAAAGACGATACTTTTCTTGATAACAATGATTCTATTTCGACTGAGATTGTTACGCCGTTAGATCCTTTGGAGCCCGAGCTCTAGGATTCGTTACCTAATTTTGAGAAATATGTTTTTGATACGGCTGAAGAATGTGAGTCATCTCCAATTGAAAATTCGATTAATCTTACTGAGATTTTTTCCGATTCTGACAATGACGATTCTGTATCTTGTGGAGACATCGACTATGTGGATGAATTACCTTCTGAGCTCGTCAGCTTAGAAGAAGAGAATGATGAAGAAGTTGAAACTGAAATCCAAGATGAAGCTCTTCGTGAAAAATTATTTGACATTAATCTTCTCATTTCTAAGATCGAGGCATTGAAAGATCCTCCGATTTCTTCTCCTATCCCCATTATGGATAGTGATTTCTTACCTGAGCTTGAAATTTTTCGATTTGAAGAGACGAATAGTGGCAATCCCATTATTCATGCTGATGTCTCTCTTCTGGATTATGAGCGTTTTGATTTTGAAATTGATTTTGAGCTTATTTCCGATAATCCATCACGTGACCCTCTTTTAGAGGATGTTGATCAATTTCTTGCTACGGATGACTTGATACCACCGGGTATAGAGAATGACGAGAATGACGTTCAAAGAAATATTCTTTCCGATTTACCTTCTTCTCGTCCACCGGCGAAACCACCCGATGTAGATGTTGAATCAGATACGAATGAAGATAATTTTGGAGTGGTGGACGAGATTTATGAACATGATGTTCCTATACTTAATATTTTACCCACGTGACCCACCCATGATTCTGATGATGTTTATGCTTTTACCATACGGGTGTTTAAACCATTCTTTGCTTATACCATCATTTCTTTACATTTCCACTCCACCGGGAGTGAGGATACCGTTTTTGACCCCGGCATCTCTGTTGGTGCCGGTTGTCCGTTTTTTCTGCTCTCCCCAGGGACGAATTAATTTGGGGATCGAGTCAAGCTAATGTGACTCGGTAATAAAAAACAAGCGCTTCGTGGGAGGCACCCCATGCTTATCCATTTCATCTTCTTAATTTTCTATTTTCTTTAATAACGTGACGTGAGGGGGGCGACCCTTTCCAATCTCGTGTTTTCGTGGTTGTTTGTGAATGTTCAGGAATTTCCCCGAAGTTTGAGGACTCTCGTGCTCGTGGTTTGTCGTTCTCTCCACTCGAGTTTCATCCTTCGCTGCTCTTTCGGAAATTCACCATATCCAAAATCTTATCGACTAACGTTTATCTCTTGGCATATTTAATAAACGGCCTTAGATTTTACGTAGGATTACCCGTACCCTTAAAACATTGAGGACAATGTTTCACTTTAATCTGGGGGGTGAATCTTTGATTCGATTTGACCTGTACCATCGTCTGAGCTGTTAACTTACGCAACTCCGTTTTCCACCAAAATTTTAAATTTTTGTCACCGCTTTTTAATCAAAAAAAAAAAAAAAAAAATTGAAAAAATGAAAAATATATAATAAGATTTGACACCTTGTTTTGACTTTCCTACCGGCGAGATTAGAAATAAATGTTCCGACTTGACCGGGCGTGTTGAGCCCTAGCTCGTCTCCTTAACCAAAATAATCAAAAGATTATGGCTAAGCATCCGCGGATTTCATTACTTGGGATTTTAAATTTGCGGAGATCGAGGAATGATAGAGTTTATTTAGAAGTTTCGTGCTAAACGTGGAGTAGTTGGATCTCTTTAGAGCCCACGAAAGGTACTTGTGGCCTCCTTGTTCCCACAAGCTTGCACACCAATAAAAATAGATCTCTAGGTTTAATTAAGGGTATACGGTTTGGGCAATACTTAGTTTTTTCTCGTTCCCAACAAAATCTCTGCATATGGGGGTTTGGTACACATAGGGGTACTGCCAGTGTTACGGTAAAATAGACTATTGCATCTTGCCGGTTCGCAGCTGATGTTGTGATCTTAGTAAAGGCCGTAGGACTCGGGGTTTGGCATATAATTATGAATATCAATAATAATAGTCCAAAGCCAAATAAAAAGGCAGAGGAATCCAAAGCTATAAAAAGCAGCGGATAGAAATCCAAAGTCATAATAAACCTCTTACATCTTGGCGGCTCATAAACCGTTGACTGTAAAAGAAATATATTAAAGTGCTTATGATTATGCAAAAATGCCAAGCTTCGACTCCGGGGGTTTCCCTAATAAAAAGCTTCCATTTCGGGTATCAAACATGGCATGTCTTGGTCGTAAATAAAAAGGGGAACCTCCACAAATCGTGTTAAATCAGAGACCTTCATGTGGACCCGATTTCTGTATGCAGGGGTTTTCGAGGGAAAGTTTGGAAACTACTTAGCGTTCAAATTTTGTGCTCTTATCGGACTAACAACTATCAAAACGAGAAAATATGAAGCAATTCATTTCTCACAAATTAAAATCTTGAGATACAAAACTTAGGATCTAGGAACAAGAGGTAATACACAATTAACTTTTGTGGGTAGTGTTAGCATCTAACTTGTGGATAAACAATGATCTCGATTTTACGCTTAGTTTGGGAGCTTGTGAAAAATCAAGGATGACGATTTTTATCCGTACGGTCTCTTCTCTGTGAGAAGTGTTTCTACTCGTTGACCCTGAAAGTTATCAACAGATAAGAATTGATAATGAAAGTCAAGGCAAACCGTCACTTATATAAAAATGAAAAGAACAAAAAGAATAGTAGTAGTTGTTATTTATGAAAATCGGAAAACGGAGCATTTTTGAGAATAAATGATTTTGATATCTCTTTTGAACATCATTGCTACTTTACAACGTCAGTAAAGAGAGGTTTTGAAATTATTTATCTTTTAAGCATGAGGTGATGACATTGCGTGAGGGCACGGCAATACCTTAGTCTGGGGGATTTTGATGAGTGATTAATCACACATCCTTTTTAGGCCTTAAATTAGACCAAAGGGTTATTATACAAAGATGTCACTAAAGTTTGCGTGAAATTTGTCCTAAGGTAACATAGTTTCAAAGTTGTCATCCAGGTTACTAAACTATAAACAGCAAAAAATCTGTGATTTTTACGTTTATACTTTTGGTATGTTAAGTAACATAAATGTCATGTCTTTACAAGTTCAATAACCTAGAGGACAAACTTTCATTTAGGTCAGTAACCTGGATGACAACTTTCATAAGTTTAGTAACCTAGATGACAACTTTGAAACTATATTACCTTAGAACAAATTTCACGCAAACTTTAGTAACATCTTTGTATAATAACCCTTAGACCAAATATACCAAATACTAACCAAATATGCCAAGAGAATGTGTGTTTTTGTATTTGTGTATGTGCAGGTACGGATATGTGAAAAATGAACAAAAACGAAGCCAAAACCGACAAAAACAAGCACGAGATTGGAAAAAGGTCAAAAGCCGAAGCCGGGGAAGCAAAATGATCAAAGAAAGCTTAAAAAGGCAAAAGTTACCCTCTGGAATTCATAAAGTACCAAGTTTAGTCCATGGACAAAGTTTTGAAGATATGGCAACTTCAGTCCCTGCAGTTTCAGATTTTGGCAAAAATGGTCCCTTGAAGAATTATTTGAAGAAAAGACAAACGAGGTCCCTAAATAATATTAGAATGGCAAGATATACCCTTGGATAGCAAATATTAAAATTAGCAGCTTTGATCCCTTGAAATCCAGAAATTACAACATTGGTCCCTATACATTTTCATACCATTACACCTAAGTTAAATCTTATAATCAGAGTTTACAATTAACCCATCTAATACACCAATCCAATAATAATCCTAAAACCAAAAGCCCAACTTCCTTAATTCCCAGCCCAAGTCCACTCCTTTATCCTTCTAACCCGAGCCATCATAAACCCCCACCCAGTCAAATAATCGGTCAAAGAAATAAAAAAAATACCCACCTCCCATTTACCTGCCCCACTTTTCACTAATAAACCCAGAAACTTACTGTAGCAAGAACCCTAACTCCCCACCTTTCAAAATTACCTCACATAGGTAATTATTACCCAATAATTGAGAGTTTCTAGAAGACCAGGAGTGTCAGGGACGTCAGAGGATGACACATGGACCAATAATAGAAGACACGCAGGATCAATCAACTCAATCATTCTATCTAAGGGCTCAAATTTATGGGAAAAATCTAGAAGTGAATCCAAGGGTTGATAGGAGCTCAGAAGAAACACAAATGCACATGGATCAGTGACATGGCCTCACCTCTCATCAGTATATAAAGCCCCCTCCTCACTCGTTGGAAGGTGTCCAATTTTTCATTCTCTTAGAAGAATTTTGACCACTTTTAAATTTCTTGTTATTTACATTTCAGTATTGTTGTAATTTTCAATTTCAAAAAGCTTTGTACTCAATTTATGTTTTAATGAAATTTAAGTTTTCCATTTAAATTCTTGTCAATTTACTTTTTTGCAATTTAAATTTGTCTTGTTAATTTCATAAGTGCTTCTATTACTGTTTCATTAAAGTTCATGTTAGTTTAAAATATATATATATATATATATATATATATATATATATATATATATATATATATATATATATATATATATATATATATATATAAATATAGTTTCAAGTGAAAATTGTTTAGTTGTTACTCATTGTTCAAAAATACTCATTGGTCAAAAAGTTAATATCAGCTTATTGTATAAGCTGAAGCTTATTGGAGTTGTAGACAGCCATTTGGAGCTCTTTGGCCTGTCTTAAAGACAGGTTGTGTGGGATTGCACCTCTCTGTTTGGCTGAGAGGTGATTTGTAAGTGTCAATTTTAATTTTCAAATTGCATTATTAGTATAGTCTAGTTTAGGTCTATTATTTGTTGCTTGTTCCTGTTTGATTTTGCATCATATGTAGTTAGCAGTTACATTAGTTCATCATCTGTTTATGGTCTATTGCTTCATTACTGTTCCATATTGTTTTCATACTCTTGGATTTTTATAGCTGTAGTTATTTGGTTTCATGTTTGCATATTTGATCATAATTTCAGTTTATTTGGTGGTTTAGTTGGTCATTGTTCTTCACTGTTTCATTGCTACTTAAATCCTAGATCTATGATTGGTTGGAATGTAGTGTTTAAGACCTGTATTTCTGTGTTAATTCAAGTTGGTATAACAATATTAGAGTAGTAATAGTGTTTGGAATTGTATTGATGTTTAGTTGCAACAGTTAAGACCAATAGTTAGTAGCATAAGGGGTGTTTGGATGATACTAGGTTTGTGAATTCTGGTTGCCTAAGTCTTGGATTTTTTTGCATACTCAGACTTGTTATGGTGTATTAGTGCTAGTTTGATCATATTATCCATAGGTAAAAGAGCAAAAGTCAAAGTTTAAGTTTAATCTTAATTTCAGTGCGTATTTTTTGGAATCAGCTGCTATTAATTGAGATTTTGGTAATTTGTTAAACTTAGCATAATTAGGACTTAAACTAGCTTAATGTTACATTTATAATCAGTTGTTATCAGTAGGATTTCCTTTTGGTCAAAGTTTAAATTCATCAATAAGTCAAAAACTTGGAATGTAACTGTTTGAATAGCAGCTGATCTCAGTCTTATTTAGGGGTTCAATTGGGTATTAGATTTAGGGCTTTTAGAATTTTTAGATAGCCTGTAGTACAGGTTTTAGAAATATGCTCTTAAGTTCCACTGATTAGCTTATTAGGTGTTCTAAAATTAAGCCACAAGTTGGTCATTTAGCTTAACTTTTCTGTTTTGTTTTGATCCTGAACCTGTGCTTTTCTGTCTTGTTCGATGGTATCTCTTGATTGTGCAAGTTATTTTGTGCGTAAATTAGTTGTTTAGACTGGTTGTGATCATTATTAGCTTATTTGGATGCCAACTGCTTATTACATATTGCTTATTGTATCTGTTTGGTTTCCATTCCTGTGTTTCTGTATTCACCCAGGTTTTATAACTGTTCAACTAAGCTTTTCTGAGTCAAAAGAAACATTGGTCAAAGTTTGGGTCACTCTTGGTCAAGTTTGCTTAATAATAAGCACTTTCAAATAAGCAGTTTTACGCTAATCAGTAGTTCCAGTGCTTATTTTTCAATTTTTATATTTTTCCTAGTTTCAAAATAATATTTTAGATTTTCCCTGAATTTTTCATATTTTTCTAAGTTTATTTGCTATTTTTCTTATTTTATTTTCATTTTTAATCATTTTTAAATACATTTTAATTACTAAAAAATCCAAAAAAATCAGAAAAATCCCAGAAAAATCCCAGAAAAATCCAAAAATATTTTAGAAAATTATTTTTAGTTATTTTAGAAACTTATTTTGCGTTTTTCTCATTTATTTTGAATTGATTTTGAATTTTTAATTAGATTTAATAGTTTTTAATTCCCAAAAATTACACAAAAAGCCAAAAAAATTAGTTTTTAGTTTTAAAATTACTTTTTAGTTATTTTATAATTTTCAAAATTTATTTTTCATTTTTCTCACTTTATTTGCATTTTCTTTTGGTTTTTAATTAGATTAAATAGTTTTTAATTCATAAAAAATAAATAAAAAGTCAAATTTTTTTTTTTCTTTTTCTCAAAATTTTCTTTTATCATTTTTAACTTTTCAAAATTATTTTCAAGTCCGTAGGAGTCGTGTAGCTTAAAAGCAGCGTTTTATTTCGTACGGTTACGTTTATTTTACGTTTTAACTTACGTTTCCGATTTTACGTTACATTTTTAGTTGCCTTACTTGAATTACGTGTTTAAATCATTATTTGTGCTTCATTTACTATTTCATTAGTATAATCTCATTCAAATCACTTTTTACCACTTTCACGACACGTTTCACGAATCGGGAATTCAAAATTCCATTCATCCTTCACAGGGACTACGACCTTGAGTTATCCTTATTTCTTTGCTGATCTCTTGAGTAATACTATACTATATATAACTTGATTTTCACGAATCAATAGGTTTTTGCCATTCACCTATTAGATTTCAAATAAAGTGCATTTGGTGGCTTTCCTCTAGCTACCAAACGGGGATTGTCAATCCCTAATAGATCTATCCACAATTGTTTACGTTCACCCTACAAGTGATTAAGGTTCATGATATGAGGGACTTTTTGGCAATAGCAAACTTAGGAAGTATAAATCAGATGTAGCATACAGTTGATAAGTTACTTGTGAACGTGTTTATAACAGTTATCTCTCCATGAGATATAAAATGTATAAAATGGTGGGCTATGGTCCCACAGTAATATGTAAATAGCTTAAAATACTTATGAAAGTAAAAGTAGTAGTTGAGCATGTATCTCCCCCAAAGCATTAATAAAACATTTATAAAAACGGGGCTAAGAACTCACCTTAGAGGAATGGTAGGCGTAGTAAAGCAATATCAAACGCAGAATGGGAATGGCTCCAATACACAGCCTGAAAAATACGTAAGTCGGAGATAACTTTGACTTATCGAGAATAGGGATTTGAAGCAATGTCGGATGACAGAGTCGTTTTGTGGCAGAGGTGGTTTGCGTGGCAAAATGCTTAAGGTTCAATAATAAACTTATATACTATATAACTTGTCCGTTATGTATTACTTATTGCTTTTGTATAGGTTATTCGTTTGCTTATTCGTTAATGATATATATCTATTTTATGTATACAAGTTTTATAAAGTAACCCGAGCCATTTAAAGTGTTAAAATATATTCCCAAAATATTATATGTTTATTAAAGTTGTGGTTAATAATATATTAGGACAATTATATTATTTATAGTTTATGCCGATGTGTCACCAAATAAAATAAGTCTTAAACATATTTATTTAGACGAACGGTGGTAAAATAACGTAAGTTTATTAGCTTATAAAAGTTTTTAGAAAAATGTCAAATGAGTTATAAAACTTATAAAAGTCTTTTAAGAAAATGGTAATTGGTGCAAAGCCGAAGGGTTGAAACTGCCAAGTAGTGAAAGTTGTAAAAGTAGTAAAAATAAAAGCTTGGTAAACTGCCATTTGTAAGGCTCAAACTCAGGACCCCTCACTCACAACCAAATGAAAACACCAACTGAGCTAAGGCTCTTTGGTGTCATATGATACTCTCGAGTGGTTTTTATCGTTTCCTTTGCTGGGTTTAATTTGGATTAAAACAAGCTCAGCTAGTTGTGTTCGAATTTCTTTCCAAATCGTTTTTCTTTTTGACTTTTTACAAAGAGTAGATTACTAAAAGGGTTGAAATAAGTTAAGTTCATGTTTTACCTTATAAGTGAGCTTATTTTCAGCTTATAGTTTATTATTAGCTTTATGGGCTTTAAGGCCCAATCAGTGAAATTTAAGTATTTTGAAAACTGTTTCGATTGTAATTAGCTTTAGCGTCTAAAAAGGTGGTACGTGATCTTTTTAAGGAAGCCTGTTCACACAGCTTATTAGTCGAGCTTATAGACAATCAAACTAGGCCTTGAGCCCGATAGGTTGTATGTCCAATATGAGATGTATGAGCCCGATCCTACAGTGAGGTGGTGAAGTATGTTCGGATTTAAGGTTATACCAAATATTTAGGAAGTTAAGTAACATGATTTAGAACGTGATATGTAAATGTGTTATACGTTAGAATTTATTCTACGTTGTTTTGCCACCTCATGCAAGGCCACGATGAGATTAGATACTACGATTTGAAACTAAAAAGATTTACTATAGAACGAGAAATAGTATGCAAGCTAGTTATGAAATCGTAATATGAGAATGAAGAAGTACGATAAGAGGAAGACTTACTACGCCAAGATTTTGGTGGTGAGAGGACGAAGTGGAAACGTGAACGAGGGACGAACGAGGAAAGAACGAAGTGAACGAGCGAGGATGGAGGCAAGACGACCCCAACGGTTTCCAAAGTGTGTAACCCGTTTAGTAGTGGCCAAGGTAAGGACTTGAGAGTTTATAAAGATGATCACTAGCACCTTCTTGTTCTCTTCTTCTTCTTTCCTTGTCGCACCACAGAAGCAGGTGAAACAAAGAGAATAGTTTTCGTGTTTTTGTATGCATGGAGTGAGGAGAGCAGTTGAGGTTTTGCAATGGTATTTATAAGTGTACAATATAACCCATGTTAAATGAGAGTCAACTCTCTAGTGTTTTGGCAGCAAGAATCGTGGGAGGATAAGGAGTAGGAGACGAATGGGTTTTTGTGGCAGTCGAATATGGGGAAAACAAGGAGCAAGGGACAAAACTTGTGGTGTGAACTTGTGATAAGGCGAAAAATGATCCATTTTTAGGGGGTCATTTAAGTCGGAATTTGGATTTATTTGATCAAATATTGCCCTAAATCGTTCCTTTTGTGATTTTAGGTACTTTGGAAATGAATTCTGGAAAAGGAAGCATTTTGGACGTTTTTGGAGCATAAAAGTGAAGAAAACGGAAAAGTCTTAATTTTCCTTGCTAGGAACAGTACCTGACGGCGTCAAGAGCAATTTCCTGACGGCGTCAAGAGCATCTTTTGGTGGCGGCCCAGTAAAAACGTGACGGCGTCAAATCAAGTCCGTCAAGAGTAAACATGGTGACGGCCCAGAGCAGCAATACACATGACGGCGTCAGATCTGGATCTAGGCAATCCGATTATATTTTTGGCGGCGGGTTGACGGCGTCAGAACTTTCTTCTTGACGCCGTCACCTTAGGAAATCTATATATAGTCTTTGTAATTTTCATTCTAAAGAGAGGAGAATTTTAGGGTCAACTTGAATAAACCCTAGATTGTTTTTAACAGTATTTTCAAGGGTTTTCACCCCTTGAAACCCTTCATGTTCAATTGAGATAAGTATCCTTTCAATTCATTCAATATGTCTATGTGTTGTTTGAATATATCTTACGCTTGTCTTGATTTTAACATGCTAGGCTAGATCTCTTGTTTGTTTGCTTAGATGTAATGAAACCTAGATGTTGATTATAGGTTGATTGCTTGTTTATAGTTGTAATGGATGAATGATTTCGATGTTAGGCTTAAGAAAACTGGCAGACTTCCATAGTGTAACTTGCTTGAACGTCTTAAGAAACATGAACCAATGCGTACTAAGGTTTTTATGGTTGTATTTAATGCATGAGCGAATTCTAGTGATCCCATGTTAGGAGCTTCTTGCAGGCTCGACAAAGGAGTGAAGTAGGAGCTTATAGAGTTGGGGAAGTACATACACCACCCCACGATTGGTATTAAGGAATATAACCCGTCATCCACACAACTGTAACAAACAATTAAACTGTAAAAGATATCTAGGGAGCAGTGAAATCTAAGTAAACACAATTCTCCCATCTATTGTTCACACCATATTAGTAAGTAGCTTTATTTTCATTTTCGTTATTTTATTTTGATTGCATTTTAGTTATTGGGTTAGTTGGCTAGCAACTAATTCCGCCCACTCCTCTAAAACCCAAGATTTTTAATTGCTTATCATAAAATATAAAAATACAAAAATAATCATCCCTCACCTCTAGACCTAGTTTTTAGGCTTTCTAATCCTAATGACACTATTCCTGAGTTGAACGATCAATCCCCCGGTACTTGTCACTATACTATACTACAACGATCAGGTACACTGCCTGGTGGGGGTTGTAAGCTTCTCGAGATCCCTCGAGAGGTAAAACCTAGTGCAATTTCCACGCATCAAGTTTTTGGCGCCGCAGCCCGGGGAATAGTTATTGTCTAGGTTAGAATTTCTTTTTATTAGGTCTACTTGCTAGATTCCTTTCTAGTAAGATTTTATTTTTATTTTCAAGTTTTCTTTATTCTATTTTTTTCTTCGTGCCTTTGTTATTAAAAAATATTCATTGACTATTCCGTTGACTATTATGGAAAACGTGAATCCACCCCTTTCCCCTAGAGAAGTGGCTTTGTTACGTGAACAAATTGAGAGTGAGATTAGGGAACTTAGGGAGCTTAATAGGTTGATTAATGTTGAGCTCGACCATGCATTTAGTGACCTAGCGACCGCCTTGTATTCAAATAAGGACCTAGGAACTAAAGATTTTGAGGATGTTATTGAGGAACTTGAAGAAGGGGAGATTGATCCAAAGCTAGATGACTATTTTAATCTATACCCCACTAAGGAGGAGATTGCGTACTATAATAATCTTATTGATAATCCTTGATGCGTGGGAATCGCAACAGGCTTTACCTCTCAAGGGATCCTGAGAAGCTTACAACCCCCACCAGGCAGTGTACCTGATCGTTGTAGTATAGTATAGTGACAAGTACCGGGGGATTGATCGTTCAGCTTAGGAATAGTGTCGCTAGGATTAGAAAGCCTAAATACTAGTTCTAAAGGTGAGGGATGATTCTTTCTGTGTTTTTATATTTTTTTTAGAAAGCAATTAAAAATCTCGGGTTTGAAGGATTTGGGCGGAATTAGTTGCTAACCAACTAACCCAATACTAAAGATGCAATCAAAATAAAATACTAGAAATGAAAATAAGCTAAATTATACTAAAGTTGTGAGCAATAAGTGGAGAAAATGTGTTTACTTAGATTTCACTACTCCCTAGACATCTTTTACACGTTAATTACTTGTTATAATTGCATGGATGACGGATCGTATTCCTTAATACCATTCATGGGGTGGCACACTTAACTCCCCATTCTATGAGCTCTTATCTCCTCCTACACCATGCCCAGCACAACTATAGGGATTGTAAACAGTGGCTCATGCATTAAATACAACCAATAAAGACCTAGTGCGCGTCGGTTCATGTTTCTTAAGACGTTCAAGCATGTTACCAATTGGAGATCTGCCAGTTTTCTTAAGCCTAACATATAAATCATTCATCCAAGACAAGTATAAACAAGTAATCAACACATAATTAACATCTAGGTTTCATTAGATCCAAGCAAACACAAGATAGATCTAGCCTAACATGATGAAATTAAGACAAGAACAAGATATAGACAACCAACACATAGACATATTGATTGAATTAAAACAACACTTATCTCAATTACACATGAAAGGTATCAAGGGCTTGGAACCCTTGAAAAACCTGTAAAATTCGCACCAAGTTCGTACTTAGGGTTTCTCCAAAACTTCCCTTTTTTAATGTGAAAAATTAGAAAACTATATATAGGAAAAGGGGTCTGACGGCGTCAAGACCAACATTGCGACGCCGTCACCTCGCCGCCAAAACTTTTCTCGGACTGCCTTGATCTACATTTGACGCCGTCAAGTCATAATCATTTCCAGGCCGTCATGACTTTTACTCTTGACGCCCTACTTCGTGATGCCATCAAATCTTCACTGGATCGTCATGGAATTTTGCTCTTGACTCCGTCAGGAAGTTACTCTTGACGCCGTCACCTACTGTTCCCAGCATGGAAAATTAAGACTTTGGCATTTTCTTCACTTTTATGCTCCAAAAACGTCCGAATTGCTTCCTTTTCCAGATTTCACTCCCAAACTACCTAAAATCACAAAAGGAACGATTTAGGGCATTATTTGATCAAATAAATTCGAATTCGGGCTTAAATGACCCCCTAAAAACAGATCATTTTTCGCCTCATCATATACCCTTACACTTGAGATTTGCTTGTCCTCAAGCAAATGCGCTTTTATTCTACTCAAAAGACAAGTTAGGGGTCATTTAACACTAATATAAAAGTAATTACAACAAATAATCGTTCCACTAAAGACCAATAGACAAGCACGGAGGTCATATACAAGCACCTCACAAATAGTGTTTAGATACTCACATCTCTCGGGTGTAATAAAGTGTAAATTACAATATGGAAACGGAAGATATCTCTCACTACCTGTCATAGCAAAATAGATTACCATAGGCTTGGGAAAGGATCAAACCTCCACCACATGGCGTAAGCACCTAGGATAAACTATCAAAGAGGTCTTTTAAAGGGTTGTAATGTTAGGTGTAGGGATATGAAATACACGGTTTTGTTGGATAAAGGAAGTTTTACTGGTGGCGAGTTAACAATCTTGGTTAATTACATGTACAAGATGGCGTTGCTAAGCCAAGACTAGACTCGACTTAAGCTAATAAATGAAAAATAGCAAAAACATAAAATAAACATAGAATGAAACGGGATGGTAGTCCGTTTGTTTTCTTCTCTTTTTCCTTTTTCTATTTTTTTTTCTTTTTATTGATTTTTCGATTTTTTTTTTTTTAGACATACACTCTTACCCTACCATCCAAAATAATACATCATAGGGGATGAACATTCCCCTTACACTTGAATTTTCACATACTTTACAATAAACTAATCTAATGACTCGAATTAAGAAAATCAAAACACTTGGAGCACTTTTAAGATTAACGCACATATGGGGGTAATAATATGATGTTCTTCCCCATTACTCCATAAAACAAGTACTTACCCATGAGTCCCAATCGTCCCAAAACAATATGTACAAGGATATGACTCGACTTAGCAACCATGTAATCAATTAGATAGTTAACTTAGGGTTTAACAAATAACAATAATGCACTAAAAATAAGCGCATACACGGAAGGCTAAGGCGATTTGGTTGTACATTTAAGTGGGGTGTAACAAATTCTTCCTTTAAGTAAAATGCTTAAAGTTAGAAACGAAAAGATAGGCTCGGAGGGTTGTACTAGGGGTTTCGTGTACTAAAAATGAGTACAACGCTAAGGGTGTGGGAAAAATTAGTTGACTTAACTAGCCAAGTAATATGACTTAAATGGTCAAGTAATTGTAATACGAGTTTAACACAAGGGTGATCCTAATGCCTCTTATCATGTAGTAAATCCTACTACACGAATGTAGTCTCACTAGCGGTCTCGGGATGCATCACTAACGCAAGTTCTAGAATCTTAATGCTACCGGTACACTCATAAGCACTAATAGTAAATGCTTTTCCTATCAAATCTAAAGGCGAACCTCACATTTTTGGGTGGGAAATTTTTCTGAAAGTACGGTTATGTGCTAGTCATACAATCTCCTATCCATGAGACGCTTGCTATGGCTAAAGTTTCACTCCTAAATGTTGTAAAAAATTTTAAATTTGGTGCTAAAATTGCACTAACAAGTATTTCTCATAGTTTTATTACACATCTACCATTAAACAAAACAAACTCAAGCGAAAGTGCGTATGTAAGGTATCATCTTTTTACCCTCCCCTTACACTTAAGATGAACATTGTCCCCAATGTTCAAGTAAAGAATGTAAAAGTGAAAAAGTAAAGAGAATGAAATCAAATACTCCCCTGATTCGCTCGGTATGGATAATAGGGTGGCCAGGTTAAATCTTCCTCCAAGAAAATGAACAATCAAAGCTTCCCTTCCAGAATATAAATCATCTTCTTGTCATAAATAACCTGTAAAACCTGATAAAATAGAAAAGACAACCTCGCATAAAATCGGCGGCATCCTATATAAGTTACTAAATCCTAGAAAACAAGATAAGATATAATTCTTGTGGAATGAAGTTTGCAGATCTCCTGGAGATTATAAAACTTAATAATTCATAAAAACCATAAGACTCCGTTAGAAAAACAAAACCGGAAAAATTTCCAGATTTTTACACTTGACGCCGTCAGGATTGACCTGCAGAAATTCTTATGTTAAGTTTCCGGAAAATTTCTGGAAAAACTTGGTCCTACTTCCTGGAAAATCCTGCAAAACTTCATTATGACTCAATACAAGCATTTGATTCTAACAAATACGAATATACATGTTCATTTAATATTGTGGAGAAAGGCAGGGTGAAGCTGCCCGGATCGTCTACCTTTTTTGGTAGCCCTCGATGGGTCACCACTGAGCATTCTTCCCCCAGGGTCACAAGACCCTCAAGTTTCTTACGGTTAGCAAGTAGTTTTTTAAAGTATGTGCTATACTTTGGCATGTGATAGCAAGCATCAAGGATAGGTATGGTGACAACCGAGTCTTTTAGGTAAGATAGGAATCTCTTGTTATCATTCTCAGTTTTCTGGTTCCTTAATCGGGACGGAAACGGGATTCTCATAGGTTGGTTAGGCAGGGTTGATGGGGAAGGGGTCGTCAAGGGCGGTTGGTCGGGGGTATTACCGCCGACATCCTCCTTCTCCTCCCCAGGTTTGTTTGGATCGGGGGTGATGGGGGACGAGTTTGGGTAAGGAGGGTCCTTGGTTGTTGTTCCAGCTCGAGTGGTTATCGCGAGCATGGGGTCTTTTTTGCTTACTGATGGCGTTTCAAGATTATCTAGGGCTGAGTTAAGCTTGTTGAAAAATTCTCCAATATCCTCCTGCTGCTCGTCAAAAAGCTCATTAAGACCTTTCATTTGCAAGCCTTTTTCTTGAGTGAAGTGACCAAGGTCATCTTCAAAAGTGCTCCTGATTTTGAATTCAGGGCCTTCCTCCCCTTCTCTTCTCTTTAACAGATTTCCCCAAAGGGTGTAATCGTCATTTTGGTAAAAAGGCAAAAGGGAGGGATCAGCATAAATGTCCCCTCCTGACAAGCATGCATGTTCAGTTATGGATGCTCCTCCGCATTCTTCTACCTCATGCGGGCCCCCACAGTAATCGCAGATCAAGTAAGGATTCGACAGCTGTTTAGGTAATTGCGATCCAACTAGGTATTCCACTCTTTTGTGAATTTTTCTCAACCGATCCGAGGTGATTTCAGAAATGATAACAGTCGACTCAGGTTCATCCCAAGTGTCATCCTGGTCTTGAGCATATTCTTCAATCCTATCCCATCCTTCCTCGGCACTAAGATTGGCCAATCTTCCTTTTCTAGATTGGTTAATTCCATTTCGGTCGTTAGAGGAGATATTATCATAGAAGATTTGGACCAAGAGCCAAAGCTCAATGCCATGATGGGGAACTTGTCTTATTAAATCTTTGAATCTAGTCCACGATTTATGGAAGGGTTCATCCTTCCCCTTCCGGAAACGGAGGATCCTATCTCTAAATGCTGAGGTTTTTCCAGGTGGAAAGAACTTCTCATAGAACTTGGATATGAGTTGCTCCCATGTGAAAATAGATTCAGACGGGAGTTTGTCATACCATTCTTGGGCTTTTTCATATAAGGTGAAAGGAAAGAATTGCAATCGGGATGTGTCTCTAGTAGCCCCATCCGTATGGAGGGTGTCTACTATTTTCAGGAAGTCCTTGATGTGTTGGATTGGATCTTCCTCATCTATTCCGCAAAACTTACACACATTTTTGACAAGCCAAACATCGTTCGCATGCAAGACCTCATTGGTGTGTTCGTTTGGGTAGACAATGGTGTTTGAGAAGCCACGAGAGGTTGGGGAGGAGTAGTCCTTAAGGCGCTTAGGAATGGGGGTTGCGGGGGTACTCATCTCGTCGTTGGGTTGGGAGCTAGGGGTTGTGACATGATTTTCTGAATTTTCTTCAGAAAGAGGTGCATCAAAATCGATGGCAACGCTAGATGGTTCAGAAGTTGAGTGATATTGTCTCAATCTATGCATTTCTCTTTCGGGTTCCGCATAAGGCAAGACCAGGCTTCTAGTGGAACTACGACTCTTAGTGATCCTGAGATTAAAGGATTCATCGTTTGCCATGATGGCAGGTGGTGAAGAGTTACGAACAAAAACACAAAGAGATAAGATAGACTAAAGAGAACCTAAAAATAAAAATAAAATCTTACTAGAAAGGAATCTAGCAAGTAGACCTAATAAAAAGAAATTCTAACCTAGACAATAACTATTCCCCGGGCTGCGGCGCCAAAAACTTGATGCGTGGGAATCGCAACAGGCTTTACCTCTCAAGGGATCCTGAGAAGCTTACAACCCCCACCAGGCAGTGTACCTTATCGTTGTAGTATAGTATAGTGACAAGTATCGGGGATTGATCGTTCAGCTTAGGAATAGTGTCGCTAGGATTAGAAAGCCTAAATACTAGTTCTAAAGGTGAGGGATGATTCTTTTTGTGTTTTTATATTTTTTTTAGAAAGCAATTAAAAATCTCGGGTTTGAAGGATTTGGGCGGAATTAGTTGCTAACCAACTAACCCAATACTAAAGATGCAATCAAAATAAAATACTAGAAATGAAAATAAGCTAAATTATACTAAAGTTGTGAACAATAAGTGGAGAAAATATGTTTACTTAGATTTCACTACTCCCTAGACATCTTTTACACGTTAATTACTTGTTATAATTGCATGGATGACGGATCGTATTCCTTAATACCATTCATGGGGTGGCACACTTAACTCCCCAATTCTATGAGCTCTTATCTCCTCCTACACCATGCCCAGCACAACTATAGGGATTGTAAACAGTGGCTCATGCATTAAATACAACCAATAAAGACCTAGTGCGCGTCGGTTCATGTTTCTTAAGACGTTCAAGCATGTTACCAATTGGAGATCTGCCAGTTTTCTTAAGCCTAACATATAAATCATTCATCCAAGACAAGTATAAACAAGTAATCAATACATAATTAACATCTAGGTTTCATTAGATCCAAGCAAACACAAGATAGATCTAGCCTAACATGATGGAATTAAGACAAGAACAAGATATAGACAACCAACACATAGACATATTGATTGAATTAAAAGAACACTTATCTCAATTACACATGAAAGGTATCAAGGGCTTGGAACCCTTGAAAAACCTGTAAAATTCGCACCAAGTTCGTACTTAGGGTTTCTCCAAAACTTCCCTTTTTTTAATGTGAAAAATTAGAAAACTATATATAGGAAAAGGGGTCTGATGGCGTCAAGACCAACATTGTGACGCTGTCACCTCGCCGCCAAAACTTTTCTCGGACTGCCTTGATCTACATTTGACGCCGTCAAGTGATAATCATTTCCAGGCCGTCATGACTTTTACTCTTGACGCCCTACTTCGTGACGCCGTCAAATCTTCACTGGATCGTCATGGAATTTTGCTCTTGACGCCGTCACCTACTGTTCCCAGCATGGAAAATTAAGACTTTGGCGTTTTCTTCACTTTTATGCTCCAAAAACGTCCGAATTGCTTCCTTTTCCAGATTTCACTCCCAAAGTACCTAAAATCACAAAAGGAACGATTTAGGGCATTATTTGATCAAATAAATTCGAATTCGGGCTTAAATGACCCCCTAAAAACGGATCATTTTTCGCCTCATCAATCCTCGACCTCCTTTCACTAGAATCGAACCTAAGATAAAGAGAGGCAATCCTAAGAATGCTAAAATACCATGTATGATTGGGTATAAACACATTGACAATGCTTACATTGATTTTAAATCCCCAATCAACATTATGTCGCTTATCCCATGTTATGTTTGGTAAACCGTTTGTAGAAAAGTCCAAGTTAGAATATGATGAGATAGAAGGGACAATCCAATTTGCTAGTGACACCGATAGGATCACTTATAGGATGCCTAATAGAATGAAAGAATTTCGTTTTGTGCCCGGATTTGACATGGATAACATTGGTGCTTTCGAGGACATCAATGAAGAGGATAAGAAAAAGGGCATAGACTATGTATGGGAGAAGAAGAGTCTTAGGACCGAAGTATAAAGTCGATAAGGAATTTGCCAATAGGATTATAGGAGCAATTGAGAAAAAGGTGGTTGGTCTCTATAAAGAACAATTACAATCAGAGAGTGAGACCAACGATGAGGTCACGTAGTAACCCATGACCTTGAGTCTAGCTACAAGACTCGTAAATAAAGAAAAGTGCTTCTTGGGAGGCAACCCATGCTTTGTGTGATTTTTATTTTGTTTGATTGTTATTTGTTTCCGTATGCATGCTTTATTTTTATTGTTGGTAGATCATGTTTCAAAACTTAAATGGTGAAAATACTTAATTTTGTTGTTTGGCTTTGTCTTAATTTCATCCAAAGGTATTTCGCAAAAAGATAAGTGTAAGGGAGATCCAAATATGTTTATAAGAACGAAATTGAGCATGAACCACAACAATATTAAATGAACATGTGTATTAGTAATTGTTTGAGTCAAATGCTTGTATCGAGTCATAATGATGTTTTGCAGGATTTTCTAGGAAGTAAGGCATAAGTTTTTCCAAAAATTTTCTGGAAACTTAATGTAAGGATTTCTGGAGGTCACTTCGGACGGCGTCAGGAAGAAATTCCTGACGACGTCATGTGTAAAAATCTGGAAATTTTGCTAGTTTTGTTTTTCTAACGGAGTCTTAAAGTTTTTGTTAAATCTTTAGTTTTATAAACTCCAGGGAATCTGCAAACATTCATTCCACAAGCATTATATCTTACATTTGTTTTCTAGGATTTATTAGTATATATAGATTGCAGCCGATTTTACGCGAGGTTGCCTTGTTTGTTTTCTCAGGTTTAACAGGTTATGTATGACAAGAAGATGATTTATATTCTGGAAGGGAAGCTTTGATTGTTCATTTTCTTGGAGGAAGATCTAACCTTCTGATGTGCGTTTTATTAGTACAAGTTTTAAATTTATAAGGGTGAATTACCAAATCTAGAAACAACACATACGAGCAAGTGTACTCGTCCGTTATAGCAAGATATGATGGTAAGTCGGGATCGTTCGCAGGGATTTAGGTGTTTTCAATTGTGAAGAATCTATGTAATAGTTAGCAATAAAGAGATGGTAATTGGTTGTCACGATCCAAAATACCATATAAGCAATAAGTAACACGAAAATGGTGATTATGTAAATTCAATAAGATTAAAAACTACACTTGCTTAGACTAGTTTACTACTTAATGACACACATGATTGTGATAACTTTTGATAACATGTTGGTTGTGATAATTAGATGGTGGTCTAATCTATTGTTCTTACAAATTAAACTTTGGCCAAGATCTTAGTTTATAAAAACAAGCTTTAGGTGTAAACCAATCAATTCAAGATCCACCCAAGGTTCATAAGGTATGGTGAATATCTTAAACACAAGAACAAACTCTTATTACAAACCAAATACTCTTAGGAAATGGTCATTACAAAAGGTAACCTCTTCATAGACAAAAAGGTCACAATCGTTTATAAACATTTAAACTTTCGTCCTACTAAAGGTTTACAAACAATCCGATTTGATGTTATAAAAGAATTCTCATTACAATCATACTTCTTGTTTCTTTGTTTAGTCAAGAATAATTATGGTGAAAAACAATCATTCATAGACAAATGATTATAACTATTTGAGTAATAACAAATCTTTCGACCCTTGAAACTATTATCAATTAGTTAACCTTGGCTAAAAAAATGTCACGATGAAACTTAAGGTACAATTGGTTCTTACGATTGACTTGAAATTGAATTAAAACATGTTATCACAATCATAAGAAAACCATTAAATAATAAACATCATCTAAGCAAGTGCACAAAGGCACTAGCCACTCATAGCAAACATTAACATAAACTCAGAATTTTGAACATTAGAAATCATAATTAAAAGTCTTACAATGATTGAAATAAGATTACAAATGATGTAGTAATGATGCCTAAAGTATTGGTGATGACTTCTTGATGTTTTGACCTCCAAATGATGACTTCTTGGACCTCCAAAGTTTCCTGGGATTTTATGGACGAATTTTGGTATGAGAGGGAGTAATGGTGGTAAGAGAGGTGTTCTCTCAAGTTGGAATAGAGAGAATTGGTAAGTGGTTATTAGAAAAGCTTGCAAAGTTCTCTATTTATACTCCTCTCAAGGCCTAATCTCATTAATACATCAACTTGGCCTCCAAGTAGTTTATAAGGACCTAGAATACCAAAAAGAATGGCCTAGAATCGGGTAGAATGAGGTAGAATGAGTTTTTGCAAAATCTGTACAAGAGCTCCATCCGATCGGTTGGTCCTCCATCCGATCGGTTGGGCAAAATTCATAAACATGAAAGTTGTAGATCTTTCTCTTAGCTTTCCGTGGCCGCGAACAGGGGGTCAAACGGAGTCTGTATGCTCAAGTTATGGCCAAAATGGTGAAGGTGTGTCGGGAACAACGAGTCTTCCAATAATTCTTCGTTTGAGCTTATTTTCTTCATTTCTTTCCTCGTTTTCCTTCTTGCACTTTTTTCTTGAGTCTTTGGAGTGACAACTTCATGACTTTTATCTTCTCGAACATACTCCAAGAGACTTGAATGAGTCAGGAATTCTTCGTACATGCATAAATCTTTGTTTTTACTCATTTCTTCGTCTTTTTCATCATTTTCTTGTACTTTAGCTTCCATGAACCTAAAACACGAATTATGCTCAATTAAGTACCATAAGTTTATAAAAGTGATCATAAAATCCACAATAACGCTCATAAAAACATGTTAATTTTGAGCGTTATCAAATCCCCCACACTTGAACTTTGGTTGCCCTCAAGCAAATCTAGGAAAAGAAAAATCGAAACCATACCTAAATGAAAAAAAAAACGAAAAGAAAATTTTGAAAGCTATAAAAATTTGAAAAATATTTTTGTTTTTGTTTTTGTTTTTTTTGTTTTTTTAATAATATCACAAACAAGCGAAAATGAGAAAAATAAACGAAAATGAGCGCAAACTCCCCCACACTTAAGGGTTTGCTTGTCCTCAAGCAAATATTAAGTAAAATAGATCCACATGGTGCACAAGTATGTTTAAGAAAAATGTGATGCAAATCTACCAAGTACAAGTACAAGATACGATTCCTTGTTTTAAGCTTTAGTGGTGAAAAATCGAGATATTTGACAATACCCAATGATTTTCTTGCTTGATTAACATTTCTAAACACCTCTCGAAAAAGAAACAAAGTATAATTCACTCTACACTCATTTATTTGTGGTGGTGGAGTATATAAAAGAGAAATCACACTCATTGCTCAGTCATGATTTGTTTATTACCATAGACTTGTACAAGAAACAAAACTCCACCGACATGGCGTATGCACCAAGTGTAAACATCTAAAGAGGTCTTTTATTGGGGTAGTAATGTTAGGCTAAAGGGTTTATACCAGGCTTATATTCAAACATCTTATACAAAAACATAATAGATCGCTGGCGCGAATTCTTGATTACTCAAAAACCGGATGGTCACTAAAATATTCATGCACTTGATATTCTCACAAAGCCATTACTATATCCGGATAGATAAAGTAATTTGGTAAGGGTAGGGATAAGGCATGGGAATATTTATGAAATTGGTTTTAAAAGAAAAATAAATTCAAGTCTAAGTCCTATTGTTGCTAGTTACCGAACAAACCACGAACCCATAAATGATTATAGTTACAATCTTCTCTTCTAACTTTTACATACCGATACATTGATTCGCCATAACAATATTCTTCATACTTAGCACATTGACTAACAACATATCACATAACTTTATTTCTTCATCTCCATACATAATATAGCACATTAGCTATAACTGTCATCTTATAGTTGCGCTGACTTATTCTTATTTTTTTTTCTTCCTTTTTTTTTTTTTTTTTTTTTTTTTTTTTTTTTTTTCATTCGTCATTTTTTTTTTCTAAATCACAACATAACATCTCCCCCACACTTCGGATAAGCATCACCACAAAAAATACAAAACACGAAGTTGCGCACCTTCATCTTTGTTGGAATGACACACACGAATCACAAAGTGTGGCTAACTAATAATCATCAAAAACAATCCAACATACCAAGCAACTAGCAACCCACCATTTAGACTTTGACAAAGGGTAAGGCTAAGGTTTAAAGTGTAAAATATTTTTGTATTTTTCTGGATGTAACAAAAACGAAAAGGATGGCTCAAAGGGTGTAACTAGGGGTATCTAGCGTTAAAGATAAACGCTAACAAATGGGTTCCAAATACGAGGATAACTAACCGATGTGGTTAGCAAAAGTTATTTTGTAAACGAATGGCCATTTGGTTTTATTCCTAAGGTGCCTTTTTATCACATGAATACACTTATATCACACGAATGCGATCTTACTGTGGTCTGGTAATGATTTACAAGTACAAGTTCTAGAATAAATAAAATCACCGGCACACTCATAGCAAAAGATCCAAGCATAAAAGATGTATGCTATATATGAAATAGGCTAAAATCCTCACAATTTAGTGGTAAGGGTTATAATATGTGCTAGCAAATGTTATCGATCCCAGAATGGATTGCAATATTAATCGGGACACATCTTAAGTTTTTCAAAATTACTGATTTCACCAGTGGAATTATCAAGTTATTCTAATTTATTAACCTAAAAACGTGAAAACAACTAGATTACAAGGGCAAACAAGTTTACAAAAATTATTTTCAAATTGGCAAAAAAATTCGAAAAGTTAAAAATGAGTTTCGTTTTCCACTATTTTACTTTCTCCCACACTTAAGTTAAGCATTATACTCATGAAAAATAAACTTTAAAGCATGTAAAATGGGAAAAATAAATAAGTAAATAGTCCAAGAGAAACAAAACTTCCCGGGCCAAAGAAATCGTGATCAAACTCCATATGATAAGGTGCTAAGCATGTGAGATCAATCGATTTCTTATTCAACAACACATCTCCACACCAAGTACAGTGTCACCAATAATCCAATCTCCACGAGCTTATTAAATCTGCAAAATCAAACTAAACTACAAAAATGCGTAAAATCCTAAAACTCACTTTCGTAGGCATCACGATTGCATTTAACATATGCAACAAGCCTTTTAAACCCCTCGGTGGCCCGAGTGGACGAGTGAAGTCTCGTGAGGGTTTCCAGTGAACATACCCACAAAGTTCAAAACAATTTATTTTTAAAAACACGTACTTATTTATTTACAATGTACTAAAAATGGAAAAACCGAGTTTAAGCAGAATTATAAGAAATGACGCTCTTGCAAAAACAAAAAGACATTTAAACTTAATCGATCTAAACACAAACACAAAAGAATAAAATACAAAAAATATATTTTTTAAATAAGCGAACAATTAAAAGCTCGGGTTGCCTCCCGAGAAACGCTTAATTTATTTCTAAGTCATTAGCTAGACTCTTCCCCGTATTAGGATACTTTGACGGTATGGTTCAAATGGGGAATTTTAGTTCTTAACTGTTGAGGGTATGGGATCTCTGGTATGTACTTCACAAGTGATGGACATTCTTTCGATTTGACAATGTGATAATCCCTTTTTGTTATTTTGAACGCTTGATCGAATTTATTAGAAACGAAGACAGGTGGTGAATCTTTTTGATTTTTCAAAGATTCATCAGACTTTCCACTCCTAGTGAATACGTCATTCATGTTCTCAATGTGAGGTAGAGGAGGTGGGTTAGTCATACTGTTCTTTTTTGAAGAAAATGGATTTTGTGGTTTAGACCATTCATCTTTCTTTCTTTCCAATTCTACATTCCTCTCTTTTTCTTTCAAGACTTCTTTTCTCACCCTTCCAGTTGCATTGAGTTCTTTGTTACCAACATGATTTGACGCTTCATCGTGTGTAAACATCTTCTCTTTCACTAAGCGTTCAGTGGACGGGATGTACACGGTGCAATCCTCAAGAAAAGGTGAAACGGTTGGTGAACTAGTAATGATTGGGGTTGGCATGGTTGTAATGGGTTCAGTTTCATCCTCCTCGATAAATTCAACATCACCCTTATCATGTTCATTTTGGATTGAGGGTGGTTTGTAGATAAATTCATGTCCAGGATTGGAATCTGTTGTTTGAGGAAGTGATTCGGTACGATGGAATTCTTGCTTCTTTTCCATGTCTTGGATTATGGATTGGTGGTTCCTTTTTCCTTGATTGATTTTTTGTTCCAATTCTACCACATGGTCTTTCATACTCTCATTTGCTTCCATCCATTCTCTTATCATCTCCTCCGGTGAGGTTTTGGTTTCTTTGTTTTGTCCAAAATATTGTGATCAAAGTGGTGTTTCATTTTGTGGCCAGAAATGAGGATGGTTATGGTTCGGGTTTTGGCTTGAGTAGGAGTATGAATTTTTCAGCTTTTGGTTGTGATATCTGTCGTGATATCTTGCTTCATTAGGTTCAAGCATGTCATTATCCATGTGGTATTCTGAAGCATTGGCATCTCTACGAGCGTCTAGTATCTCCTTCAGCTCTTTCGTTATCCTCTTGAATTCAACGTCAATATGTCTGGTGAGAGCTTCTAATTTCTCAATCAATGTGGAATGATCGGAATTGATGTTGCTTCCACCGGCGGAAACAACGGTTTTTGGTTTGGGCACGATTAGAGAATTTTTCGAGAAATCAAGCTTGAGTTGGACCTTGTCCTCAAGGATTTTGTAAGCTTTGTTGGGAGTATTATAGAGGAATATTCCTCCGGCATCAAGAATTCCTTGATTTGGTTTATCTAAACCATGATAGAATGTTTGAATGATCGATCCTTTGGTTAGACCGTGTCCATGACAAGTGCGAAGCATATCTTTCATATGGAGCCAAGCGTCAATGAGAGTTTATTGATCGAATTGTTGAAAGTTGTGAATGTCATTTAGGAGACGTTTAAACTTTGCGGGAGAAAAGTATCGGCTAACAAAAGCTTCTCTCATCTCTTCCCACGTAGTAATTGTTCCTTCATTTAATTCATTCAACTAATTCTTGGCTTCTCCGGACAATGAGAAAGGAAAAGTCCTCAATTTAACCGCCTCCTCCTGATTTTCACCATAATGGAATAGGTTATTAATCTCAAGAAAATCAGCTATGCGTCGGTGAGGATCGGATCGGATTCTCCCATCGAATTGATTCTCCCGAATCATTTGCATGTGGGTACCCTTGATAAGGAAATTGTTTGGAAAAGGGCGTTGAATAATAGCGGAACTAGGTGTTGGTGCAACGGTCCTAGTGCTTGACCACATGGATTGGTCATCGGGATCAACGACAGTTACAGTTAGGGAATCGGGTTGAGTTTCAACTTTCTCTCGATTATGTCGATTACCAGAAAAAGTTCCTCGATGAATGGTGATTTTGGATAAAGTTCGGTTGATTCGATCTTTAAGGGTAAGATTGGTGTCTTATCGGGTTTGTGAGTCCTCTTTTTGATTTTACGTTTAAGCTCGTGAAGTGGATTAACAAGTTGTTTACCCCATGAGTGTGAGTTTATACAAACCCGGAGCGATTCGTAAAATATCACAAAAAGTAAAAATAAAAACATAATGAAAATGAACACTAAAAAAAATCTTTTTGTATTTTTTTTTAAGTTGAAGTAAACAAAAATAAGCGTAACTAAGATAAGAAAACCGTTACTATTATAACTACAAGAAGTTTAAGAAAAATAAACTAATTACGACAAAACTTTTTTTTTTTTTTTTTTTTTTTAATAGACTTTTTTTTTAAATACGTTTAAAAATCTAAAAAGACAATTTTACAAAATAATTTACCAAAGAAACTAATAAGAAAAGAAAATAACAAGGACACAAGAAAAATAAATCACTCCTAAGGGTGGGTTGGGTGGTGTTTGTTTCAAACTAAGGTGAAAAGGTAAAAATAGGTTTTGAAAAAAATAATGGGTTTTTGTAAAAAGAAAGGTTCAGCCGATCGGTTTGGTGGACAAGCCGATCGGTTGGATTGGGTTTTTGGTTGAAAATGGTCTA
Source organism: Artemisia argyi (assembly GCA_030686995.1). Lineage (NCBI taxonomy): Eukaryota > Viridiplantae > Streptophyta > Magnoliopsida > Asterales > Asteraceae > Artemisia > Artemisia argyi. Next base: position 231,994,838 of record CM060702.1, on the reverse strand, counting down.
ACCGAATCGGATACGGGTTCGTACCGATCGGTTGGATTGGGTTTTTGGGTCTAACCGATCGGTTGGATATCAAACCGGTCGGTTGGATTGCTCGGTAAAAATGATTTTTGTTCAGCCGATCGGATGGATGTTCAGCCGATCGGTTGGATGGCTCGGATTTTTTTTTTCGAAAGTAAAAGCGACACAACTAGGAAATGATTAAAGCAGAGATTCAAAGCAAACAAAAACACAAACAAATCCTCGGCAGCGGCGTCAAAAACTTGATGTGCGTTTTATTAGTACAAGTTTTAAATTTATAAGGGTGAATTACCAAATCTAGAAACAACACATACGAGCAAGTGTACTCGTCCGTTATAGCAAGATATGATGGTAAGTCGGGATCGTTCGCAGGGATTTGGGTGTTTTCAATTGTGAAGAATCTATGTAATAGTAAGCAATAAATAGATGGTAATTGGTTGTCACGATCCAAAATACCATATAAGCAATAAGTAACACGAAAATGATGATTATGTAAATTCAATAAGATTAAAAACTACTCTTGCTTAGACTAGTTTACTACTTAATGACACACATGATTGTGATAACTTTTGATAACATGTTGGTTGTGATAATTAGATGGTGGTCTAATCTATTGTTCTTACAAATTAAACTTTGGCCAAGATCTTAGTTTATAAAAACAAGCTTTAGGTGTAAACCAATCAATTGAAGATCCATCCAAGGTTCATAAGGTATGGTGAATATCTTAAATACAAGAACAAACTCTTATTACAAATCAAATACTCTTAGGAAATGGTCATTACAAAAGGTAACCTCTTCATAGACAAAAAGGTCACAATCGTTTATAAACATTTAAACTTTCGTCCTACTAAAGGTTTACAAATAATCCGATTTGATGTTATAAAAGAATTCTCATTACAATCATACTTCTTGTTTCTTTGTTTAGTCAAGAATAATTATGGTGAAAAACAATCATTCATAGACAAATGATTATAACTATTTGAGTAATAACAAATCTTTCGACCCTTTAAACTATTATCAATTAGTTATCCTTAGCTAAACAAATGTCACGATGAAACTTAAGGTACAATTGGTTCTTAGGATTGACTTGAAATTGAATTAAAACATGTTATCACAATCATAAGCAAACCATTAAATAATAAACATCATCTAAGCAAGTGCACAAAGGCACTAGCCACTCATAGCAAACATGAACATAAACTCAGAATATTGAACATTAGAAATCATAATTAAAAGTCTTACAATGATTGAAATATGATAACAAATGATGTAGTAATGATGCCTCAAGTATTGGTGATGACTTCTTGATGTTTTGACCTCCAAATGATGACTTCTTGGACCTCCAAAGTTTCCTGGGATTTTATGGATGAATTTTGGTATGAGAGGGAGTAATGGTGGTAAGAGAGGTGTTCTCTCAAGTTGGAATAGAGAGAATTGGTAAGTGGTTATTAGAAAAGCTTGCAAAGTTCTCTATTTATACTCCTCTCAACGCCTAGGCTTATTAATACATCAACTTGGCCTCCAAGTAGTTTAGAAGGACCTAGAATACCAAAAAGAATGGCCTAGAATCGGGTAGAATGAGGTAGAATGAGTTTTTGCAAAATCTGTACGAGAGCTCCATCCGATCAGTTGGTCCTCCATCCGATCGGTTGGGCAAAAGTCATAAACACGAAAGTTGTAGATCTTTCTCTTAGCTTTCCGTGGTCGCGAACGGGGGGTCAAACGGAGTACGTATGCTCAAGTTATGGCCAAAATGGTGAAGGTGTGTCAGGAACAACGAGTCTTCCAATAATTCTTCGTTTGAGCTTATTTTCTTCATTTCTTTCCTCGTTTTCCTTCTTGCACTTTATTCTTGAGTCTTTGGAGTGACAACTTCATGACTTTTATCTTCTCAAACATACTCCAAGAGACTTGAATGTGTCGGGAATTCTTCGTACATGCATAAATCTTTTTTTTACTCATTTCTTCGTCTTTTTCATCATTTTCTTGTACTTTAGCTTCCATGAACCTAAAACACGAATTATGCTCAATTAAGTACCATAAGTTCATAAAAGTGATCATAAAATCCACAATAACGCTCATAAAAATATGTTAATTTTGAGCGTTATCACCTTGTTACCACACTATCCATACCGAGCAAATCAGGTGAGTATTTGATTTCATTCTTTTACGTAATCACTTTTACATTCTTTAATTGAACATTGGGGACAATGTTCATCCTAAGTGTAAGGGGAGGGTAAAATGATGATACCTTATAGTATACACTTTCACTTGAGTTTGTTTGTTTAATGGTAGGTGTGTAATAAAACTAAGAGAAATACTTGTTAGTGTAATTTTAGCTCCAAATTTAAATTTTTTTTACAACATTTAGGAGTGAAACTTTAGCCTTAGCAAGCGTCTCATGGATAGGAGTCGTATGACTAGCACAAGACCGTATCATTCAAAAAAATTTTCCACCCAAATGTGTGAGGTTCGCCTTTAGATTTGATTGGAAAAGCATTCATTATTAGTGCTTATGAGTGTACCGGTAGCATTTAGATTCTAGAACTTGCGTTAGTGATGCATCCCGAGACCGCTAGTGAGACTACGTTCGTGTAGTAGGATTTACTACATGATAAGAGGCATTAGGATCACCTTTGTGTTAAACCTGTATCATAATTACTTGACTACTTAAGTCATATTACTTGGCTAGTTAAGTCAATTAATTTTTCCCACACCCTTAGCGTTGTACTCATTTTTAGTACACGAAACCCCTAGTACACCCCTCCGAGCCTATCTTTTCGTTTCTAACTTTAAGCATCTTACTTAAAGGAAGAATTTGTTACACCCCACTCAAATGTACACCCAGATCGCCTTAGTCTTCCATGTATGCACTCATCTTTAGTGCATTATTGTTATTTGTTTAAACCCTTAGTTAATTATCTAATTCATTACATGGTTGCTAAGTCGAGTCATATCCTTGTACATATTGTTTTGGGACGATTGGGACTCATGGGTAAAGTACTAATGTTATGGAGTAATGGGGAAGAACATCATATTATTACCCCCATATGTGCATTAATCTTAAAAGTACTCCAAGTGTTTTGATTATCTTAATTCGAGTCATTAGATTAGTTTATTGTAAAGTATGTAAAAATTCAAGTGTAAGGGGAATGTTCATTCGTTATGATGTATTATTTTGGATGGTAGTGTAAGAGTGTATGAAAGAAAAAAAAATGGACTACCATCCCATTTCATTCTAAGTTTGTTTTATGTTTTTGTTATTTTTCATTTATTAGCTTAAGTCGAGTCTAGTCTTGGCTTAGCAACGCCATATTATACATGTAATTGACTAAGATTTTTAACTCGCCACCAGTAAAGATTGCCTATATCCAACAAAACCGTGTATTCCATATCCCTACACCTTACCTTATAACCCTTTAAAAAGACCTCTTTGATAGTTTATCCTAGGTGCTTACGTAATGTGGTGGAGGTTTGATCCTTTCCCAAGCCTATGGTTATCTATTTTGCTATGACAGGTAGTGAGAGATGTTTTCCATTTCCAATTATGATATATACTTTATTACACCCGAGAGATGTGAGTATCTAAACACTATTTGTGAGGTGCTAGTGTATGACCTCCGTGCTTGTCTTTGGTCTTTAGTGGAACGATTATTTGTTGTAATTACTTTTATATTAGTGTTAAATGACCCCTAACTTGCATTTTTATTAGAATAAAAGCGCATTTGCTTGAGGACAAGCAAATCTCAAGTGTAAGGGTATATGATGAGGCGAAAAATGGTCCGTTTTTAGGGGGTCATTTAAGCCGGAATTTGAATTTATTTGATCAAATATTGCCCTAAATCATTCATTTTGTGATTTTAGGTACTTTGGGAGTGAATTCTGGAAAAGGAAGCATTTTGGACGTTTTTGGAGCATAAAAGTGAAGAAAACGGCAAAGTCTTAATTTTCCTTGCTGGGAACAGTACCTGACGGCGTCAAGAGCAATTTTATGACGGCGTCAAGAGCATTTTTGGTGACGGCACAGTAGAAACGTGACAGCGTCAAATCAAGGCCGTCAAGAGTAAAAGTGGTGACGGGCCAGAGCAGCAATACACATGACGGCGTCAGATCTGGATCTAGGCAGTCCGATTATATTTTTGGCGGCGGGTTGACGGTGTCAGAACTTTCTTCTTGACGTCATCACCTTAGTAAATTTGTATATAGTCTTTGTAGTTTTCATTCATAGGAGAGGAGAATTTTAGGGTCGACTTGAATAAACCCTAGCTCGTTTTTGACAGTATTTTCAAGGGTTTTCACCCCTTGAAACCCTTCATGTTCAATTGAGATAATTATCCTTTCAATTCATTCAATATGTCTATGTGTTGTTTGAATATATCTTACGCTTGTCTTGATTTTAACATGCTAGGCTAGATCTCTTGTGCGTTTACTTAGATGTAATGAAACCTAGATGTTGATTATAGGTTGATTGCTTGTTTATAGTTGTAACGGATGAATGATTTCGATGTTAGGCATAAGAAAACTGGCAGACTTCCATAGTGTAACTTGCTTGAACGTATTAAGAAACATTAACCAATGCGTACTAAGGTTTTTATGGTTGAATTTAATGCATGAGCAAATTCTAGTGATCCCATGTTATGAGCTTCTTGTAGGCTCGACATAGGAGTGAAGTAGGAGCTTATAGAGTTGGGGAAGTATGTACGCCACCCCACGATTGGTATTAAGGAATATAACCCGTCATCCACGCAACTGTAACAAACAATTAACCTGTAAAAGATATCTAGGGAGTAGCAAAATCTATGTAAACACAATTCTCCCATCTATTGTTCACACCATATTAGTAAGTAGCTTTATTTTCATTTTTGTTATTTTATTTTGATTGCATTTTAGTTATTGGGTTAGTTGGCTAGCAACTAATTCTGCCCACTCCTCTAAAACCTGAGATTTTTAATTGCTTTTCATAAAATATAAATATACAAAAAGAATCATCCCTCACCTCTAGACCTTGTTTTTAGGATTTCTAATCCTAGCGACACTATTCCTGAGTTGAACGATCAATCCTCTGGTACTTGTCACTATACTATACTACAACGATCAGGTACACTGCCTGGTGGGGGTTGTAAGCTTCTCGAGATCCCTCGAGAGGTAAAACCTGGTGAAATTCCCACGCATCAATCACCCTTGGTTATGTGAGCATAAGCGACACACGATAACCCATGACCTTGAGTCTAGCTACAAGACTCGTAAATAAAGAAAAGCGCTTCTTGGGAGGCAACCCATGCTTTGTGTGATTTTTATTTTGTTTGATTGTTATTTGTTTCCGTATGCATGCTTTATTTTTATTGTTGGTAGATCATGTTTCAAAAATAAAATTGTGAAAATACTTTATTTTATCGTTTGGCTTAGTCTTAACTTCATCCAAAGGTATTTCACAAAAGATAAGTGTAAGGGAAAACCCCAAATATGTTTTTAAGAAACAAAAATTGATCATGACTCTCCACAATATTAAATGGACATGTATATTCGTATTTGTTAGAGTCAAATGCTTGTATCGAGTCATAATGATGTTTTGCAGGATTTTCCAGGAAGTAGGACAAAGTTTTTCCAGAAATTTTCCAGAAACTTAATGTAAGGATTCCTGCAGGTCACTTCTGACGGCATCAGGAAGAAATTCCTGACGGCGTCATGTGTAAAAATCTGGAAATTTTGCTAGTTTTGTTTTTCTAACAGAGTCTTAAAGTTTTTGTTGAATCTTTAGTTTTATAAACTCCAGGAAATCTGCAAACATTCATTCCACAAGCATTATATCTTACATTGTTTTCTATGATTTATTAGTATATATAGATTGCCGCCGATTTTACGCGAGGTTGTCTTGTTTGTTTTCTCATGTTTAACAGGTTATGTATGACAAGAAGATGATTTATTTTTCTGGAAGGGAAGCTTTGATTGTTCATTTTCTTGGAGGGAGATCTAACCTTGTTACCACACTATCTACACAGAACGAATCAGGGGAGTATTTGATTTCATTCTTTTACCTATTTTACTTTTACAATCTTTAATTGAACATTGGGGACAATGTTCTTCCTAAGTGTAAGGGGAGGGTAAAATGATGATACCTAATAGTATACACTTTCACTTGAGTTTGTTTTTTTGATGGTAGATGTGTAATAAAACTAAGAGAAATACTTGTTAGTGTAATTTTAGCGCCAAATTTAAAACTTTTTACAACATTTAGGAGTGAAACTTTAGCCTTAGCAAGCATCTCATGGATAGGAGGTTGTATGACTAGCACAAAACCGTACCACTTTAAAAAAATTTCCACCCAAATATGTGAGGTTCGCCATTAGATTTGATAGGAAAAGCATTTACTATTAGTGCTTATGAGTGTACCGGTAGCATTTAGATTCTAGAACTTACGTTAGTGATGCATCCCGAGACCGCTAGTGAGACTACATTCGTGTAGTAGGATTTACTACACGATAAGAGGCATTAGGATCACCCTTGTGTTAAACCCGTATCATAATTACTTGACCATTTAAGTCATATTACTTGGCTAGTCAAGTCAACTAATTTTTCCCACACCATTAGCGTTGTACTCATTTTTAGTACACAAAACCCCTAGTACACCCCTTCGCGCCTATCTTTTCATTTCTAACTTTAAGCATCTTACTTAAAGGAAGAATTTGTTACACCCCACTTAAATGTACACCCAAATCGCCTTATCCTTCCGTGTATGCACTCATCTTTAGTGCATTATTGTTATTTGTTTAAACTCTTATTAATTATCTAATTGATTACATGGTTACTAAGTCGAGTCATATCCTTGTACATATTGTTTTGGGACGATTAGGACTCACGGGTAAAGTACTAATGTTATGGAGTAATGAGGAAGAACATCATATTATTACCCCCATATGTGCATTAATCTTAAAAGTACTCCAAGTAAGATATAATATATATAAAAAAGAAAAAAGAAAAAAATAGAAAAAGAAAAGAGAAAAACATACGGACTACCATCCCGTTTCATTCAATGTTTATTTTATGTTTTTGTTATTTTTCATTTATTAGCTTAAGTCGAGTCTAGTCTTGGCTTAGCAACGCCATATTGTACATGGAATTAACCAAGATTATTAACTCGCCACCAGTAAAGATTGCCTATATCCAACGTTATAACCGTTTAAAAGACCTCTTTGATAGTTTACCCTAGGTGCTTACGCCATGTGGTGGAGGTTTGATCCTTTCCCATGCCTGTGGTAATCTATTTTGCTATGACAGGTAGTGAGAGATATTTTCCATTTCCATATTGTGATATATACTTTATTACACCCGAGAGATGTGAGTATCTAAACACTATTTGCAAGGTGCTAGTGTATGACCTCCGTGCTTGTCTTTGGTCTTTAGTGGAACGATTATTTGTTGTAATTACTTTTATATTAGTGTTAAATGACCCCTAACTTGTATTTTGATTAGAATAAAAGCGCATTTGTTTGAGGACAAGCAAATCTCAAGTGTAAGGGTATATGATAATGCGAAAAATGATCCGTTTTTAGGGGGTCATTTAAGCCGGAATTTGAATTTATTTGATCAAATATTGCCCTAAATCGTTCCTTTTGTGATTTTAGGTACTTTGGGAGTGAATTCTGGAAAAGGAAGCATTTTGGACGTTTTTGGAGCATAAAAGTGAAGAAAACGGCAAAGTCTTAATTTTTATTGCTGGGAACAGTACCTGACGGCGTCAAGAGCAATTTCCTAACGGCGTCAAGAGCATTTTTTGGTGACGGCCCAGTAGAAACGTGACGTCGTCAAATCAAGGCCGTCAAGATTAAACATGGTGACGGCCCAGAGCAGCAATACACATGACAGCGTCAGATCTGGATCTAGGCAATCCGATTATATTTTTGGCGGCGGGTTGACGGCGTCAAAACTTTCTTCTTGACGCCGTCACCTTAGGAAATCTATATATAGTCTTTGTAATTTTCATTCTAAAGAGAGGAGAATTTTAGGGTCGACTTGAATTAACCCTAGATCGTTTTTAACAGTATTTTCAAGGGTTTTCACCCCTTGAAACCCTTCATGTTCAATTGAGATAATTATCCTTTCAATTCATTCAATATGTCTATGTGTTGTTTGAATATATCTTACGCTTGTCTTGATTTTAACATGCTAGGCTAGATCTCTTGTGTGTTTGCTTAGATGTAATGAAACCTAGATGTTGATTATAGGTTGATTGCTTGTTTATAGTTGTAATGGATGAATGATTTCGATGTTAGGCTTAAGAAAACTGGCAGACTTCCATAGTGTAACTTGCTTGAACGTCTTAAGAAACATGAACCAATGCGTACTAAGGTTTTTATGGTTGTATTTAATGCATGAGCGAATTCTAGTGATCCCATGTTTGGAGCTTCTTGCAGGCTCGACATAGAAGTGAAGTAGGAGCTTATAGAGTTGGGGAAGTACATACACCACCCCACGATTGGTATTAAGGAATATAACCCGTCATCCACTGATGAGGCGAAAAATGATCCGTTTTTAGGGGGTCATTTAAGCCCGAATCCGAATTTATTTGATCAAATATTGCCCTAAATCGTTCCTTTTGTGATTTTAGGTACTTTGGGAGTGAAATCTGGAAAAGGAAGCAATTCGGACGTTTTTGGAACATAAAAATGAAGAAAACGCCAAAGTCTTAATTTTCCATGCTGGGAACAGTAGGTGACGGCGTCAAGAGCAAATCCTTGACGGCGTCAAGAGCAAATTTCATAAATTTCCATGACGACCCAGAAGAGTTTTGACGGCGTCACGTAGGAAGGGCGTCAAGAAAAAGAAAAGAAAAAAATCAAGAAAAAGAAAAGAAAAAAAATAGAAAAAGGAAAAGAGAAAAAAAAAACATACGGACTACCATCCCGTTTCTATTCTATGTTCATTTTATGTTTTTGTTATTTCTCATTTATTAGCTTAAGTCGAGTCTAGTCTTGGCTTAGCAACGCCACATTGTACATGTAATTAACCAAGATTGTTAACTCGCCACCAGTAAAACTTCCTTTATCCAACAAAACCGTGTATTTCATATCCCTACACCTAACGTTACAACCCTTTAAAAGACCTCTTTGATAGTTTATCCTAGGTGCTTACGCCATGTGGTGGAGGTTTGATCCTTTCCCAAGCCTATGGTAATCTATTTTGCTATGACAGGTGTCACACCCCCAATTTACCTGACTTGCAGCGGAATGGAATACCTGGGGGTGTCTGTCATAGCACCACAGTTACAGTTACATTGAACGACCTAAAGTGTCGTTTGGAAAATACTGCATTTGATCATTGAAATAATCCAGAGTTTACAAAATGAGGTCCCCAAAATGTGTTGCAAGTTTATGAAACAAGTCTTACTAGATCAAATGTTTACATAAGTGCATGAAATAATGATGAGACGCGTCGACTCCGCGACTCCATGAAGGTCCAAATGCATGTCACATGAGCTACCTTAATAACCTGAAATACATTGCTAAAACGTCAACACGAATGTTGGTGAATTCCATAGGTTTGTAAATTGTAATAATGTACGGCCACCACAAGTAAAAGTGCAAGATAAAAATCTCATGAAAATTGTACAATAGCCTTAAGCTCATGACACCGAAGCTATGACTGATGAAATTCTATGCCCCTCCCGAATGTTCTGCCGAAACATTCAAATGTAAAAGACATGACATGCATCCGCTTACTGTTGGTATCCACTACCACGGATGGAGGCGTCACCCTCGATAGATCTATCCACTCACTCTCGCTTAACGGTAAATTAACGGTTCATGATGTTACAGGGGACTTTTCACATGGCAAGGTAACTTAAGCTATGTACATGTTTGAATACTTGGGCTCGTACTGAAATGATTGATGCAATGTATTCCCCCCGTGGGATTTGAAAACAATCAAAAATGTTGAATTGAAAACGGGGCTATGAAAACTCACCTTAACTGATGAAACCGTGATGAAATGAAATGAACACCAATGAACAATTAGCTGTCGCATCCCAATATGATGATACCATGAACATGTAATGAGCTGAAAAACAAGGCGCGCACACTAGCCGCAACCTAATATGAATGATGAACGATCTACTTTAGATCATGAAATGATGTTATGAATGTCCATGCACATGTTTCCTATACCACTCTACTCTTTGGAAACAACACTTGTATTATCAAAAATATATATTCCAAGAATTTGGAAAATATTGCTATTAGAAAATATAAATAGCTAGTTATAATATATATATACTTATATATATATATATAACGTAAGTTTCCATGTTAGTGTTGAAATACTCGGGTTGTAATCCTTGAAATGATGAAAACATACTCATAATAACTAATACTACGTTAGTTATAAAGCTCGGTACTTGATATTACTTCTAGCTCAAAAATGTACTTCGTAGTTTTTGCGCCAAATTTAATAAAAGCTGTCAATTATAAAGTGGTTTTAGCCGATATTCAAACGTGTATATCTTTGTCGTTACTTGTCCGTTTTACTTGTTCTTTATATCCACGGTTACGTCTTAGTATGTAGTAATATATTTTGGAAAGTTCGGCTCCTCCGGGTTACGTCTAAAGCCTCTTTTTGTCCAATGAAAAACGTCCAACAGCAACTAATTTCCAGAAAATACTTTTCGTCAACAATCTTGCAAAAATCATAACTTCTTCGTTATAAGCTCTTTTTAATCCGTTCTTTCGCCTACGGATTCGTTTTTGAAAGTATTTTCTAAAAATTTTGCCAAAGTTTCCTTGGTGTTTACTGATTTTCCAGATTTTTACAAAACGGGACAGCATGTCTAAAATAGGTTCCAAATCATGTTTTCAAGGTTAAAAACCAATTTCTACCATCACCAAACCTCTTGTAATCACCACATGGCTAATCTAATCTTACCATACACCTTCTTAGGGTGCCATGGACTCCTAACCAAGTTATTAGAGCAAGGGGATTCATAACTAAAAAGTTAGGGTTTGTATGTTTCTTTTTAGACAAAATAAAGGGTGGTATAGCTACTTGTACATGGTTTTTAGCATGATACTTATGAAATACATGTAAAAATAAGATGATCCATGAAAAAATAAAGTTGATTACTTACTTGACAAAATGAGATGATTATAGGATGATTATGCTTGATGTTCTTGTGTTTTTGTTGCTTGATTCTTGATTAGGCTTGTAAAATGAACAAGTTTAGTGTTTTAACTTATGAAAAATGATCACTTGAGCTATGGATGGTGGTTTGGTCGTGGGTTTGAAGAGAAGAAAGGAAAAGATGAGATGAAAATTTGATCTTGGCTAAAAGTTGGATTATGATTTGTAAAAATTGGTAAAGTTATGTTTTTATGGTTTATTAGTTAAGTATTGGGAAAATTAATGCTAGAGGTTAAAAGGGTGTTTCATGGGCTGGTTTTCAAAGGGTAGAAGGGGGGGGGGGGGGGGTAGGGTACTTGGTAGTTATTTAGAAATCCTTGTAAGAATTTGCACTAGTTTGCGTTTTTAGTTACGATCGGGTACCGGTTTTATTAGAAATAAATGTTCACTAAGTTTACCGGGATGAAATAAAGTTATAATAATGTTGAAAACATATTAAAAATATGTTGGGTACATTTACTGAGTGATCGGGTGATTAATGTTTAGTTTTAACGAAAACCGTCGTTATATTCATACGCGTACGTTAAAAATAAAATAAATTTCCAAAATACTGGGTAACTGAATGTTATAACTTTTATGATGTTAAAATGGATATAAAAATATGTCGGGACCATTGTGGGAATATTTAGATATATTCTTCGTGTATAAACCGGGTGTTAACGTTTACTATAAATACTTATACGTAAAAACGTTAAATGTACTGAATATAGAAATTTGAAAATCCTGAGAGTGGTATAACATGTAAATGACCTACTGATGATATGCAGACTATTCCCAGTCCGTATGAAATGTTATTACTGATAATGCATGAATTCGCACCTGAACCAATACGGTTACGCGAATTTGAATACCCGTAAACTAAATTTACGATGAAATGTGTAATGCACGTGAATGATGAAATCTTTTCCCGCAATGAATAGTGTTCCGTGAATAGTAAATTTCCCAAAAGTTTCTCAGAATATCAAATTGACCTCGAAAATGATGAATAGTAAACTGATGAATAGTGTTTTGATGAATAGTGTTTGATGAATAGTGTTTTTCCAAAGTTCGGGAAATGACCTGAAATGACCTGAAATGGTGAGTTGTGACAGTCTTCCCCCCTAAAAGGAACTTCGTCCCGAAGTTCAGTTTATGTTGGTCTCTGAGAATGTATTGGTGAAAAGGTGATGATATTCGAGAATTCCAGCGAACTCTAACGATAGGAATTCGACTCTGTTTCAACTGCTTGACCACACGGTCCATGATTTCTGTTGGTTCTCTTACAAGGTCTGAGATTGTCATTTGGGTTGGATCCCTTCCAATGGAATCATGAGTGACTCATCTGAAAGTCATTTCTGGGGATCTGAAAATGTGAAATATGTTCGTGTCATCCTGTTGTTCTCTGACAATGTTCAAGTCTGACGGCCACTATGCCTTCTCTGTCAAAATATAAATGGTCCAGTGTATATTGGTGTAACTTTCCAAGTTTTCTGAACGATAACATGCCTTTCCTAGGCAGAACTTTCTGCATAACTCCGCAGAACTTGAAGTTTTAATGGTTTACGACTTATTGAACTTGTAACTGATTCTTGACTTGTAGAAAATTTCTGGTTATCTCATGAATGCCTACTGAACTAGTGAGTTGAGCTTTTTCTGAGTTTGGCCCATCAATCGATGGTCTGCGCTTCTTAATGTTTTAAATGTGGTACTGGTAATATATACTTCTGAATTCTGCCAGAACTCAAGTTTGTATGCTAGTTGGTCGATTCTAAAATGAATCTTAAATGGTCCAATATGCTAAAGGTTCAACCTTTCTTGTTATCCAATTTGTATCATGCCAATCCAAGGCAATGCTTTTAACTTAGTTTGTTTTCCCACTTGAATCTGGATGGTTTGTTGTTCAGGATACCCAATCCAAATGATATGTGTTATGTACCAACCTAACTTCTGCCAGTTTCCCGTTGTTGGTGTGATAACTATTGTTGTAGATGAATTTGATTTATGTTGAGTGATTAGTCCAACCATTTACAGGGTCAATCACTCATGCTCTGAGCATACCTTCCTATGTTTGAATTGTTCTCTCGCTTTGACCATCGTTCTGAGGGTGATAGGTGATGTTCACATCTAAATGGGTTTCTGAAGGAAATCCTGAAATGATTACCTGAGGTCCAAGTTGAAACGGTTTCCTTAACAGGAAAAACTAAAATGGGTACAATAAACCTTTGTGACTAATTCCACAACGTTCGGTCCTTCGAACTTGGCGTTATCTGAAGGGATAGCATATAGGTAAGAATTTGATTCCTCGTGTTTTGTTCCAACTTATGATAAGACATATGTTCTTCTTTGTCTATTGGGTTTGGTCTCCACTACTGAAGTTCGCGATTAATTTGTGATGTTCCTCCTAATTCCTTCATCACATATACCAATATTCTTTACTGTCAAGTCACAAAATCCTAAATGCATAAGCGATGTTGTAGGGAAATTCGTTATGGAAATTTGTCTCGCGATTATGAGTTTTAGTTGAAATCCTTTTCTGAATAAACGAATTTAGAAAATGGAGCAAATGATTTACTGGGTAATATTTTTCTTGATGATTCAAAATCCAGTAGTTATGAAATAGGAACTGTTTTCAAACATGTTGTGATTAAGACTGCTTACCAAAGTTTGATGTTTATGTATATTTCTCATTGTACAATAGTGTTGCTAAAGTTTGACCAAAAAGGATCGTACTTGTTCAAAATAGGAATTTCATAAATCATTTTTCCACAAGGTATGTGATTTATGTAAACGCATCAACTTTATTTAAAAGTGAAAACACTAACAAGGATAAAATGGTAGAATAGGAAATGTTCGCTTAAATGCATAGATGTCTAACACTTAGTTCCTGGGGTTGGATAATGTCTATTGATGGTTATCTGGCATAACTACAAGCATAGGTATTTAGACTAACTTAAGTCCTGAAATAGTTTATCGTTGTAATTGGCAAGACGAAGGTATCACTTGATGTTGTGTCGATGAATGTCTATTCTGTTTTCCCATGTAGATGAGGAGATATGTTCCGGTTTGATCCCTTGCTTGGTATGAAGGTGAGGTTATCTGAAATTTCTAGACATAATGCCTTAGAGGAATCTACATCGATATTCTTGATTCAAACAATTGTACTTTGTGAAAACTTACTGCAGGAAAGTTTATGTATGGATGAGGCCATGTTTAAATGAATTGCTCTACAGTCTCAATTAGAAGCTTGGTTTATTTCTATTGTGTTGTCCTGCGGACATTTATATTGAGTTCCATCCTGTAGCTCAGTCTAGCTAGTACCCTTAAACGATAGAATTTGACAACTAAGTCAGAGATGGTGATTCGGATAGTCTCGCAGTATCTTAGGATTGTTGTTGAGTTATGAATTCTCTCACTATATACTTCTAGTTCTGTAATCCTTTCATTGTTTTTATTGTATAGAGGAATCCTCCATGTAATTGATATGGAAAGTCTCTTCTAGGGATGTCAATGGGAAAATCCAACTTAATGTCTAAGTGAGTGACAGGTAGGGTAAGTATCCAAGGATAGTTCGGCAAAATGGATGTTTATGAAAGAGTTCCTTTGTTTACAAAACTTTTGGATGAAGATTGTTATTACAATCCTTTGAAAAGGTAATTATTTCCTTCATGGCATAATCCTTCCTGAATTTTACATAGGTGATCAGGCTATGTATAATTGAGGACTAATGATGCGATGTTAGATTTTTGTCAAAATATCATAACTTTCCTCAAAAGTTTTAGATGGTGTTCAACGCATTGTTATTAAAATGGTATCCTGATGTTTTCTTTCGAATAACATGAAAATTGCCTCGCGTAATAATAGTAAATACTTGGTGTAATGACAGAAAATCAATTTATAGGATGGTAATAAAATAGCTTACTTCAGAAATTTTTCTGTAAAACAGTTTCCCCATATGATAGTAAAATAGCTTGAATGGTGTATTGGATACGTGGGTGAATCTTGTCGAATGGTAATAGTCTACAAATTCGTCAAATACGAAATCAACCTAATACCTGATGAGACAATGCTAAAATGTTGCGAAACGATTGAAGTCTGAGCAATCGGGATAGAAAATGGAGTAAATGATGGTTATGATTATCACCTAGGTAACAAAGGATAGATACTACATTGGATAGGAAAGTGTTTAATACCACTAGGTCATGTCATCGTACCAACGGTAAGTACAAAAGGAAAGATACAACCCTAAAGGCTCGAACTACGGTTTATATATTGAAACAAAGCTCCTGCTACTGAAGTATTGTTGTTATCCTTGATGTTGCTAATATCCTGACTGTTCTCTTCATCAAATCATAAGTGACCATGAGGGTATATAGTTAAAAGCTAGTGAGGATATAAGTCTGGTCCAGGGACTTCCTGGTGTCCCTCTGTGTGAAATCAGGTTTGTGGCATCATAAGGTCGAGATAGTCCTGAAGTGGTATCTGAAGTTGTGCATCTATCAAATCTTAGATAATGTAGGTTCTGAACCATTCCTGAAGAATCTGCGGATGTTTCTGTTGAGTCCGTGATATTGGTATTTTCTGCTAGGTGTCATCTAGTTCATGGCAAGTGGGAATGGAAAAGGAAAATGGCAATGATGGTACTAGTGAATGGAATACTACCCTCTTTCGCGCTACCTCGCGACATCCAAAAGGTAAAACTAAAGTACACACTGTGGGAAGGCCAATAATGTAATAAGTAACTGATGGTGGTGATAGTACCTGAGTAGTAAGTGCCCTACTAGTGAAGGAAAGAAAACACACTATCTTCCTTGCAATAAGCATCCTAATAAGTCCATTAAGATTAATTCTGAATATACTACCAAAAGGCATTCTATGTACGGGCTGAATGATAGGAAAACCCTGTTCCTATGGCAAATCAATAGTACTAATGGTGGTGTAAATGCAACTGGTGGTATAATGGTAGTGGAAGATGACAAGACATCTTCAATGTCGGAATCCGATAAAAGGATGTCAGGGTGAGTATCTGAAGACATGTCACTTGTGAACCAGGTCAATAAAATGATATACATATACGGATATGAGTATAAATAACTCGCACAGGGTATGTATGAAACAACATGTATCATGATTATGCACTTATGATGAAATGATGAGATGCTATGCTGATGTGGTTATAGTCTAGGGTCCAAGATACATCCTAGTTCGCTATAACCTTAGCTCTGATGCCAATCTGTCACACCCCCAATTTACCTGACTTGCAGCGGAATGGAATACCTGGGGGTGTCTGTCATAGCACCACAGTTACAGTTACATTGAACGACCTAAAGTGTCGTTTGGAAAATACTGCATTTGATCATTGAAATAATCCAGAGTTTACAAAATGAGGTCCCCAAAATGTGTTGCAAGTTTATGAAACAAGTCTTACTAGATCAAATGTTTACATAAGTGCATGAAATAATGATGAGACGCGTCGACTCCGCGACTCCATGAAGGTCCAAATGCATGTCACATGAGCTACCTTAATAACCTGAAATACATTGCTAAAACGTCAACACGAATGTTGGTGAATTCCATAGGTTTGTAAATTGTAATAATGTACGGCCACCACAAGTAAAAGTGCAAGATAAAAATCTCATGAAAATTGTACAATAGCCTTAAGCTCATGACACCGAAGCTATGACTGATGAAATTCTATGCCCCTCCCGAATGTTCTGCCGAAACATTCAAATGTAAAAGACATGACATGCATCCGCTTACTGTTGGTATCCACTACCACGGATGGAGGCGTCACCCTCGATAGATCTATCCACTCACTCTCGCTTAACGGTAAATTAACGGTTCATGATGTTACAGGGGACTTTTCACATGGCAAGGTAACTTAAGCTATGTACATGTTTGAATACTTGGGCTCGTACTGAAATGATTGATGCAATGTATTCCCCCCGTGGGATTTGAAAACAATCAAAAATGTTGAATTGAAAACGGGGCTATGAAAACTCACCTTAACTGATGAAACCGTGATGAAATGAAATGAACACCAATGAACAATTAGCTGTCGCATCCCAATATGATGATACCATGAACATGTAATGAGCTGAAAAACAAGGCGCGCACACTAGCCGCAACCTAATATGAATGATGAACGATCTACTTTAGATCATGAAATGATGTTATGAATGTCCATGCACATGTTTCCTATACCACTCTACTCTTTGGAAACAACACTTGTATTATCAAAAATATATATTCCAAGAATTTGGAAAATATTGCTATTAGAAAATATAAATAGCTAGTTATAATATATATATACTTATATATATATATAACGTAAGTTTCCATGTTAGTGTTGAAATACTCGGGTTGTAATCCTTGAAATGATGAAAACATACTCATAATAACTAATACTACGTTAGTTATAAAGCTCGGTACTTGATATTACTTCTAGCTCAAAAATGTACTTCGTAGTTTTTGCGCCAAATTTAATAAAAGCTGTCAATTATAAAGTGGTTTTAGCCGATATTCAAACGTGTATATCTTTGTCGTTACTTGTCCGTTTTACTTGTTCTTTATATCCACGGTTACGTCTTAGTATGTAGTAATATATTTTGGAAAGTTCGGCTCCTCCGGGTTACGTCTAAAGCCTCTTTTTGTCCAATGAAAAACGTCCAACAGCAACTAATTTCCAGAAAATACTTTTCGTCAACAATCTTGCAAAAATCATAACTTCTTCGTTATAAGCTCTTTTTAATCCGTTCTTTCGCCTACGGATTCGTTTTTGAAAGTATTTTCTAAAAATTTTGCCAAAGTTTCCTTGGTGTTTACTGATTTTCCAGATTTTTACAAAACGGGACAGCATGTCTAAAATAGGTTCCAAATCATGTTTTCAAGGTTAAAAACCAATTTCTACCATCACCAAACCTCTTGTAATCACCACATGGCTAATCTAATCTTACCATACACCTTCTTAGGGTGCCATGGACTCCTAACCAAGTTATTAGAGCAAGGGGATTCATAACTAAAAAGTTAGGGTTTGTATGTTTCTTTTTAGACAAAATAAAGGGTGGTATAGCTACTTGTACATGGTTTTTAGCATGATACTTATGAAATACATGTAAAAATAAGATGATCCATGAAAAAATAAAGTTGATTACTTACTTGACAAAATGAGATGATTATAGGATGATTATGCTTGATGTTCTTGTGTTTTTGTTGCTTGATTCTTGATTAGGCTTGTAAAATGAACAAGTTTAGTGTTTTAACTTATGAAAAATGATCACTTGAGCTATGGATGGTGGTTTGGTCGTGGGTTTGAAGAGAAGAAAGGAAAAGATGAGATGAAAATTTGATCTTGGCTAAAAGTTGGATTATGATTTGTAAAAATTGGTAAAGTTATGTTTTTATGGTTTATTAGTTAAGTATTGGGAAAATTAATGCTAGAGGTTAAAAGGGTGTTTCATGGGCTGGTTTTCAAAGGGTAGAAGGGGGGGGGGGGTAGGGTACTTGGTAGTTATTTAGAAATCCTTGTAAGAATTTGCACTAGTTTGCGTTTTTAGTTACGATCGGGTACCGGTTTTATTAGAAATAAATGTTCACTAAGTTTACCGGGATGAAATAAAGTTATAATAATGTTGAAAACATATTAAAAATATGTTGGGTACATTTACTGAGTGATCGGGTGATTAATGTTTAGTTTTAACGAAAACCGTCGTTATATTCATACGCGTACGTTAAAAATAAAATAAATTTCCAAAATACTGGGTAACTGAATGTTATAACTTTTATGATGTTAAAATGGATATAAAAATATGTCGGGACCATTGTGGGAATATTTAGATATATTCTTCGTGTATAAACCGGGTGTTAACGTTTACTATAAATACTTATACGTAAAAACGTTAAATGTACTGAATATAGAAATTTGAAAATCCTGAGAGTGGTATAACATGTAAATGACCTACTGATGATATGCAGACTATTCCCAGTCCGTATGAAATGTTATTACTGATAATGCATGAATTCGCACCTGAACCAATACGGTTACGCGAATTTGAATACCCGTAAACTAAATTTACGATGAAATGTGTAATGCACGTGAATGATGAAATCTTTTCCCGCAATGAATAGTGTTCCGTGAATAGTAAATTTCCCAAAAGTTTCTCAGAATATCAAATTGACCTCGAAAACGATGAATAGTAAACTGATGAATAGTGTTTTGATGAATAGTGTTTGATGAATAGTGTTTTCCCAAAGTTCGGGAAATGACCTTAAATGACCTGAAACGGTGAGTTGTGACAACAGGTAGTGAGAGATATCTTCCATTTCCATATTGTAATTTACACTTTATTACACCCGAGAGATGTGAGTATCTAAACACTATTTGTGAGGTGCTTGTGTATGACCTCCGTGCTTGTCTATTGGTCTTTAGTGGAATGATTATTTGTTGTAATTACTTTCATATTAGTGTTAAATGACCCCTAACTTGTATTTTGATTAGAATAAAAGCGCATTTGCTTGAGGACAAGCAAATCTCAAGTGTAAGGGTATATGATGAGGCGAAAAATGATCCGTTTTTAGGGGTCATTTAAGCACGAATCCGAATTTATTTGATCAAATATTGCCCTAAATCATTCCTTTTGTGATTTTAGGTACTTTGGGAGTGAAATCTGGAAAAGGAAGCAATTCGGACATTTTTGGAACATAAAAATGAAGAAAACGCCAAAGTCTTAATTTTCCATGCTGGGAACAGCAGGTGACGGCGTCAAGAGCAAATCCTTGACGGCGTCAAGAGCAAATTTCATAAATTTCCATGACGATCCAGAAGAGTTTTGACGGTGTCACGTAGGAAGGGCGTCAAGAGTAAAAGAGTCATGACGGCCTGGAAGTATATAAGTCTTGACGGCGTCAGAAGTAGATCTAGGCAGTCCGAGGAGTGTTTTGGCGGCGAGGTGACGGCGTCACAAGATTACTCTTGACGCCTTCAAACCTATTTTTCTATATATAGTTTTCTAATTTTTCACATTAAAGAGAGAAGTTTTGGGAGAAACCCTAAGTACGATTTTGGTGTAACTTTACAGGTTTTTCAAGGGTTCCAACCCCTTGATACCTTGCATGATTAATCAAGATAAGTGTTCTTCTAATTCAATCAATATGTCTATGTGTTGGTTGTCTATATCATGTTCTTGTCTTAATTCTATCATGCTAGGCTAGATCTCTATTGTGTTTGCTTAGATCTAATGAAACCTAGATATTGATTATGTGTTGATTACTTGTTTATTCTTGTTGTGGATGAATGATTTATATGTTAGGCTTAAGAAAACTGCCAGATCTCCAATTGGTAACATGCTTGAACGTCTTAAGAAACATGAACCAACGCGCACTAGGTCTTTATTGGTTGTATTTAATGCATGAGCCACTGTTTACAATCCCTATAGTTGTGCTGGGCATGGTGTAGGAGGAGATAAGAGCTCATAGAATTGGGGAGTTATGTGTGCCACCTCATGAATGGTATTAAGGAATACGATCCGTCATCCATGCAATTATAACAAGTAATTAACATGTAAAAGATATCTAGGGAGTAATGAAATCTAAGTAAACACATTTTCTCCAATTACTGCTCACAACTTTAGTATAAATTAGCTTATTTTTATTTCTAGTATTTTATTTTGATTGCATCTTAGTATTGGGTTAGTTGAATAGCAACTAATTCCGCCCATTCTTCCAAAACCCGAGATTTTAATTTGCTTTCTAAAAAATATAAAAACACAAAAAGAATCATCCCTCACCTTCAGAACTAGTATTTAGGCTTTCTAATCCTAGCGACACTATTCCTAAGCTGAACGATCAATCCCCCGGTACTTGTCACTATACTATACTACAACGATCAGGTACACTGCCTGGTGGGGGTTGTAAGCTTCTCGAGATCCCTCGAGGGGTAAAGCCTGTTGCGATTCCCACGCATCATCCACGCAACTATAACAAACAATTAAACTGTAAAAGATATCTAGGGAGTAGTGAAATCTATGTAAACACAATTCTCCCATCTATTGTTCACACCACTAGTTAAATTAGTTTTAGTTTCATTTTTGTTATTTAATTTTGATTGCATCTTAGTTACTGGGTTAGTTGACTAGCAACTAATTCCGCCCACTCTTCCAAAAATTGAGATTTTTACTTGCTTTTCATAAAACATAAAAATACAAAAAGAATCATCCCTCATCTCTAGACCTAGTTTATAGGCTTTCTAATCGTAGCGACACTATTCCTGAGTTGAACGATCAATCCCCCGGTACATGTCACTATACTATACTACAACTGTAGGACCTTAGATATTTCAACTTTAATAACAATATAGCATGTAAATGAAGTAAAGATGGTGACTTGGTAATATATGTGTGGCGTTAAGATGTATAAAAGAGAATAAGAGATGAAGAGAACTTTTATTAAAAACACACACAATACATACACAAGCACACACCTCAAATAAGACTTTGAGGTGTTTAAATAGTAAGATACAAGATATGCCCTAAGGCTTTCTGCGGGCTTGGGCTTGGACTTGGTCACATGATTAGATAACAAGGCTTATGTAACATAGCACATAACATATTAGCTTGCCAAGTCCAAAGCCCAATGACTAAACTATTACTAATCTTAACAAACGACACAAAGTTATAATATGAGAATAACCATCACTTATATATATATATATATATATATATATATATATATATATATATATATATATATATATATATATATATATATATATATATATATATATTTAATGCTAACAATCTCCCCCTAAGGGGTGGTCATTCGAATGATGTTCCATGTGATTAGGTCTTCCGTGTTCTTTGTCTTTAACTTTGTGTGTCGTTGTAGAATAGTCTTTAGTCTTTGTTCCTTCATGCATTGTGATCTTTGATAACTGACTTTTCATCGTTCTTTGTTCCTTTGTGATGTGGAGCAATCTGCCTTTCGTCACTTCTGCGTCTGAGGTGGTTGTCTGCCATTCCATCATGCTCATACATCTTTGGATTTTGATATTCATATGCACGTAGTTCCCTTTCTTTCACTTTGATCTTTAGTCTTTATACTTTGTAGATTTTTCTTTTTGGCATAGAATCTTTCTTTGAACTTTGTGTTGTATAGATCTTTGAGGGAGCTTTCTTTAACTTCCAGATGTATGTATGAGCATGCGGAATCTGTCGCCATGGAGGTGATGTGTAGATGCATGAAAACAGTTAGCAATAAATCAACCGGTACTTACAGGTTCGAATTAGAGATCGTCAATAGCATAGTGTGAAGACTCCTTCTAACCCTTACCAAGGCCGTTCCCATGTCAGATACTCCCGAGGGAGCTTACAAGACCTACTACGTAGCTCAATGACTGGGTGAGTCGCTGGGGATCACTCCACGACTGTAGACCATTTGAAACCACCGCGAACACTAAGCGTAACCCATAAAGAATTACCGAAGTGACCTGCTGTCAGGGCTGCTTGATGTTGACCCTGGCAGGAATTTCGATTCAATCCTTGAGAATCACAAATGTGAATCCTCTCATAAACGTTCTGGCAGATTGCTAAGATCTGCGTAGGACTCTTAAGTTTACATCTGGCATCCTTAATGATGAACAAATAGTGTAGAAAAATCATGTGTTCCTATGAGATCTTTTGATGAATCTCGGGGCTCTATACTCGATAAGTGCACATTTGGTTTCCTATGCGGAGATTAGGGAGAGGTCTCTTGCTTCAATATCAACCATCTCTAAGAGACAGGTCGATAGATTACACCGGTTCCCCGTGAGAATGAAACAAGCTCTTTTAAGAGAACTTGAGTGGCTAGAAGGTTTAGTGCAGTGGGTCACTGGGTCCATGACGTCTTGTCTTCAATACCGGCGTCACCTTAGTAACAACCAGTAGCATATGAGTTGAACCCGGTGTCTGCCCTAAGGTTGAACATATGGAGGGCTATTTATTTTCACCCTTTTTCATAACTTTTCTTTTTAATTCTTCAACCCCTTCTTTCTCCTTTCTCATTTTATCCTTTTTTCAATCATACCTAAGGACTTCTAATACTAATCTATTGGATTTGTCCTTGGGTAGATCCCTCCGGCTTTGGTGGATCATAGGACGGTTTTTCCTAACCTTAGTCACCTAATAACACCATGACTATCCTGTAATTTCCATGAAACCATTTGAAAATCTCTCAAAGTGTTTTTGATAATAAAACACATTGTTGTTACCACTTTGAGAGTTTTGCAACTTTTGAAGGACTCCCCCTTCACATGTGCTCATGTATATTTTAAGAAATTTGCACATTCGGGAGAAGTTTGCACTTTTTGAATTGATCCACTTTCAGTGAACATGACCGATTCGAGACACGCTTACATCACTAGTTAGACTAGCTTGAAGTTATTACCAGTCCTGGTCAAGTCCAAAGAAAGTCTCTCGATACGGAACATTCTACTCAGACATGTCCTATTCGAGATATGCTTACATTACTAGTTAGACTAGCTTGAAATTATTAACCGTCCAGGATAAGTCTTTTCGATTACTGACATTTTAAGCTTCATCAATTCATTGGTACTTTATGAGTCGAGCTCTTTCGAGATTCAGTCACAAAGTTTAAACATCTTTGATCTCATTTTAATCATGTCTTCTCCCCCTCAAAAATAGCATATCGTGATATTTTTGGTATCAACTGATTAAGAAAAAGCTTTTTGGAGAGAAAGACAGATTCGATTTAGCATGAATTTGGAACATTTTGTTTTTGAACTCCCCCTTAATGATAGCACATTTTAAAATCAATTAAGGGTTTAGAGGGAGTTATCTTGAGCACTAGTTTTGAGAGATTTTGAGAAATCTTTTGAACAATCTTGAAAAAGTGCTCAAGAATTCTTTTTGAAAACGAGTTTTTGTTTGAAGTCTTTTTCGTTTGTTTAGACTCGAACTTTTTGAAAAAGATTTCGTCTTTGAAAAACACGATTCCTTGATTTGAAATAATCAGAAGTCATCGTTTAAGTTCGGGTTTCATACTGAACTATAAGAAAGCCATTGTGATGAAACTTTTAAGAAACGACATGTTTTAGAAAAACATATAAAAGAACTCCCGTTCAAGCATCTGTACATGTCCGTATCATTGTTGAATGACATTTCTAGAAATGTACAGAATATTGATTTATACGAGAGACATGTCGTGAGAAGAATATTTTTGGATTTTTTGATTGTATATTGTTTTTGTATTTTTTGAAAATTTTATATTTTTGTATTTTGTTTTTGTTGGTTTTTCAAATTTTGTATTTTGTTTTTTCAAAAATATTTACAGCGAAGCGATTTTGAAAACTTTTTCAAGAAGATTCGAGAAGACGTTCTAGCTCCTCAGGAGTTAGGCTTCGCATGCCAATTCGTCGAACTAAATAGTCAAACCGTTCTTTTGGAAGGGCTTTAGTAAATAGATCGGCGAGTTGGTAATCAGTCTTAACGAAAAATAATTCAACAGTACCCTCTTCCACGTGTTCTTTGATGAAATGGTAGCGGACTTTGATATGCTTCGTCTTAGAGTGATGTACGGGATTGCACGAGATAGCTACGGCACTTTTTGAGTCTCAATACATAGGTATTCTGTCAAAAGTAAAGCCATAATCTGTGAGCTGTGTCCACATCCAAAGAACTTGGGCACAACACGTAGAAAGAGACACATACTCGGCTTCGGCGGTTGATAGCGCAGTACAATCCTGTTTCTTTGAAGACCAGCTTACTAGCTTTTCACCCAAAAATTGTGCTCCACCTGATGTACTCGTTGCTGTAACTTGAGGGGATTGATAAAAATACCACGAGGGGATTGATGTATTTGTAAACCAAGAAAGAATTTTAGTTCCCCCATCATGGACATTTCAAATTTGCTTTTCATGAGATTTTCAAAATATTTTGAATGGTTAGGATTGGTTGATCCAAAAATAATGTCGTCCACGTAAATTTGAACGATCAAAATGTCATCTTTGAATTTTTTGATAAACAAGGTGTCATCAACCGTTCCTTTTGTGAAATTGTTTTTTAGCAAGAAAGATGATAGTTCGTCATACCACGCTCTTGGAGCTTGTTTGAAACCATAAATGGCTTTCTTAAGCTTGTAGACGTAGTCTGGATGATCTTTGTCGATGAATCCCTCTGGCTGACTCACATACACTTCTTCTTTCAGAGTTCCATTCAAGAAAGCTGTCTTAATGTCCATCTGATAGACTGTGATGTTTTTGTGAGCGACATAGGCTAAGAAAATCCGGACTGCTTCAAGTCTAGCTACAGGCGCGAATGATTCCTCGAAATCTATCCCTTCTTCTTGTGGATAACCTTTAGCCACGAGACGAGCTTTGTTGCGAATAACAGTCATTTCCTCATCCAATTTGTACTTCCACAACCACTTGAGATCAAGAACACATTTATCAAGTGACCGTTCAACAAGTTCCCAACTATCATGTAACAGGTATTGAAGAAATTCCTCCTGCATCGCTTCAATCCAAGGGTTTTCTGCCATTGCTTCTCGAATGTTCTTTGGTTCTTTGAGGCTGATTGAGCAAATGTAAATGCACAATTCGAGATCAGTGGCAAGTTGTCTCCTTGTCTGAACTGGCTTTGAAGGTTCACCAATAACATGTTCTATTGGATGGTCTTTTGTCCATTGAAACGTAGAAGGGTACCTTGGGTTTAACGAATGGGTGTTAGATGGTTCTTGGAACCTTGAAGAAGATTCAGCAGAGTCTGTTGCAAATGGGTTTTCAAATACTTCTTCTTCTTCTTCTAATGCAACATCGTTTGAATTATTTGTTGGTTCTTCTTGAAAATTAGTGTTTTGATTTTGCTCATCAACTCTTGGTAGAACAATTTCAATGACTGGAGTTGCTGGAGTAGCTGTTGATGATGTTGAGGGAGTTGGTGCTTCAGCTTCGATTGTTGTAGATGCATCTTGTGATGGTGGTGGTGGTTGATGGTTTTGAGCGGGTGCAGCGGAATGTTGATGAGATGCATTTGTCGAAGTTTCACCATAATATTCATCAAACATTAACTCGAAGAAATTTTCCAGTTCTTGTTCGGAAGGTTTGTCCGTGTTTGTTGACTGAGCTCCTTGAGGCACGAGTCCTGAACTGATGTATCCAGAAGTCTGCATGTTTGGTGCGGGTCCTAATCTGGTTTGATTAGAAGCCATCAAATTAAGCGCGGTTCTAGAGCGGGTCTCTCAGAAGCCATTTGTGAAATCTCATCAAACTTCACATTCATCGTCTCCATTATCCTTTTCGTTCTTCTATTATACACCCTGAATGCCCTCGAGTTTTCTAAATATCCAATGAAGATTCCAATATCACCCTTAGCTTTTAACTTTCCTAGATCTTCTCTGTCATTCGTCGGATAGCACAAAGCGCCAAACACGTGAAGGTAAGAGATGTCAGGTTTACGGTTGTTGACTAGCTCATATGGGGTTTTATTGAATCTTGGATGTACTAGGGATCGGTTTTGAGTGAAACAAGCAGTGGCAACAGCATCGGCCCATAAGAAAAGTGGTGCACTAGAATAAATCAGCATTGTGCGAGCAGCTTCCACAAGAGTTCTATTTCTTCTTTCAACTACCCCATTCTGCTGTGGAGTTCTAACAACTGATGTTTGGTGTGTGATTCCAACATCTTCAAGGTAAGTTCTTAACTCCTGGTTTGTAAATTTTTTGCCATTGTCTGTTCTTATAATCCTTACTGGAGCTTGAAGTAGAAATTGAATACGCTTCAGAAAGGTGATGATGATGCCTGGTGCTTCGTCTTTTGATCTCAAAAACTTTACCCAAGTATATCTTGAATAATCATCAACAATAACGAGAATATATTTCTTCCCATTAATGCTTTCAACTCTCATTGGGCCACACAAGTCCATGTGCAACATATGTAACCTTGCTTCCGAACTAGGTACGGTTTTGGGTTTATATGATGCTCTTTTACTTTTTCCTTCTTCGCATGATGGACATAGGTGTTCCTTGGTGTATTTGAACTTAGGAAGTCCGGTGACGATGTTGTCTTTGGCTAATTTGTTGATGGTGTCGAAATTGAGATGGGATAAACGTCTATTCCACAGCCAGAACTTAGTTTCGGTTGCCCTTGTCATAAGACAAATTGGTGATGTAGAAGCCATGTGGTTGATGTCGATAGCATACAAATTTGTACCACGATTACCAGTTAAGAGATCATCACCAACCAAATTTCTAATAAAAACCGTGTTTCTCCTGAATGCCACTTCTAAATCTGCATAACAAAACTGCCCAACTGAAAACAAGTTGTGTCCCAATCCTTCGACGTAGTAAACCCGAGTGATTAAAAAATTCCCAAACCGAAGATCTCCATAACCCTGTATAGCTGCTACATGATCATTTCCAAATCGTACAGTTCCCATGAATTTCCAGACGAAATTGATCAGCAGCTTTAAATTCCCGGTCATGTGCTTGGAGCAACCCGAGTCGACGATCCAAAGACATATTTCGATAACATGCCAAGAACAGAAGAGTTTGTATTTGGAAACCGTTTTGAATTTTGTTCCATGGGGTTAGGAGTAAAATATAAATCACACTCATAGACAGTTGCTACTTTTTTAGCTTGAGCTATTTCTAATGTGCCGTTCTAAAGAGTGAACTCTCTACCCGTTGGTATCCACATACAAAACTTAAGGTAGTTCCTAGGCATTCGACTACTAGTGGTAGACCTAAACGTGCAACTAATCTTTCTATAGATCTAGATCTAGCACTGGGTCTTTTTGGAACATTCTTCTGTTCAGGCGTAACATTCACATTCATAGAAACACATTCATCATGAACATCATTAATTAAATATTTCTTGCATATTAAACAAACAGAGTCATTACATGCATTAGAACCAGTACTTTCGACATTACATTCAGATGAATCATGTTTCTTATTACAAAGCGATAAATTCCTAGGGTGTTCTTATACTTCTTCAACTTTAATCTTGCTACTAATCGTAGAGACAGACGAGACTCTATCGTTCCTTGTATTGCTCCGTGGCTTTAGTCTGCTGCTCCTAGAGGTGCTTTCTAATCCTGTAGAAGGAAAGGCACACGCATTAGGATTTATATTGTTGTCCTTTTTAGCATCACTAGACTCTTTAGAATTATCCTTTTTGCACGCATTTGTCTTAGATGTGGAGGCAGACGCATTAGTGGGACTAATCCTAAAAAGGCCAGGTGCTAACACTTTAGGAGTTTCGACAACCGCTTTTCCTTTATCAGCAATCTTATCATTTTCACTTTTCTTGGGCAAGGGTGTTGGAGTGACTGGTTTTGTCAAATCCTTTTTGTCATCGACCTTTGAAGCAAACCTTGAAATTGACATTTTTGGTTTTTGAACCGTGTTTGAAACATTTGGTTTCTCCGAAGTCAATGGTTTTGCAAACTTGGTTTCCTCACCCTTTCCTTTTTGAATTTCAAGCTGAGCCCTCAAAAGATCATTTTGCTCTTTCATGTTCTTTAAGGCACGCTCATACGACAATTTGTCATATTTGCATTCTTCCTTTTTTTGATCAAGTTGTTTAAAATATGACACATTTTCTTTTTCAAGCTTTAGAAGAGCATTTTCATATTTTGAAACAATTGCGGAGGTCTCAGCTCTTAGTCTTTCATCGTCTTGAATAGAATATGTTTGTAAAATGATGGACATAATATCAGTGGTCATAACAGCTTCGAAGAGAGAATCATTTAGGTTTTCCAAAACATTCATGTTTTCACGAGTATCATTAGCTTCGTTTACCAGGGATTTGTGGTCCTTGACAAAGTCGGCCATTTCTTTTAAGAAAGCTTGTTCAAAATGGATTACCCTCGCACTGATGTTATTCAGTGGGATAGTAATTTCGTTTTCAAACACCTTTTTCTGTTCGATATGAAAACTAGAATGCCAGTTGTTAATATTGATGGTAGTTTTAGATTCAACAATATTTTGAAGTTCTTGAATTCTCTTTTTAACGTCATCAAGAATGTTTCTAGCCTCACTTGTATTAAAAGTGTTGTTAGAGGACATTTGTTCCATTTTTTAAAGAGATTTGGAAACAACTTTCCTTTTAGACAAGAATTTCGCAAATGGTCGCTTTATGGAAAACACAGATGGTTCTGTTTGTGGAACAAAAGTAATTCTCGAAAGTTTGTTCAATTAGTTGTAATCAATTGGTTTCAAATCCTTTTGTTTCATTTTAGTAATGCTCTCTTCGACAAGTTCCATTGTTCCCATAGAATCCCGAACGACGGGAGGATCATGTTTAGTGTAAATCACATTACCATTATACAAAACATTCTGTTCTTGCTGAGCTTTCTTGAGATTACAAGGAGTTTTATTACCAAGAGCCATTTTATGTTTCGTATGATAAATTGGATTAGTTTGATTTGAAATCATTTTCATTGTTTGACTTGACTGACCCGACTTAACCACTAATTCTTCTAAATGTTCAATCATGTGTTCTGACTCTACGATTTCTTCCAAAAGTTTGTCTTCTTTCTTTGCAAAGTCCTTTTTCAACCCATTCCTTTCTTTTTCAAGATTGGTATAAGCTGTTGTTTGTTTAGAAAGTTGGTTTTGTAAAACAGAAATT
Organism: Artemisia argyi; assembly: GCA_030686995.1. Classification (NCBI taxonomy): domain Eukaryota; kingdom Viridiplantae; phylum Streptophyta; class Magnoliopsida; order Asterales; family Asteraceae; genus Artemisia; species Artemisia argyi. The sequence continues at coordinate 231,965,050 of CM060702.1, read as the reverse complement.
TCCGCGTTTAAAGCTTTTATCTTCTTGAAAGAATTAACATCAAGTGTATCAAACTTGAGTTGCATAAGTTTTTCCCTTGAAACGGAATTTTGATAACCAGTTTCTAGTTCGGACAATCTATAACATCCCGTAGAATTTTTCCTACGATAAACACGATATTATAACATAAAGATAACCATTTTTACCCATAACAATTTTTTTTTTTAAAAACTTGACAATCACAACATTTTTAACGATACTCACAAGTCTATATATCACAAGTAACTTAAAACATTTACATTTAATAAATATACATTTCGATAGTTAATCAAGTACGATATATATAATTCCCGAGCTTACGAAAAATTCCCTAATTACGCACTTGAACCTCAACCCTATACATACAACATTCCACACTTCAAATATATATTTTTTTTCCTTTCTTTTCTCTTCTTGTGATACATTACAGCACCAAACGGACACCATACTCCTTTTGTCTCCGACCTTTGGGCCTGATCACACCACGAGCCCACCAGGCTCCTAGCACAAAATGCACCCTATTCCCTTTACTCTTACCCAACTAACGTACCCTCTATATTCTAGTCACATTAGAAGGTTACCTTGTACCCCTTTGGCAATTCTCGTTAATAAACTAAACAACCCGACCCTCTTTAAATCTTTTCTTGTTTCCTCGTACTAGCTAACAACTCTCAAAACATAATCACTTATCATTGACACACACTCTACTTCAAGGATACTTGAACCTTTAAGCATACCAAGACAAAACCGACCTTTAACATTGATGCAGTAGTCGACACTAACAAACAAAGCCAAAACCATGTGACTCTTGCTAACCCTATGACACAACTATCACATGTTGTTTTTCTCTCTTCCATTGCGTACAAGAATAAATCAAAAGGGACATGTATACGAGTTGACAAACAGAAGAAAATCCAGGAATCCTATGTTACTCAAATACAAAACTAAATTGCTTCCCTTGTTGGTGTTATACGAGCAGCCTAATAAAGCCAAGATGGACTCTTAAAACTTCAATTTATTTTCCTTGAACATACACTCCAAACGACATTTATACTTTTCTTTTTCTCCTCTATCTGTTCCAGTCGAGACCAAGGGCACCCTAAGTATATTTTTCTCCTTCTATTTCCAGCCACGACTAGGCTCACAAACCACCCCGATTTCCTGTAAACTTGACTTACAACCACCTAATATTTCTACACATCCTCATAGACCATGTTACAAGGATTCAAGAAAAATAAACTTGGTAACCTCCCTCACTCGTTCACTGTCCCAGAAACGACCCAGACAAAACTGGAAAGATCACATATGAATGTCAAGAATATTTAGACCCAATCCCTCCAAAACCTCTTGTCCATTCTACCTATTGAATCTCGATTGGTCATATAAGGAGGTGGCATGTTAGTCGACAGCTCATTCACACTCTCATCCTCCCACCTCAAAGTTTCCCCAATCGAAGAACATGCAAACATGGCATCCCTGCTCCTTTCTGCCATCTAACACGTTTCAGCTTGAATATATAAACATCACATGCAGTTCGTTCATTTGACACATACAAACTTCTCACATTTGAGTGTTTTACATGCTACTGGGTCGAGTGTGATGGGCTAGAAAGCAGGGAGTTTGAGTCATGCATTGGAGTGTTGAACACTTGCTCATGATTTCTAGTCAGGTCTTGGTTTAGCTCGCAACACTCACACGCATAATCTTCTTGAACCTACAATGAGCATCACTTCAAATTTACACAACATGAAATCACAAACTACTTCCATTTTCTTTTTATTGTTCCTGTTGTACGAGAAGAAGAGAAGAAGAACATGAAGGCGTGAGTTATTCTAAGTCGTTTCATTTTCTGCTACGTGTCGGATTCAAAAGCTGGAAACCATGGAGTTGTGTTGAGTCTCGAGAAGCTGCTAATCGAATAGCACCAACATTCTGTCCATAACATGAGGTCCTCACCACCATCTTCGGTTTCTTCCTATCCTTTCTCCACACGTTCTTTCATATCCTGGTCATGCACATATGTACTACGCGACTTCAGTTCATGCATGGCATATTTCGTTTTCTAATACAAAGGTGTGTCTTTGGTCTTGGTGTGGCAAAGCAACATGGTAACTCAACAAGTGAACAACATATGAATATATATATATATATATATATATATATATATATATATATATATATATATATATATATATATATATATATATATATGAACGTACATACTGGTAAACAACATGTATATATAGGTTCGTTGGGCCAAGTAAAACTTGTGTGGTTACTTAGAAATGGCATAACGTAAGTGAGCCCAACAAACTAGTACTTAATGAAGAAACTTGAGCTTACTGTGGCTTTCATAAAAAACTTTGTGTAAAAACAGTTTTTGTAGTACAAGTAAAATACATATGCATACAATACTGATATGACTAATTATAACAAGTATAAAACTGTCACAAATCAAGTTAAAAGTACTTAAACTATGAAACAAGTCAAGTAGCATCTCTAGCTCAGTTGGTTGTGTTGTTTATATTAAGCCAAGGGTCTAGGGTTCGAAGCCCAACAAGGACAAATTTATTTATTTTTTTAACCTTCTAGTTTTTACAGTTCCAATTCTCAAACTTGAGTAACTTGTCACTTTTCTTAAAATTTCTTATAAATTGAGACTTATAATATCGGACAATTAACTTCTTATAAATTTGAAACTTATAATTTCGGAAAATTGTAGTTCCTTGACTTGAACCATTTGACGTATTTCTTAAAAACTTTTACAAGTAAATAGACTTCCAAGATTTTATCACCTCTCGTCAAAATAAATATGTTTAACACTCATTTAATTGGTAACTACATCGGCATGAATAATAAGCTATATATATATATATATATATATATATATATATATATATATAGTGAAGCGTTCAAATGAGAAGCCTAAATTTTGTGAGAACGCGAGAAGCAATCCTAGCCACTCATTTTATCCTCCTTTAACTTTAATATAATGGCTAATATTAGTTGATCAACTTTTTGAAAATTTCTTCGAAAAAAAAAATTTCGAAAAAAAAAATTTTCGAAAAAAATTTGTCGAAAATTTTTTTTTTCAAAAAATTTTTTCGAAATTTTTTTTTTTTTTGAAAAAATTTTTTTCGAAAATTTTTTTTTAAAAAAAAAAAATTTTTCGAAAAAAAAAAAATCGATTTTTTTTTTTCGAAAAAAATAAATTCGAATTTTTTTTTTCCAAAATTATTTTTTCGAAAAAATTTTTTTTCGGAAAAATTTTTTTTTGAAAAAAATTTTTCGAAAAATTTTTTTAGAAAAAAAAAATTTCCGAATTTTTTTTCAGAAAAAACATTTTTCGAAATTTTTTTTTCCGAAATTTTTTTTCGTTACATGTGAAAAAAATTTGGAAATTTTCACGAAATTTTTTTTGTCACGTGTGAAAAAAAAATTCGTCACATGTGAAAAAATATTTCGTCGCATGTAAAATTTTTTTCGTCATATGTGAAAAAAAAAAATTCGTCACATGTGAAAAAAATTTCGTCGCATGTGAAAAAAATTTGAAAATTTTCACGAAATTTTTTATGTCACGTGAAAAAAAATTTCGTCACGTGTGAAAAAAAAATTCGTCACATGTGAAAAAAAAATTCCGTCACATGTGAAAAAAATTTGGAAATTTTCACGATATTTTGTTGTCACGTGTGAAAAAAAAATTCGTCACATGTGAAAAAAAAATTCGTCGCATGTAAATTTTTTTTTTCGTCGCATATGAAGAAAAATTCTGTCACATGTGAAAAAAAAATTCGTCACATGTGAAAAAAAAATTCGAAAATTTTTCAAAAAAATTTTCGAAAATTTTTCAAAAAAAATTTCGAAATTTTTTTGAAAATTTTCCAGAAATATTTTTGAAATTTTTTTGAAAATTTTTCAAAAAAATTTTCGAAAATTTTTTGAAAATTTTTCAAAAAAAATTTCGAAAATTTTTTGAAATTTTTTTGAAATTTTTTCGAAATTTTTTTGAAATTTTTTTGGAATTTTTCAAAAAAAAATATTTAGCTAATAGTAGTCATTGGATCAAATTTTAAGGAGGATAAAATGAGTGGCTAGGATTAGTTCTCACGTTCTCACAAAAATTAGATTTCTCATATGAATGGCCCCCTATATATATATATATATATATATATATATATATATATATATATATATATATATATATATATTGGTCCTAATATATTATCACGAATTTAAATACTTATAAATAATAAAAAGGATACTTATACATAAGGACAAGTTATATTGTATATAACTTGCTCTTGAACTATTAAGCGTTTTGCCACGCAAGCCACCTCTGCCATAAATCATTTTGTCATCAAACACTATTCAAATCACGATTCTCGATAAGTCGAACTTATCTCGGACTTCCATATCATTCAGGTTATCTTTGAAGTCATTTCTATTCTACCTCTGACTTTACGTTATCTATGCCTATCATAACTCTCAGGTGAGTCATAGCCCCTACTCTTACTTGTTTTACAATGATTTATAAACATTTTTGGGGGAGATACATGCTTAACTATTGCTTTATATTTTTACAAGTACTCGTTAACTATTTACATATTATTATAAGTTCATAGCTACACTTTCTATCGTTTAACTGTGTTATAAACTCTTTGGGAGAGATGCATATGTAACAATTTTTCTAACGATTTTACTATCGATATTTGGAATTATGGAACAAACTGTTTAAATACGGTTTCAACTGTTTAAATACGGTTCTCCACACACTGTTTGGATACAGTTTCAACTGTTTGAATACGGTTCTCTACAAACTGTTCGAATACAGTTTCAACTGTTTAAATACGGTTTCAGAATGGTTATGTTATGGGTGCTAACAACTGGCCCACTGGTTATGTTATGGGTGCAACAACGTTGCCCACTGGATTGTGTTACGGGTACAACAACGTGGCCCAAACCTCGAAACTTGTGATCAATGGATTTATAAACCAACTACTATTTTGGGTTTTGACCCGGTGAAAGGCAAATCAACGGACTATTTTCGAATTAATAAGGAAAATACTCAATTTCCAATTTTGATCTAAGCTATGAACATTATGGATTTACTCATACTTTAATTTGATAATTAACTGTTATTATATCTACTGTGAAATCATAAACTCTTTGATTTTAGAAATCGATATTTGAAACTATAAACTCTATGAACTCACCAACCTGTGTGTTGACACTTTTAGCATGTGTTATTCTCAGGTAGCTAAACAAGAAGGAACTTGAAGGCACGGAGTGGGCTTATAACCCGGCATGGGCTTAAATAAACGTTTTGACACATTTCAAATAAACATGTTGTTTAAATTATGAAACATCTTGATGTCTCGAATATTTGGTATTTTGAATGAATTAAACTTTAAAGCGTCACTTTTGTGTCGTTTTCTATGATTGTGATAAAGATCCTCTAAGTAACACCCAAAAAGTCTTCCGCTGACATTTTAAGTCTTCCGCTGACATCTTAAGTCTTCCGCTGACATGATGATTTTGGGGGTGTTACAGATTGGCATCAGAGCTACAGTTATAGAGAACCAAGTGTTTTGAACATTGGACTATAACTACACGTTTAAAACGGACCACTTTTACAAAATACCACCTTATGCCCTCCGTGCCTACGCGTTTCCAACATCTGGTAGAGACATTACTTTTACATGATTTCTTATATATGTTAACATGTTATGATTATGCTAATAACTTATACTTACTAGTCGGGATTATTACAAATACCGTGTCTTCATATTTCCATCCGCCAGACGATTATGTGACTTTTAGATAGTTTATGCTACAACAATGCTCTAGTATATTAATATATATATATATATATATATATATATATATATATATATATATATATATATATATATATATATATATATATATATATATGCTCCCCCAACTACTTTGAGTACTATGCAAATCCTCTTTAATTATCTCGCTCTCATCTTTATAGATGCTTACGACATACTCTTTTCATACTCTCGGAAAATCCGCGCATAAATTATTTTGTCAATTAGTATGGATGTTAAGTCAGAATCTTAAAATGATCTACAACGTCTTAATTTGAATGGATTGGGACGCCCTTTTATTCAAATCAAGAAATTGTAAATCATTGAACCATAAGTTTATATTTCTTTAGTTACATAGTTTGGGACGCTTCTCTATGTAAATAACGAAATATAGATCAATAGGTTTAATTATTTCTGAGTTAATAGGCACAAACCCCTAAATCTCACTAGAAACCACGAATATTGATACACAACGATATGACTAACATCGATAATGCTAACGTTACCAAGATCATTAGGTAAACCTTGACGTTACTAAACGATTGATCCTTCCAGCTGATGACAATACCATGTGCTCCCACTTTTCCCCAAACTAAATTTCTATCCAAAAAAACTGATAATTCAAGAAATTTCTCTACCCTCTTCCTTTTTGTAAAAACCTATATCCACAAAACTCTTTTGTTTAACGGGTAGGTTACCCGCACGGATTTTTGTAATTATTAATTTATCTAAACGTAACAGAATAAATTCTCACCCAAAGTATGATCACAAGGAATTTTATTCAAACACCATATTATTAAAAAGCAGACTGAACGGAAATACATAAAAACATTACAAACAACGCTAAATTAAACATCACACTTCAGCGGTAGTCTGGGTGATCCCAAGTCTGAGAATTGTTAGAATCATATCCATCATCATAAGGGTCGAAGCTTGCCAACCTCTCTTCTTCTATTTGAGCCTCCAACCTACTCAGCTCCCGCTCCATGTCAGAAGTCCAACCACCATCATCGACCGCCACATTTTCCTCAAAACTTGGCTGGAATTGATCCAGATGAGGCAATTGTTGTTGTTGCACAACCACTCTTGGTGCAGAAGAACTTGATGCACCTTGTTGTAGTGATTGCTGTTGTGGTTGTTGTGGTGGTGGTAGTGGATTTGGTTGTTGTTGTTGTTGTTGTTGTAATTCAACCCTAGTAACTTCAACATTCTCTTCAAAACTCCAACGGATTTTGTTGGAAATTTGATTCTCTACCTGATGAACACAAGCCCATAACGATTCAATCACCGCAGCATCCTTACGATATTCGTCATGCAAAAACGTGTCGATCACATGTTTTCTATCATCTGATATATCTGTACACCCTACGTAGCGTTCCCTAAGCCGTTGTTTCAGTTGTTTCACGACCTCAAACTTCAGGATGACCTTCACAATAGCATTTTGGCGATCCAAATCACTATTCTCGGTTTCTGCCTTGATAAATTGTCGAAATTGTTCAGCGGTATGTGGTAGCCTGCAGGCCATTGATTGTTTTGTGTGTGTAAATGGATAACCCAACACGTACCAATGGTATTTATAAAGAATTGGAAAAATAATTCTCAATTATTGTATTAAATGTGACCGTTTGTTTTCAAACGGTAAAAATTTTCAAAAAGCCTGTGTCTATTTAAACTAGCAACAAATTTTTGAGATATATGATAAAAATTCTATCTTGGCCTTCGCATTTCAACACAAGTGGCAGGAACAGATTCCGTAAATACATGACAACATAACTTAAATCATGAATGCGCCACCTATAAATAATACACTCTCACACGAATTAACCCCTCAGCCTCTAAGAATTTTGAACTTAACAATAATCTATACAAACTCTCGAATATTATACGAAACTCCAACTATCTCGTAACCTTATAAAAGACGTATTGATAAAACACTTCATACTCGCTTAAACCAAATACACCTTCTTAACTTGGGCTTTGGCCATTGCTTCGTATGACAAACCACCCTAATGACATTGGGCCTTAACCCACTGCGTCCATATACCAACACACCTTTGGGCCACAGGATTTCAGTAACCAAACGCACCGTTGTATTATCATTTGACTTGATCCAACAACTTAAGCCCGACATTACTCAATCCCAAAAATCTAAATACTACTCCTAACCGTCTCATGACCTATAGTTTCGAACCATTTCTCCGTGACATTTCTAAGCATCTTATCAATATTTTCGTGCATCTCAAATTATCTTGTACCCAAGAAACAAGTGTGACGAATCTTTTCCAATTAATCGGTCCTTCGATGATCAATTTTTCATCAAAGCTCAACCCAATTACTATATCCAACTATACCAACAATCATATGTATTCAAATACTCGATTCCAAACAAAGACAGGCAAACTTCCATATATAGTTTCGATTATAAATTTATTGAAACCCACCTTTGAAAACTTGACTACAATCCAACCCACCCACTCTAAAACGCCTTAACACCTAATAAACTTCTATATATTAATCTAACAATTAATAAGCAGTAAAAACATGCGAGAAATCAACATCAGCTAAGGCATCATAAAACGAAATAAAATTCATTCATACACTAGGAATTACATGGAAAACACAACGAACCTTTATTTCAACATTCCTACCACTACACTACGACACTATTCCTCACTTCCAAAACTTGTCAATGATGATCGATAGAACCACGAATGGTGCAAGAAACATTAAGATCCCAACCAACATAGCACGATCTTCGTTCGGAACATACACTAGATAGATAGCGGTAACAATGGCATACAAGATTGCGAGAATGGTGATGAAATGAGGCATGTCGACCGAAAATGATAAAGTGAGAAAGAAAAGTTAGGTATACTAGTGGAGTATTTAAAGAGAATAAGAGTTGCGTACTGTACACCACTGTGGTAAAATACTGTTTACACCTTAAAAACTACAAATAATACTGCCACATAATAATTATATTTTGAACTAAAGTTCCCCAAGTTTTTCTTTAAAAACCATATTAAGATTGGTTATCATCAAGTAAAAAGTAAATGTAGTAGTAGATACGTTAAGATGGAAAGTACGATTAAAAAGAAAAAGCTAATATAATAATAAATACGTTGAGCTGGAAAGAATAATTAAAACCGCTCAGGGATTAGATCGTTAGGAATGACTATTTGTTCACCCTTCCCACTCACCTTTACAAATACCTTATCTTAGAATCCCGGGACGGGATTCCGTTTAACGGGTAGGCAATATAACATCCCGTAGAATTTTTCCTACGATAAACACGTTATTATAACATAAAGATAACCATTTTTACCCATAACAAATTTTTTTTTTTAAAACTTGACAATCACAACATTTTTAACGATACTCACAAGTCTATATATCACAAGTAACTTAAAACATTTACATTTAATAAATATACATTTCGATAGTTAATCAAGTACGATATATATAATTCCCGAGCTTACGAAAAATTCCCTAATTACGCACTTGAACCTCAACCCTATACATACAACATTCCACACTTCAAATATATTTTTTTTCCTTTCTTTTCTCTTCTTGTGATACATTACAGCACCAAACGGACACCATACTCCTTTTGTCTCCGACCTTTGGGCCTGATCACACCACGAGCCCACCAGGCTCCTAGCACAAAACGCACCCTATTCCCTTTACTCTTACCCAACTAACGTACCCTCTATATTCTAGTCACATTAGAAGGTTACCTTGGACCCCTTTGGCAATTCTCGTTAATAAACTAAACAAACCGACCCTCTTTAAATCTTTTCTTGTTTCCTCGTACTAGCTAACAACTCTCAAAACATAATCACTAATCTTTGACACACACTCTACTTCAAGGATACTTGAACCTTTAAGCATACCAAGACCAAACCGACCTTTAACATTGATGCAGTAGTCGACACTAACAAACAAAGCCAAAACCATGTGACTCTTGCTAACCCTATGACACAACTATCACATGTTGTTTTTCTCTCTTCCATTGTGTACAAGAATAAATCAAAAGGGACATGTATACGAGTGGACAAACAGAAGAAAATCCAGGAATCCTATGTTACTCAAATACAAAACTAAATTGCTTCCCTTGTTGGTGTTATACGAGCAGCCTAACAAAACCAAGATGGACTCTTAAACCTTCAATTTATTTTCCTTGAACATACACTCCAAACGACCATTATACTTTTCTTTTTCTCCTCTATCTGTTCCAGTCGAGACCAAGGGCACCATAAGTACATTTTTCTCCTTCTATTTCCAGCCACGACTAGGCTCACAAACCACCCCGATTTCCTGTAAACTTGACTTACAACCACCTAATATTTCTACACATCCTCATAGACCATGTTACAAGGATTCAAGAACAATAAACTTGGTAACCTCCCTCACTCGTTCACTGTCCCAGAAACGACCTAGACAAAACTGGAAAGATCACATACGAATGTCAGGAATATTTAGACACAATCCCTCCAAAACCTCTTGTCCATTCTACCTATTGAATCTTGATTGGTCATATAAGGAGGTGGCATGTTAGTCGACAGCTCATTCACACTCTCATCCTCCCACCTCAAAGTTTCCCCAATCGAAGAACATGCAAACATGGCATCCCTGCTCCTTTCTGCCATCTAACACATTTCAGCTTGAATATATAAACATCACATGCAGTTCGTTCATTTGACACATACAAACTTCTTACATTTGAGTGTTTTACATGCTACTGGGTCGAGTGTGATGGGCTAGAAAGCAGGGAGTTTGAGTCATGCATTGGAGTGTTGAACACTTGCTCATGATTTCTAGTCAGGTCTTGGTTTAGCTCGCAACACTCACACGCATAATCTTCTTGAACCTACAATGAGCATCACTTCAAATTTACACAACATGAAATCACAAACTACTTCCATTTTCTTTTTATTGTTCCTGTTGTACGAGAAGAAGAGAAGAAGAACATGAAGGCGTGAGTTATTCTAAGTTGTTTCATTTTCTGCTACGTGTCGGATTCAAAAGCTGGAAACCATGGAGTTGTGTTGAGTCTCGACAAGCTGCTAATCGAATAGCACCAACATTCTGTCCATAACATGAGGTCCTCACCACCATCTTCGGTGTCGTAAGTTCTTCCTATCCTTTCTCCACACGTTCTTTCATATCCTGGTCATGCACATATGTACTACGCGACTTCAGTTCATGCATGGCATATTTCGTTTTCTAATACAAAGGTGTGTCTTTGGTCTTGGTGTGGCAAACAACATGGTAACTCAACAAGTAAACAACATATGAATATATATATATATATATATGAACGTACATACTGGTAAACAACATGTATATATAGGTTCGTTGGGCCTAGTAAAACTTGTGTGGTTACTTAGAAATGGCATAACGTAAGTGAGCCCAACAAACTAGTACTTAATGAAGAAACTTGAGCTTACTGTGGCTTTCATAAAAAACTTTGTGTAAAAACAGTTTTTGTAGTACAAATAAAATACATATGCATACAATACTGATATGACTAATTATAACAAGTATAAAACTGTCACAAATCAAGTTAAAAGTACTTAAACTATGAAACAAGTCAAGTAGCATCTCTAGCTCAGTTGGTTGTGTTGTTTATATTAAGCCAAGGGTCTAGGGTTCGAAGCCCAACAAGGACAAATTTATTTATTTTTTTAACCTTCTAGTTTTTACAGTTCCAATTCTCAAACTTGAGTAACTTGTCACTTTTCTTAAAATTTCTTATAAATTGAGACTTATAATATCGGACAATTAACTTCTTATAAATTTGAAACTTATAATTTCGGAAAATTGTAGTTCCTTGACTTGAACCATTTGACGTATTTCTTAAAAACTTTTACAAGTAAATAGACTTCCAAGATTTTATCACCTCTCGTCAAAATAAATATGTTTAACACTCATTTAATTGGTAACTACATCGGCATGAATAATAAGCTGTATATATATATTGGTCCTAATATATTATCACGAATTTAAATACTTATATATTTTTCACACCTCGAAACCTAACAAATGATAAATATAAAATGATGGCATCATAATGATCTATATAGAAATCCTACATTATAAGACTAAGATGAAATAACTATATATTTCTGAATATATAATGCACAAAGTAAATTATATAACTTGACGTTATTATCGGTTAACTTGAACACACATTAAGAAATGATTATTCATACAATAAAACTCATCGGTTCACTTAACCAGGCATCAACATGAAATTACTATAATCATTCACCAACTTTTGATACATATCATTTATTTATAACGAGAAATATATAAATAATAAAAAGGATACTTATACATAAGGACAAGTTATATTGTATATAACTTGCTCTTGAACTATTAAGCGTTTTGCCACGCAAGCCACCTCTGCCATAAATCATTTTTTCATCAAAGACTATTCAAATCACGATTCTCGATAAGTCGAACTTATCTCGGACTTCCATATCATTCAGGTTATCTTTGAAGTCATTTCTATTCTACCTCTGACTTTACGTTATCTATGCCTATCATAACTCTCAGGTGAGTCATAGCCCCTACTCTTACTTGTTTTACAATGATTTATAAACATTTTTGGGGGAGATACATGCTTAACTATTGCTTTATATTTTTACAAGTACTCGTTAACTATTTACATATTATTATAAGTTCATAGCTACACTTTCTATCGTTTAACTGTGTTATAAACTCTTTGGGAGAGATGCATATGTAACAATTTTTCTAACGATTTTACTATCGATATTTGGAATTATGGAACAAACTGTTTAAATACGGTTTCAACTGTTTAAATACGGTTCTCCACATATTGTTTGAATACGGTTCTCTACAAACTGTTCGAATACAATTTCAACTGTTTAAATACGGTTTCAGAATGGTTATGTTATGGGTGCTAACAACTGGCCCACTGGTTATGTTATGGGTGCAACAACGTGGCCCTCTGGATTGTGTTATGGGTACAACAACGTGGCCCAAACCTCGAAACTTGTGATCAATGGATTTATAAACCAACTACTATTTTGGGTTTTGACCCGGTGAAAGGCAAATCAATGGACTATTTTCGAATTAATAAGGAAAATACTCAATTTCTAATTTTGATCTAAGCTATGAACATTATGGATTTACTCATACTTTAATTTGATAATTAACTGTTATTATATCTACTGTGAAATCATAAACTCTTTGATTTTAGAAATCGATATTTGAAACTATAAACTCTATGAACTCACCAACCTTTGTGTTGACACTTTTAGCATGTGTTATTCTCAGGTAGCTAAACCAGAAGGAACTTGAAGGCACGGAGTGGGCTTATAACCCGGCATGGGCTTAAATAAACGTTTCGACACATTTCAAATAAACATGTTGTTTAAATTATGAAACATCTTGATGTCTCGAATATTTGGTATTTTGAATGAATTAAACTTTAAAGCGTCACTTTTGTGTCGTTTTCTATGATTGTAATAAAGATCCTCTAAGTAACACCCAAAAAGTCTTCAGCTGACATTTTAAGTCTTCCGCTGACGTGATGATTTTGGGGGTGTTACACAATCTTTTGTTATGAAATTCAAAAGCTTTAACGTTTTCCTTGTAACTCTCAAGCTTAGTGGTCAATTTTACATTCGTGGCCTTAACATCGCGATTGACCTTTTGCACATTCTCAATTTCAATACGACAATTATTGAATAATTATTCAAATAAAGCAAGTGTTTCCTCATCATTCTCAGCATGCTGTGAAACGAAGCCTCCATTATGATTCACATCTGGAGTTGCTAAAGGAGTATTGCTACTACTTGGCGTATCCAGATATTTATCATAATTGGGTGCTAGCTTCTTAGAATGTTGTTCCTCATTAGGAGACATATCAAATATATCATTATTGTGACATGTGTTGAAATTTGATACCTCAGATGGTGCATTGGTGTCATAAACAGGAAGTGTGTCAGAATCCGTGTCATACTTAGCTTCCTGAAGATTCGCCATAAATATGCAGTTCGCATCGATACCCTCTCTATCTTCCATGTCATCCATAAGAGCCATAAAATCATTCTCCTCTGCGTTCAACTGAAACCCTGCCTGAACCTTTTGTGCCAACATCACTGCTTTCTGCAAGTACTCTAGATCTTTCTTGTTCGGCTTAGTAGGACAGTTCCTTGTCATATGACCTACACCCTGACAATTGAAACACCTAATCGGATTACCCTAATTCACATTTCCCAAATTTCCAACAACTGGAGCTGCAACATTCCTATTCTGATTACCCATTGCCTGATTACCAACATTCTGACCCCTCTGATTTCCAACAAACTGACTGATGAGGCAAAAAATGATCCGTTTTTAGGGAGTCATTTAAGCTCGAATCCGAATTTATTTGATCAAATATTGCCCTAAATCGTTCCTTTTGTGATTTTAGGTACTTTGGGAGTGAAATCTGGAAAAGGAAGCAATTCGGACGTTTTTGGAGCATAAAAGTGAAGAAAACGCCAAAGTCTTAATTTTCCATGCTGGGAACAGTAGGTGACGGCGTCAAGAGTAGTTCCCTGACGGCGTCAAGAGTAAAATTCCATGACGATCCAGAAGAGATTTGACGGCGTCATGAAGGTAGGGCGTCAAGAGTAAAAGTCATGACGGTCTGGAAATGATTTGTACTTGACGGCGTCAAATGTAGATCTAGGCAGTCCGAGGATTGTTTTGGCGGCGAGGTGATGGCGTCACCTAATTGGTCTTGACGCCGTCAGACCCCTTTTCCTATATATAGTTTTCAAATTTTTCATATTTAAGGAGAGAAGTTTTGGGAGAAACCCTAAGTACGATTTTGGTGTAACTTTACAGGTTTTTCAAGGGTTCCAACCCCTTGATACCTTGCATGTTTAATCAAGATAAGTGTTCTTCTAATTCAATCAATATGTCTATGTGTTGGTTGTCTATATCATGTTCTTGTCTTAATTCCATCATGCTAGGCTAGATCTATCTTGTGTTTGCTTAGATCTAATGAAACCTAGATATTGATTATGTGTTGATTACTTGTTTATTCTTGTTATGGATGAATGATTTATATGTTAGGCTTAAGAAAACTGGCAGATCTCCAATCGGTAACATGCTTGAACGTCTTAAGAAACATGAACCAACACGCACTAGGTCTTTATTGGTTGTATTTAATGCATGAGCCACTGTTTACAATCCCTATAGTTGTGCTGGGCATGGTGTAGGAGGAGATAAGAGCTCATAGAATTGGGGAGTTATGTGTGCCACCCCATGAATGGTATTAAGGAATACGATCCGTCATCCATGCAATTATAACAAGTAATTAACATGTAAAAGATATCTAGGGAGTAGTGAAATCTAAGTAAACACATTTTCTCCAATTACTGCTAACAACCTTAGTATAAATTAGTTTATTTTCATTTCTAGTATTTTATTTTGATTGCATCTTAGTATTGGGTTAGTTGATTAGCAACTAATTCCGCCCAAATCCTTTAAACCTGAGATTTTAAATTGCTTTCCATAAAATATAAAAACACAAAAATAATCATCCCTCACCTTTAGAACTAGTATTTAGGCTTTCTAATCCTAGCGACACTATTCCTAAGCTGAACGATCAATCCCCTGGTACTTGTCACTATACTATACTACAACGATCAGGTACATTGCCTGGTGGGGGTTGTAAGCTTCTCAAGATCCCTTGAGAGGTAAAGCCTGTTGCGATTCCCATGCATCAAGTTTTGGGCACCGCTGCCGGGGAATAGTTATTGTCTAGGTTAGAATTTCTTTTTATTAGGACTACTTGCTAGATTCCTTTCTAGTAAGATTTTATTTTTATTTTTTTTAGGTTTTCTTTAGTCTATCTTAGTTCTTTGTGCTTTTGTTCGTAACTCTTTACCATCCGACATCATGGAAGGTGGTAACATCTTTGAACCCGTCATCCCACCACAACAAAACCCACCATTAGAACCCCTTAGGCCCCGAACCTTAGGAGAGCATTCCCAACCTAGCCACCAAGGCTACCGAAACACCATTGAGCTCACCGGAGCCAATGTGACCCCCTTGCGATCCGACACCATCCGGTTGGTGCAAAGCGGATGTGCATTCCATGGACTTCGTTCCGAAGATCCAAACCAACATCTCAAGGACTTTCTTAAAATCGTAGATTCCATAGACCTAGGTGTTGAAACTAGAGAGACTACCCGTTTACGCCTATTCCAATTCACTCTATGGGATCAAGCTAGTCAATGGCTTGAGCATTTACCCGCGGGATCCATCACCACATGGGATAACCTCACCAATCGCTTCCTAACTCAATTCTTCCCACCGGGGAAGACTGCAATGCTTAGAAATGACATTCTGATGTTTGAACAGCAGCAGGGTGAAACTTTCTACGAAGCTTGGGCCCATTTTAAGGATCTCCTCCACAAGGTCCCTCATCATGGTATAAACCTTTGGTTATTAGTCCAGATTTTCTACGACCATGTTGACTATCACACTAAGTGCACAATCGATAGGGCCGCGGGAGGTAAACTACGTGACAAGAACACCGAGGAGTCTTGGGCAATTATCGAGGAACTCGCCACTGATAATCAGGAACTGTGGGAGTTTAATCATACAGTAGAAGCAGCTATCAATGCAGTCTCAACATCTGGAGGGACCACCGAAATTCCCAATGAGCTCCTATGCAAACTCGAGGCAAAAGTTGACTATTTTGAGGAAAGGCAAAGGAGGCCTTTAAGTCCTAGACGAGCTATTGTTAATTCCGTCTCAAAACCAACTTCGGCACCACTATCTGAGTCGCCTTCTAGAGAGCATGTCGAGACTTTTCAGAGCTACACCCCACCTTGTTCCCCTCCCAAGGAACTTAGCTCGGAGTTTGAGGCTAGGATGAGAGAATATGTGGCAACTCACTCAGATCGGCTTGCTAGATTCGAGGAAGCAGTTTATAAGCAAAAAGAGGAGATGCAGGAGAAAATGAATGAGATGATGAGTCTATTGGAGGAATATGCCAACCAGAGAACCCCCGAACGAATACTACTAAGGAAAGAAAGCGCCACTCCCACCACCCAATTTGTTAACTCCATCACCATTGTCCATAAGGATAATGAGAAGGTAGAAACTCCTGCTAAACAGACCTTAGAAAAACCACCATAATCCCATCCTTTGAGTTACTACCTGAAACATGATATAAACAAAAACACCATAACAAATTGGATTAAGGGTGATGGGCGTAACCAGTCCTCCAGACAGGTTTCTGAGAAAGAGGAAGAAGTGAAAGATGAGTATGATACGCTTCCTGGAGGATCAATATTCGAGAAGCTATTGGTACAAAAAGTGGCTACTAAGCAGATAGCATGCGGGAACTTTGAGATACCAACGAGCATCGGGGACTTGAAACATCTTAGTGCTTTCGCCGACCAAGGATTGGAAGTAAATCTTATGCCCCTAACTATTTACATCCAACTAACGTCAAAGATGCCAGCACCTGCTCGTGTTAGGTTATCTCTTGTTGGACACTCGTACGTATACCCCCTAGGAATCGCAGAAGATGTATTAGTTAATGTCGCAGGATTCATGTACCCCGTTGATTTTATGATCATCGATGATAAAGGGGATGGATGCATGCCAATAATCCTTGGGGAACCATTCCTCACCACCGCTAGGGCTGTCATTAAGTATGAAGGTAGGAAGATTGAGCTTAAATCTGGAAAAAGAAAGATTAGCTTCCCCATGACCCCGCGAAGTGGGCATGAGAATTTGAGTTGGAGAATGATCAAAAACAACATTGGCACGACACCCATTCGTGTTCAGAATAAAATTCTTGCATGGGAGGCAAGAATCAAAAGCTATAAGAAAGCAAAAAATGAAAGAAGAAAAAGCAATAAGGTTCAGGTCGAACTCGAACATACTCGACCCGCCGAAAATCATACACCATTTTAGGAAGGGAACTTGGTACTCTTGAGACACTTGGAAACAACAATACCACCCGATAAACCAAGCCCTTGGTGGTATGGGCCATTCACAATCGAAGGATTGAGCCAATATGGGATAGCTAACTTGAGAAGTAAATTAGGTGGAATGGTGATTGCTAGTATCGACAGATTGAGGCACTACCACCATAACAGTAATGATCGCAACTACATGGGGTATATCATTTCAAATGATGAGATCACGTAGTAACCCATGACCTTGAGTCTAGCTACAAGACTCGTAAATAAAGAAAAGCGCTTCTTGGGAAGCAACCCATGTCTTGTGTGATTTTATCTTTGTTTGTTTGTTATTTGCTTCCGTATGCATGTTTAATTTTTATTGTTGGTAGATCATGTTTCTAAACTAAATAGTGGAAATATTTTACTTTGTTGTTTGGCCTAGTCTTAACTCCACCTAAAAGTATTTTTGCAAAAGATAAGTGTAAGGGGAAACCCCAAATATGTTTTTAATAAACAAACCGTTCATGATTCTCCACAATATTAAATGAACATGTATATTCGTATTTGTTAGAGTCAAATGCTTGTATTGAGTCATAATGAAGTTTTGCAGGATTTTCCAGGAAGTAGGACCAAGTTTTTCCAGAAATTTTCCGGAAACTTAACATAAGAATTTCTGCAGGTCAATTCTGACGGCGTCAGGAGTTTACTCTTGACGGCGTCAGGTGTAAAAATCTTGAAATTTTACCGGTTTTGTTTTTCTAACGGAGTCTTACGGTTTTTGTGAATTATTAAGTTTTCTAATCTCCAGGAGATCTGCAAACTTCATTCCACAAGCATTATATCTTATCTTGTTTTCTAGGATTTAGTAACTTATATAGGATGCCGCCGATTTTACGCGAGGTTGTCTTGTCTATTTTGTCAGGTTTTACAGGTTATGTATGACAAGAAGATGATTTATATTCTGGAAGGGAAGCTTTGATTGTTCATTTTCTTGGAGGAAGATTTAACCTGGCCATCCTATTATCCATACCGAGCGAATCAGGAGAGTATTTGATTTCATTCTTTTTACTTATTTCACTTTTACATTCTTTACTTGAACATTGGGGACAATGTTCATCTTAAGTGTAAGGGGAGGGTAAAAAGATGATACCTTACATATGCACTTTCGCTTGAGTTTGTTTTGTTTAACGGTAGATATGTAATAAAACTCTGAGAAATACTTGTTAGTGCAATTTTAGCGCCAAATTTAAATTTTTTTTACAACATTTAGGAGTGAAACTTTAGCCATAGCAAGCGTCTCATGGATAGGAGATTGTATGACTAGCACATAACCGTATATTCAGAAAAATTTTCCACCCAAATATGTGAGGTTCGCCTTTAGATTTGATAGCAAAAGCATTCATTATTAGTGCTTATGAGTGTACCGGTAGCATTTAGATTCTAGAACTTGCGTTAGTGATGCATCCCGAGACCGCTAGTGAGACTACATTCGTGTAGTAGGATTTACTACATGATAAGAGGCATTAGGATTACCCTTGTGTTAAACCCGTATCATAATTACTTGACCATTTAAGTCATATTACTTGGCTAGTTAAGTCAACTAATTTTTCCCACACCCTTAGCGTTGTACTCATTTTTAGTACACGAAACCCCTAGTACACCCCTCCAAGCCTATCTTTTCGTTTCTAACTTTAAGCATTTTACTTAAAGGAAGAATTTGTTACACCCCACTTAAATGTACAACCAAATCGCCTTAGCCTTCCGTGTATGCGCTCATTTTTAGTGCATTATTGTTATTTGTTAAACCCTAAGTTAACTTTCTAATTGATTACATGGTTGCTAAGTCGAGTCATATCCTTGTACATATTGTTTTGGGACGATTGGGACTCATGGGTAAGTACTTATTTTATGGAGTAATGGGGAAGTACATAATATTATTACCCCCATATGTACGTTAATCTTAAAAGTGCTCCAAGTGTTTTGATTTTCTTAATTCGAGTCATTAGATTAGTTTAATGTAAAGTATGTAAAGATTCAAGTGTAAGGGGAATGTTCATTCCCTATGATGTATTATTTTGGATGGTAGGGTAAGAGTGTATGCAAAAAAAAAAAAAAAAAAAAAAAAGAAAAAAGGAAAAAAAGAAAAAAACATACGGACTACCATCCCTTTTCATTCTATGTTTATTTTATGTTTTTTTTATTTCTCATTTATTAGCTTAAGTCGAGTCTAGTCTTGGCTTAGCAACGCCATATTGTACATGTAATTAACCAAGATTGTTAACTCGCCACCAGTAAAACTTCCTTTATTCAACAAAACCGTGTATTTCATATCCCTACACCTAACGTTACAACCCTTTAAAAGACCTCTTTGATAGTTTATCCTAGGTGCTTACGCCATGTGGTGGAGGTTTGATCCTTTCCCAAGCCTATGGTAATCTATTTTGCTATGACAGGTAGTGAGAGATATCTTCCGTTTCCATATTGTAATTTATACTTTATTACACCCGAGAGATGTGAGTATCTAAACACTATTTGTGAGGTGCTTGTGTATGACCTCCGTGCTTGTCTATTGGTCTTTAGTGGAACGATTATTTGTTGTAATTACTTTTATATTAGTGTTAAATGACCCCTAACTTGTATTTTGACTAGAATAAAAGCGCATTTGCTTGAGGACAAGCAAATCTCAAGTGTAAGGGTATATGATGAGGCGAAAAATGATCCGTTTTTAGAGGGTCATTTAAGCCCGAATCCGAATTTATTTGATCAAATATTGCCCTAAATCGTTCCTTTTGTGATTTTAGCTACTTTGGGCGTGAAATCTGGAAAAAGAAGCAATTCGGACGTTTTTGGAGCATAAAAGTGAAGAAAACGCCAAAGTCTTAATTTTCCATGCTGGGAACAGTAGGTGACGACGTCAAGAGTAGTTCCCTGACGGCGTCAAGAGTAAAATTCCATGACGATCCAGAAGAGATTTGATGGCGTCATGAAGGTAGGGCGTCAAGAGTAAAAGTCATGACGGCCTGGAAATGATTTGTACTTGACGGCGTCAAATGTAGATCTAGGCAGTCCGAGGATTGTTTTGGCGGCGAGGTGACGGCATCACCTAATTGGTCTTGACGCCGTCAGACCCCTTTTCCTATATATAGTTTTCTAATTTTTCACATTTAAGGAGAGAAGTTTTGGGAGAAACCCTAAGTACGATTTTGGTGTAACTTTACAGGTTTTTCAAGGGTTCCAACCCCTTGATACCTTGCATGTTTAATCAAGATAAGTGTTCTTCTAATTCAATCAATATGTCTATGTGTTGGTTGTCTATATCATGTTCTTGTCTTAATTCCATCATGCTAGGCTAGATCTATCTTGTGTTTGCTTAGATCTAATGAAACCTAGATATTGATTATGTGTTGATTACTTGTTTATTCTTGTTGTGGATGAATGATTTATATGTTAGGCTTAAGAAAACTGGCAGATCTCCAATTGGTAACATGCTTGAACGTCTTAAGAAACATGAACCAACGCGCACTAGGTCTTTATTGGTTGTATTTAATGCATGAGCCACTGTTTACAATCCCTATAGTTGTGCTGGGCATGGTGTAGGAGGAGATAAGAGCTCATAGAATTGGGGAGTTATGTGTGCCACCCCATGAATGGTATTAAGGAATACGATCCATCATCCATGCAATTATAACAAGTAATTAACGTGTAAAAGATATCTAGGGACACTATTCCTAAGCTGAACGATCTAGTTAGATTAATTTCTAATCCTAGCGACACTATTCCTAAGCTGAACGATCAATCGCCCGGTACTTGTCACTATACTATACTACAACCATCAGGTACACTGCCTGGTGGGGGTTGTAAGCTTGTCAAGATCCCTTGAGAGGTAAAGCCTGTAGCGATTCGCACGCATCACTGACCCATCTGATTTCATGCATACTGACCATGCTGATTCCCTGCATTCTGCATATTCTGATTACCCATGTGAAATCCAGTAGCATATCCTTGATGATTCCCATAAACTCCAACCATTTGGCCTCCATTACCCATATTGAAACTCGGCTGACCAATATGCTTGTTGCGAGTGTTCGATGAAATCCTTTGGTTGTTGTTAGTTGGTGTAGAATAGCGTCCTTGGAATACCTTTGACAGAAAAGCAAACGCTTGGGTCAATGCTGCAGAAGCTTCATCATTTTCAGTGAATTCTGGGTGTTCGAATTGTGGGTATTGCTGTTGTAGAATAACATGTTGCTGTTGCTGTGGGTAGAACTGTTGTTGGTAGACCGGTGTTGGTTGTTAAACGTATGATGGTTGCAAGTAGTTGTGAGTGGAAGATGATGATGATTGTTGTGTGTTTACTGGTATCGGTGTTGGTGTAGTAGCAATTAATGCGAGAGGATCATGATTCTTTGCCAATTTTTCTTTCCTTACTTCATTAGCCTCAGCTTGGTTTTGCTTCAAAAAGTCATAGAGTTGATCGTAATTCACCTTATGTAAGTCCTTTGTTTGATTGACAATTGTAACATAACGACCCCATTCTTCTGGAAGGTTATTGATGAATTTGATGTTTGTTGCAATTGTTCGAGGTGTCAACTTGTTTCTGATTAACTCATTCATCAAAGTGCAAAACCTTGTGTAGTATGATTCAATATGTTCACCTTTAGTGGATGTAAAGTTCTCCCATTCAGTAAGAAGTTTGTTCTCAACGTCTTGTTGTCCAATCTCTGTTCCATGACATATCCTTCTAACACGTTCCCATATAGCATAAGCAGTTTCACAACTGTCGACTGCAACAAAGATCTCCCGTGGTAATCCAAGTTGGATTAAATGCATTGCCATATTATCTGCGGCGATCTGCCTCTTGTCTTCATCTGTGTAATCTGCTTCTGTTTGTTCATGCACGAATGGTTGAGTAGGAGGTGTTGTATTTGGATTGCCTTCAACTTGAACTTGTCTTGGCATAAATGGACCATTTGTAATGGAGTTGATCATTAATTTACCATCAGGCTTTGTTTTGATGTAACGAAGCATGCGGCTTGTCCATGGGAGATATCCACCTTTTTAAGCATTGGAGGTCGATTTTCCGCACCAGCTGCATGAATATCTTGCTGAGTAGCCATTGATGAAGTGTAGATTGATAAAGTTGATTCTTGGATCATTCCAACGAATAGGAGTTGTGATTAGTGTAAGTTGATGCAAGTTTGGATGGTGAAAAATTTGATCTAAAACCTTAAAACCTCAATAACTTCTTCCCGGAGTGTTTTTAGGCCTCGAAACTTGGGTTGAATAAATAAATTTGGTTGTCAAAAACGGAGTTACGGAGTTACGGTTCAAAAGTTATGGCCGTTTGAAGTTTGGTTGTCAAAAGTCAAAAACTTACGCGTAAACCTTGATCTTATGCGTAAATAGTAATCTTAAGCGTAAAGGGTAAACTTATGCGTAAACAGAATCTTATGCGTAAATTAAATGTTATGCGTAAACAAAAGTTATGCGTAAACAGTAATCTTATGCGTAAGAAAATTCTTAAGTGTAGAATTAGTAGTTTATGCGTAGGCTATTTGTTTATGCGTAAGATTTATGTTACGCGTAAGGTTTAGCTTATGCGTAAGATTTTTACACGTAAGGTTTACAAACCAAACTAATCTCTCAAACTTATCCAAGCTTGAAAGATATCCCAAGTCGAAGTATTCCACAAACATATCCAAGTCAGGGAAGTACTGAGTAATCTCTGATTGTTGAAGAAAACTTATGCGTAGGATCTTTTGCGTAGAAAAATTTATGCGTAGGATCTTAAGCGTAGATCTTATGCGTAGGATTCCAACTTGAGAGTAGAAAATGGGTTTTAAGCTTAAACTCACGCGTAAACTTGCCAAAAAGTACTGTAGACAGCTGTAGACATGTACAATACTCAAAACTTACGCGTAAGATGATCCAACAGCTCAAAAAATACGATTTTTTCAACCAAAAAACACTTTTTCACTTGTTTCTTTTGATCAAATCTTTCCCAAAACACTTAGAATCAATAAAACTTCAATAAAGTTCACAACTTTAACACTAAAGATACGTAAAAATCAAAACTTTTAAAGAAAAGCACATGTTTTTAAATGAAAAACGCAACTTTTGAAGGAAAAGTTTGATAAAAACGATTTTCACACACTCCTAAATCATTGTTAGGCGATTGATACCACTTGTAGGACCTTAGATATATCAACTTTAATAACAATATAGCATGTAAATGAAGTAAAGATGGTGACTTGGTAATATATATGTGGCGTTAAGATGTATAAAAGAGAATAAGAGATGAAGAGAACTTTTATTAAAAACACACACAATACACACACAAGCACACACCTTGTTAGGAATTATATTTAAGTTGATATTGACAAAATATGAAAGATAAAGGACTTATGATGACAAAGTGAAGAATGCAAAAGACAAAGGACTTGTTTTACAAAGAAGTTATTTCAATATAGTCCTTCGTAGTATTTTGTAACCCTAGTTCTCTATTATATAAAGAGAATACAGGGAATAGGTTTATTCATTCATGTGAGTCACAATGTAAACCTAGTAAAGGTGTGTGTGTGTACAGGTGTTTTATGGGAAACACCTAGGGTAGATTGATGTTAAGCCTCAACTATCTTAGATAGCTGTTAGAGTGTAACCGTGCTACACTTGATCACGTAGCATTGAGGCTTTGATGTATGTTAGAGTAGAGATGATGACGAGAAACCTTGTTAATAATAACAATTGTATTTTGATTATTCCGCTGCTTATTGTTATTGTTATTATTATGTCCTAGTCAAGCCTAGATCAGTTTATAACAAGTGGTATCAGAGCCAGGCTTTGATATTTTGATTTAGAAGATCCTATGGCAGATTCAAAAGATACAATGGAGACAGAAACAAGCCAATCAAATATTGCTGCAAAGCTTCCCAAGCTTAAAATTAATGACTTCGAGATGTGGAGGCTTATGATAGAACAATTCTTTATGGTTCAAGACTACACATTATGGGAGATCATAATGTGTGGAAATTCATTCAAACCTGGTACAACTGTAGAGCAGGTTGGTGACAAGACAGTAACAAAAGTTAACACTGGTCCTATTACCAATGAAGAAAGAAACCAACTAAAGAATGATTTGAAGGCTAGAGGTTTGTTATTGATGGCTCTACCCAGAGAACAAGTTCTGGCTTTTACCAAATACAAGTCTGCAAAGACCCTCTTTGATGAGATCTGTGAAGTGTTTGGTGGTAATGACTATACCAAGAAAACTCAAAAGACTTTACTAAAGCAGACCTATGAGAATTTTGGTTCAACAAGCAATGAATCTCTTGATAGCATATTCACAAGGCTACAAAAGATTGTTACTCAGCTGACTGCTTTTGGAATTGAGGTGGAAAAGGAAGACCTCAATCTTAAATTTCTAAGAAGTTTACCTGCTGAGTTTGATACCAATGTTGCTGTATGGGAAGATAAGTCAGATCTTGAGACCATGAAGCTTAATGATGTGTACAATAACTTCAAAGTTATTGAACAAAGATTAAAGAAAGCTGGCAAGTTAAAAACAAGTTCTGCAGGTGTAGCACTCATATCATCATCAGGTAATGATAGTTCAGATGATGAAAGTGATAGTGATGATGACAGTGGTAACATGATTGTTTCCACTGGTAATGGAAATGTTTCCACTAGGAGCTCAAAGAAGCAGATTGCAGGACTAAGTGATGCTACTTTCTATGCCTTTATATCAAGCCATGTGGGTGGTTCAATCCTCAATCATGAGGACTTGGATCAAATTGATGAAGATGATATGGAGGAGATGGACATCAAATGGCAGGTAGCATTACTCAGCTTAAGATCAAAGAAGTTCTGGAAGAAGACAGGGAGAAAGATACATATAAGTGGTGATGAGACTGTAGGTTTTGATAAAAAGAAGGTGGAGTGCTATAATTGTCACAAGAAGGGGCACTTTGCAAGAGAATGCAGAAAACCAAGGAAATCTGACAATAAGTCAACTTGGTACAAGAAGGAAAAGAGCAAAGAACCTACAACAGAAGAGCCAAAGGTGCTATTGGCTATTGATGGAGTGAGCTTTGATTGGAGCTTTATGTCTCAGAATGGAGAAGATGATTCAGAATCTGCAATGATAGACACTGAGCATGCACTCATGGCTTTCTCTGACTCTGAGGTATATACTGATAATGCTTGTTCTAAAAATTGTAAGGCTGTAAAAGAGTTAGAGGTTTCTAAAACACAATATGATGCACTCATGCTAGATTTACATCATACTAATTATAATTTAGCAAATCATAAAAGAGGTTTAGGTGTTTTAGAAAAACAGATAGAGCATTATAGGGCTAATGAATCTAAGTTCAGTGATGATATTGCTGTTTTAAAAAGAGACTTAGATTTTTATCTTGAAGTAAATAAAGCTCTTAGGGAAGAGATTGAAAAAGTTAAAAAGGCTAGTGAGAACATTCAGATAACTAAGCAAACACTAGACCATCAATCCAAGAGCATTGACAAAATTTGGGAAGCCCAAGTTGTGAGCAAAGCTAAATCAGGTCTTGGATACAAATCTGTTCCACCACCTCTAAGAGGTGTTCCAGCACCACCTGGCATTGACCTAGCTCACACAGGCTTAGAAGAGTTTCAGGATCCACCCATGACCTATGGACCAAAATTTGTTAAACCAGTTGAAACTGAAAAGGTTCAGGTTGAGGTTGAGACTTTTGATAGTGCTAGTGACTCATCTCTTAAAGATGAATGTTTGAAAGTTGAGTCTAAAACTAGTGTTACTGAAGTTGTTAAAGTTGAGGAAAGAAAAAGTATTCCTGAAGAAGTCAAAGAGAAGCCTAGAACACAGTCAAATTTCACTAGGTCTACTACTAGGTATGCAGAAATGTACAGGGATAGGCCTAAATCCCCTAGAGGGAACATGAGAAGTTGGAATCATGTTAAAACCAGGAAGTTTTGTAGTGATTTTGTGTTCAACAATAAGGCTTGTCATATATGTGGTAGCTTTGACCATTTAGCTAAAGACTGTACCTACCACATGGGAAGAAGGGAAGTTTTTACAAGGGTGAATGGATCTAATTCTAATAAAATGACTCACCCAAACCCCCTAAGCAAGATGGTTCCCAGGTCTGTTATGCTTACCACTGGCATTAAACATGTTTCCACTTCTAGACCAGCAGTTACCACTGCCAGAAGTAATAACAGAGTTTATCCTAAGTCCCCTGTCACTTCTTTTGTTAAATCTTATCAAACAGGGAAAAAGGCTTATTTTGAAAAGAATGATCACAAGAATCACATGTGGAGACCAAAATTTTCTAATCCAGCAGTTTCCACTGCTAGGCATGCAGTTACTACTGCAAGACCAATTGTTTCCACTGATGTTCATAAGAAAAGGGTAAACTTGGGAAAAGCTGTTAAGGCCTTAGCTCGTTGGGAATGGAAACCAAAAGGAACAACAAACAATCCCAATGGTGTATCAATGACCTTTGATAGATACAATTATATTGATACACGAGGCAGATCCAAGTCATTTGTGGCTTGGGTCCCCAAAAGGTACTAATTCCTTTATGTTGTGTGCAGGGACAGTCAAAGATTACAATTGATTATGAATGACTTGATGATATTTTCTGTGATTAACTAATATGTTTTCAAGTTGTTTGGTATATGTCTGTTCTGCAAATGTTAATGAAATTGCAGGAAGTGTGTTTCAGTCACCAAGAGATGTAGCCAAGGAATGTGATCTAATAAGCTGAATTTAGTCTCTATTACTAACAAAATAATGTTGAAGGTCTTACATATTGAGCAAATTAAGAAGATCTTTTCATTCATTTCAAGACATAAGTTACAGCTTACATTCAAGGTTCCAACTGGATTACAAAGATCATTCCTAATACATTTGGCTAATTGTGTACTACTAGCTTCTATCAATTATTACATAATACTTGAGGCTATGACAAGTACAATGAAGAAGCTGAAGCTGAAAATGGAAAAAGAAGAGAAGGAAGACTGTGAAGATGCTCAAGTACCAAAGTCAAGAAAATACTCACAAACTTTGGTC
Organism: Artemisia argyi; assembly: GCA_030686995.1. Classification (NCBI taxonomy): domain Eukaryota; kingdom Viridiplantae; phylum Streptophyta; class Magnoliopsida; order Asterales; family Asteraceae; genus Artemisia; species Artemisia argyi. The sequence goes on along the minus strand of CM060702.1, from coordinate 231,937,181 downwards.
CTTGGCAACATTCATCAATCATTTACTTCTGCTTCTCCTTTCCCTTATGTGTGATTTGAGCTTTATTGCTCTGTCCAATATGTTCTTGATGCAGAAGACAAGGTTCTGGAGCAGGAAGATCCACCATCAAGTTTGATGATGTTGGGAGAGATGGATCTCTCTTACTTGATCTTGGTTGGGATCTCTCTGGTGTGGAAGGAGGAAGAAAGGTTGGTTCTTCATTCTCTTCCTCTGAAGATTCTTCATCAGATGTCCAGATGAAGGGAGAGACAAGCTCAGCAGGATTTGTATTACGGCTTGATTCACCCTCTATGTATGCATTCCACTTTTTGTCTTCCACATCCCATCGTTTCTTTATCTCCCTTTCAAAATCAGAACCTTCAAGTCCCCATGGATATGGTGGTACCTCTTCTTCTGATGTTGGAACAGAAGAGTGTTGATCAGAGGAATCAGGGTTTGATAACATGGTTTTTGGAAGAAAATTGGTCTTGAAATTTTGTTGTGGGATATTAGGGTTTGAATGATTGTTGGTGACTGAGATGTTGTGTTTGGAGGAGGTTAAATAAGCCAAGGTTAGGTGTTACACTAATTAATGAAGATTATTTACTTCCATCTGTTTTGGTTGGTTTGAGGAGTAACTGTGGTTTGACTTTTGAGAAGATATTTTTGTGTATAGTAACTTGGTTAAAAGTTACTTGAGTTAACTATTATTGGTTAAGATTGGATGTTTAATGTGAATGGAGTTATAAGATGTTTATCTTAAGACACATAACAAATGGTTATTGATTCACCATGTCTAATCCACATAAGAATCAACTAGTCCTGAGCAAACGGCTACAGGTAAAGACACATCAAATCCGTTCATGGTTGATAGTTTACCAAAAACTAGGTTATCAACTCACCATACATCCTTGTGATCAAGAGTTGGCTAGTCCATAGCAAACGGCTCATGGTAAAGACATATCAAATCCGTTGATAGCTGATAGTTTGCTAAAAACTATAATTAGAGCAGAAAATTTTACATGTTTTACTTATCATTGCTCTTTGAAAATTCTATTGATTTTTACCACTGCAGGTTCACAGTTACCACTGCCAGTGTAAACTTTTTCCTTAATATGTGTAGATGCAGGACATGATATTATCATTCATAGCTCTACCATGGCAACACTTCATGTGTCTGATTCTCAAAGATTAGATACAGGTTGTGAAATCCCTAGCCGAATTTAAACATATGGGTGGTTCAGTAGTACTATCTAGTTTCACTAGGTAAGAAGTTGAATCTATGTCTCATGATGCATCTCTCTCAGAAGGTAATACATCTGGAAGTGCTGAAGACAGTATGTTACAAAAGGAATTGATGGAACTGTGTACCCCATTCTCATAACAGGTGGATATTCATTGATGGAAGTTCTTCTGAATTTTGTCTGATTGTGCTGATTTTGGTGGAGATTCTCCCAAACAGGGGAGGATACGAAAAATAATGATCAGAATGATCAGATTCAGGGGAGGTTTGCTCTCAGCATGTCAAAGTTAAGAGTTTATGCAGATAATGAGAAGGTTAGAGCTTTGATTCAGAAGATTAAAGATCAATATGCAAGAGCTGATAAAGGATTAAGAAAAACAAGATAAGTGTTTGGAAGAATTCCCATATCCTCAGGTTTATTGTATACTTGAAGAAACTTATTGATTTACAAATAAATCATAAGTTTAGGGGAGGATTGTTGGGAATTATTCTATCAGTTACCACGGCTAGTGAAGATATTACAACTGCAGAAGATTGTACTTGCAGTGGAAACTCATTACCACTGCAAGAACAAATATTACCACTGCTCACTTGTTAACTGTTAGAGAAACGCGCATTGATAAACATAGAAAAGATTTTGTGTATATCTTATTCTATTAGTATTATACTTATCTTGTACAAGAGGACTCCTTGTTGTATAAAAGGAGATCCTAGATCATAGTTAGAATATATCTTTCTAATACGTTTTCTTAGAAGCTTCAAGGTGTAACCCTAGTGATATCCAGATCACTCGTATTATTATCATTAATAATATTGGAGCTAGTTGTTTTGTTACATTCATTGTTCATACATAAAACTGTTTCACTTACAATCAATCTTCTAAGTATCATTAAGTAGATTCCGCATACTTAGTGATATCACTCAAAGTATCATTATTAACACAAGTTCAAGGTGTTCACGATCCAACACACCTCAAATGAGCCTTTGAGGTGTTTAAATAGTAAGATACAAGATATGCCCTAAGGCTTTCTATGGGCTTGGGCTTGGACTTGGTTACATGATTAGATAACAAGGCTTATGTAACATAGCACATAACATATTAGCTTGCCAAGTCCAAAGCCCAATGACTAAACTATTACTAATCTTAACAAACGACACAAAGTTATAATATGAGAATGACCATCACTTCTATATATATATTTTTAATGCTAACAACAACGATCAGGGACACTGCCTGGTGGGGGTTGTAAGCCTCTTGAGATCCCTTGAGAGGTAAAGCCTGGTACAATTCCCACGCATCAACTTGTAATATTGGATGGGACACAAGAGTAAGGGGGTGTGTAGAGATAGGATAAGTGTAACACCCCCAAAATTTGGTACAGCAGAAGACTCAACAAGCTTTCGAGGTGTTACGGGGATTGGTATCCAACACGAAACGTAACAGAACGAGATAAAGTAAACATAAGAAAAACACAACCAAAACGGGGTTTTAAAGGTTACATTTATCCCAACATCATACAGAGTCAGGCCCAAAAGAAATAAACGTAGGTCCACAATTAAATATCAGAGTTTAGAAAAATAGATGCATAAACCAGGTGCCTTAGCCGAGCCTTTCAATCCATGCATCCAAATCATCACTTAATTACCTGAGAAAACGTGCTAAAAGTCAGCTTTCGCTGGTGAGATCATAGGTTTACATTCATAATCAATATAGTGGACATATACGCAAAACGCTTGCTATCTAGACTAAGGGTTTACTAAAAGCCTGCAGATACCCTCCGCTCCAACATAATACACGGATACCCTCCGCTCTAACATAGATATTCGGGTAACCCCCGCAATATCATAAATACTCGGATAACCACCGAAGTATTAATAACCTATAGGTGCACACTATAGTATCTAAATAAGCCAACCTTGAATAGTACACACGAAACTATGTGACTAAAGTTGACAATTCACCAATAACCAAATAAGCCAACCTTGAATAGTACACACAAAAATATGTGACTAAAGCTGACAATCCACCAATATCCAAATAAGCCAACCTTGAATAGTACACACGAAAATATGTGACTAAAGTTGACAATACATCCTAGTCCATACGCATAGCAAGTTTTAGAAAGAATATAAAAGCGATAATAGTCCACATAAAATAATTTGCACGTTTCTCACCCCAAGTATTGAAATCATAGTTCAAGATTAAAAAGTGGGGCTATGACTCACCTCAAGTCCAGAAATCAGCAATAAGAAATCGGTAGAAGTAAGACGTATAGTAACTCACAAGACGACAACTACGGACTCGGCACGACCTAACAATATCAACTCGTTCAGAAATCATTTCCTCAAAATCAAATATTCCCAAACCCGAACGTATTCCGTTTTATTTTACGAAAATCCATTTCTCGTATTAGTTTGGAGTTTTACGTTTGGTATCCATACGGGTGGTGGGTCGACCCAAACAAACCAAGAAGCCATAACAAAAGAATAATAAAACAACCTATAGGTCTAATATTAGCCCAATATATTATTTAAATAAATCATCGAAGTTTATCGAATCCGTCGATTTGATAATCCCCATATTTATTTACGTAACATACCGTTCCAAAATTACACCCAACCTAAAGTACATAGCACAACAATACTATATGGTACATATCGTAGTCTAATAAATTCCTTATATACATCGTCAAATTGGCCAGATACCACGATATATATATATTTAGTGATTTATTATCCTATTACATATACCACAACCTATGGGCGTCGTGGGATACGATGCCCATTAATATACTCGTTTCATATAGCCAAATAACTCGGTTTAACCTGTCGATTAAATAAGTTATTTAGTTATAGAAAATGTTTATATTAATCGTCATGTATCCGTCACAACACAAAAGTCACAAACAATAACCCACATGGGCTCAAGTGGCCACGACTCCGTATAACTCGATAGTTTTCCCTCGTTATATGTAAAAGATATTATTTCGTTTAATATTTAGTTAACGTCGAGAATTCCTCGTTATTTATAATATTTATTCATAATAACGCTTCCAATAATAGTACTCTACTCTCGCAGCATAATATATTTAGTCGCGTTATTGTTATAATACTACTCATGATTTTTTTTTATTATTAATATACGCATTTAAATATTTATATATACGTTATTCACGTCTACATATTTATATAAACGTTTATATTACCAATAATATTATTACGAGTTTTATTATTCGCGTTTTAAATTGTAAATAATTATCGAGTCATACGAAATGGTCACATGTCTGAGTCATCACTCTCGGCTTATTGTCCAAGTCCAAAATAATATAAGCAAGTCATAAATAATGAATCCAACTCCGTCCAAATCAATCCCAAGACACGTGCTACAACAATAGGGTCCGACTACGGCACCCGACTAACCTATCTCCGTCAATCTAAGTGACCGTCTCACAATCGGTCCCCACTTTACCATTCGTCAACAACTTCTCAAAATCACATTAAATCCATTGTCGAGACCACAAAGGGTCTCGACCCAACAAAAGCATTCGGCCGAAACTAAAAGTACCACAACAATATCAAGTCCACAAGAAACACAACAAGCAAAAAAAGTATCACAAGGATTAAATTCCGGGTTGGTTTACCAAGCCAAACCCGAGCCCTTCGACTCACTTGAGTCTCGGCTCACTACACGAGTCACAAAGACTCGACCACAATGACCAAGAGGTCTCCCAAACTAAGCTCCAAAGAGTCACCCAAAACTGCCCAAATCAACCCATTTGGGTCGCGGCATCAACAACAATAATCGGCCAAAAATCAAGACTCAATTGAGTCTAGCCAATCACCAAAGTAAACCAACATGAAAACCAAGAATCCAAGGCCACAACAAGAACAAGCCGTGAGTCCAAGACTCACGGTTCACTCGACCCATAGCGATTTCACCAAGACCCGGATACCAAACCCATTTTTAATATCAAAATCATTATTTCACAAGCATAACAATTCGATTCCCATGAAAATCCTCCATGTACCCACGGATTTAACACCAAGTCGAGGCACCTAAGTGCCCAAAAATGAGCTTACTCACCTTCTTGTACCTTGAATCTCACGGATCTAGTAAAAACAATAACATTAAGATCAGATTTGATAAGATTCGTGATGTTAGGGTGGGTTATATGGCGCGTGTTATATACCAAATGAAAGGGAAAAAGATGAGGAACAAGATGGTGGTGGTGGTTTTGTTGTGAGGGCGGCGGTATGATGGTGGTGGCCAGTTTTGATGTGCGGCGGCTAGGGTTAAGGAGAGGGGGAGAGAGAGTTTGGTGAGGGTGAGTGTGATGGTGTTTGTGTGTGTGGTGAGATAACCACAAAGACGATTTTTGTTTATTCACTCTAAAAAAAATTTCTTTTTAATAATAATAATAATAATAATAATAATAATAATAATAATAATAATAATAATAATAATAATAATAATAATAATAATAATAACAATAATAATAATAATAACAATAATAATAATAATAATAATAATAATAATAATAATAATAATAATAATAATAATAATAATAATAATAATAATAATAATAATAATAATAATAATAATAATAATAATAATAATAATATTATTATTATTATTATTATTATTATTATTATTATTACTAATATGAGTGGGTAATAAGGGTGAGTGTAAAATACACGGTCCAAAACCCGAAACTCATTTTAAAACGTTTAATATCTCGTGAAACGTTCCGTAAGTAAATAAATATAGTCGAACTCGTAAAATCAAGTCATAAAATTTCTGTTAGGTTATCCTAGTGCCGGAGTCAACGTAGTACCAAGTGAGAATTCAAAATAAATCACCATGTATATTTCCATAACAAATTATTAAATAAATCTCAAATCCCATAACGATATTAAATATATACAACCATAAAATAGGTCTTACAAGTTCGTTACGAATAAAATTTCAAATAAAAATTTATAAACGAACTTTAACGTAATGCGGGTTTTCAAAATGGCTCCCTAATTTGCCAGTTGTCACATCCTCCCAGTCTCAGAAGAAACCCGTCCCGGGTTTCTCTCGGAACAATTCATCTACGAAGTGAAAAGCTTCGGATATCTCTTCCGGAACTCGTCCTCACATTCCCACGTAAATTCCGGTCCATGTCGGAAATTCCAACGAACCTTGACGAGCGGAATGCAACTTCGCTTGAGTCGCTTAACCTCACAATCTAAAATCTCAATCGGCTCTTCCACAAAATTCAATTTCTCATCAACACGAATATCTTTCATCGGTATAACCGGCGTCTCATCAGAAAGATATTTCTTCAAATTACTAACGTGAAACACATCGTGAACTTTACTCAGCTCATGTGGCAATTCCAACCGATAAGCCACGGGCCCAATTCTTTCCAAAATCAAAAATGGTCCAATGTAGCGGGGGTTGAGTTTTCCACGTTTCCCGAAACGTATCACACCTTTCCAAGGCGAGACTTTCAGCATCACTTTGTCTCCAACCTGGAACTCTAGGGGTTTACGTCTCTGATCGGCGTAACTTTTCTGCCTATCTCTAGTTGCTTGCAACCGATCACGAATCTGAGTCACTTTTTCAGTAGTCTCCAAGATAAGTTTGGGGCCTGTGAGTTGGCTATCTCCAACTTCAGCACAAACAATAGGCGAACGGCATTTTCGGCCATACAAAGCTTCAAATGGTGCAGCTTTAAGACTTGTGTGGTAGCTATTATTATAGGAGAATTCTGCAAGGGGTAGATACTTCTCCCAGCCTTTTCCAAAGTCTATTATACATGCACGAAGCATATCCTCTAAAGTCTGAATGGTCCTCTCACTTTGACCATCGGTTTGGGGATGATATTCAGTACTCATATCAAGTCTCGTCCCCAAAGCGGTTTGAAGTGATCGCCACAAAGCTGACGTGAAGCGGCTGTCGCGATCAGAAATAATCGATATTGGAACTCCATGACGAGAAATAATTTCCTTCACATACAACCTTGCAAGTTTTTCGACACTATCATCTTCACTAATTGCTAGGAAATGAGCAGACTTAGTCAATCGATCAACAATTACCCTGATAGCGTCACAACCGCTAGCTGTCTTTGGTAATTTGGTAATAAAGTCCATCGTAATTCGTTCCCATTTCCAAACTGGGAGTTCTGGTTGCGTTAATATTCCTGACGGTCTTTGATGTTCGGCTTTAACCTTAGAACATGTCAAGCACTTACTAACATACAACGCTATTTCTGCCTTCATGTTTGGCCACCAATATAAAATTTTCAAATCCTGGTACATCTTGTCGGATCCAGGATGAATAGAGTACCTTGACTTATGCGACTCATGCATAATCAACTCTCGAATTCCTCCATACAAAGGTACCCAAATCCGATCTCCAAAACATAATACTCCATCAGAACGCTTAACAAATCCTTTCTCATTCTCAGCCATCCCAAATATGTTCTCAGCAAGTCGGTTTTCTGCTTTCAACGCTTCCGTTTGAGCTTCAAGTATTTGAGACGGTAACGGCGATACGATAGTCATTCCCAATGACCTAACTCGTAACAGTGATATTCTCTCCTTTCGACTAAGAGCATCAGCAACAACGTTTGCTTTACCAGGATGGTAGCGAATTTCACAATCATAATCGCTTAGCAACTCGATCCAACGTCGTTGTCTCATGTTGAGCTCTTTTTTATTCAAGATGTGCTGTAGACTTTTGTGATCAGTAAACACAACACACTTGGTTCCACACAAGTAATGTCTCCATATCCTCAAGGCAAAAACCACAGCACCTAACTCCAAATCATGGGTGGTGTAGTTCTTCTCGTGCTTCTTGAGCTGTCGGGAAGAATAAGCTATCACTTTCTCTCGTTGCATTAACACAGCTCCCAAACCTTTATGAGAAGCGTCACAATACACGACGAAATCCTCGTTACCTTCAGGTAACGCCAAGATAGGAGCACTACACAACATCTCCTTAAGTAATTGAAATGCTTCCTCTTCCTTATCTCCCCATTCGTATTTAACACTCTTTTGAGTCAATTTGGTCAACGGTTTAGCTATCTTCGAAAATCCCTCGATGAACCTTCGGTAATAACCGGCTAAACCCAAAAATTGACGAACTTCTGTTGGGGTTGTTGGTGCAGCCCAATCTTTGATCGCTTCAATCTTAGCAGGATCTACATGAACTCCTTGTCTATCAATCACATGACCCAAAAATTGTATCGTCGGAATCCAAAATTCACATTTGGAGAACTTGGCATACAGTTTCTCCCTCCTGAGCAATTCTTAGATAAGCCTTAGATGCTCCTCATGCTCCTTTTCATTCTTCGAATAAATTAGAATGTCATCGATGAACACAATCACGAACTTATCTAAGTATGGCTTACACACCCGATTCATGAGATCCATGAATACCGCTGGTGCGTTAGTCAACCCAAACGGCATCACCTGAAACGCGTAATGCCCGTAACGGGTTCTGAAGGCCGTTTTCGGAATATCTTCCTCGCGAACTCTAAGTTGATGATATCCCGATCTCAGATCGATCTTCGAATACACACTCGATCCATGGAGCTGATCGAACAAGTCGTCCATCCTCGGTAACGGGTATCTATTCTTCACCGTTAACTTGTTCAGCTCTTGTTAGCAATAGAAGTGTTGATCATCAATGGAATCAAAGAGAGATCTCAATGATCGCCCCTTAGGGGGAGATTGTTAGAAATAGAAGTGACGATCATTTATTAAGTCATTGAGTCTTGTAACTATAGTGTAATAGTCTTGTAGTTTAGTTAAGGGTAAACGGGCTTGGTTTAATCTAATATTGTATTAGGTTATGTCTAGTTCATTACAAAAGCCCAAGCCCGGCCCATCTTCCTGTCTCACCTATAAATACCTCCAAATGCTCTCATTTGGAGGTGTTGCTTCTAGGGTTCTCTATGTGTATTTTCATTCTTTCTCTCTCTAATCTAATACATCTTACTTTCTCTCTCTAGAAGTTACCACTCTCTCTCTCTCTCTACTTACTTTCTCTCTCTAGATCTAGCCAAGATTCATAAGTGATAAGGTTGTTCTACGGTCCTACAAGTGGTATCAAGAGCCTAGGGATAATATAGGTTGTTCTAGATTGATTTTGGGTGAAAAATCGTGTTTTGGGCGAAAATTTTTTGGATCTCGTTACTGTTCATCAATATTTTTTTCGAGTTAGGAAAATTTTTTCGAGTTTGAAAACATTTTTTTCGAGTTTGAAAAATTTTCATCGAGTTTGAAAATTGTTTTATCGAGTTTCATAATATTCTATCGAGTTTGAAAAAAAAAATTTCCGAGTTTGAAAAATATCATATCGAGTTTGGTGGAAAATTGTTTCGAGTTTGAACTAATTTTTTCGAGGTTGAAAAATTTCTTCCGAGTTTGGACTTAAAACTTGCGAGTTAGGATCTCAAATTCTATCGAGTTTGGTCTCAAGTCTATCGAGTTAGGATTTCTAGACATATCGAGTTTGGTCTCAAGTCTATCGAGTTAGGATTTCTAGACATATCGAGTTTGGACTCAAGTCTATCGAGTTAGGATCACAAATTCTAGCTATCGAGTTAGGATCTCATATTCTGTCGAGTTAGGTATAAGTTCTATCGAGTTAGGCTCAAGTTCTATCGAGTTTGATGTTTTGACTTATCGAGTTTGAGATATTTTGGCGAGTTAGCCTTTCTTCTCCTAATCGTTTATCGAGTTAGGCTTGTTGTGACTTATACTAAAGGGAAACTCTGCCCAAATTTTCTCACATTATCGAGTTTGAGGACACACTTATCGAGTTTGAGGACAGACTTATCGAGTTTGAGGACAGACTTACCGAGTTTGAAAGTGTTTAGACATATCGAGTTTTTTGGCGGGAAAAGTTGAGTAAAATTTATTTTTCACACGAGACTAAACGTTCAATTTTTACGCGAGATTCAAAGTTTGGTATAACGTTGAAAATTTCGGCCGAAAATTCAAATTTTTAGGCCAAAATTCAAAAAATTTCGGTAAAATTTGGCGAAAATTTTTTCAAAACTCAAATTTTTCTAGTAACCTTAGAATTGGATTTTATAGTGATTTTCAAATTTGGGCAAAGAAAATTTTCATACTCGATTTTTGGCGGGAAATTACGAAATCAATCAGATCAACCGAGAACGAACGTTCATCTTCACCAAAACATCTAATCTTCAACAACAACCTTTGTTATCTTTCAAAAGATCCTCAGAACAACGTTTCACTTTTAATTGAATCAATGGCATCTCACCATGACAGTATCTCGAGTACTTTGTCCAATGGTTTTGCATCAGTTATCAAGGCATTTAACAGCCAACGACACAACAACAATCAGCAAGGATATGCTTCGAGTATACAAATGGGGAACCAGATGCAATATGCAGGGCAGTATGTAGGAAATCAAATGGATCAGAATGTGAATCCGAATGTGCTTAATCAAAATGGGATTGATTGTCTCATGACTTCGATTCAGAAACCTACATCAACATGTCACATCAGAAACAATGTCAATGCCATGACGATGGTAGAAAAGATTCAGTACTTGATTATGCTTGCCAATAAAGAAGAATCGGGAATACCGTTGACTGCTGAGGAACATGAGTTTAGAGCTACAACAAGAGTTAATGACAATTCAGCAGACCTTAATGCTACCTACAACTTTATGGCAAATCAGCAGGCAACAACATCAAGCAGTGATTCTGATCTTCCTCCCACTTATGATTCAGATCCATTCCATGAGGTACCAAATTATGGTAACAATGCTACTTCGTTTGCTCATGAGAAGCCAAATCTTGTGCCATCTGAACCTAATTATGATACATATGTGGGGGACATGTTAATAGCAATGTTAACTATGAAACTCCAGATATGGATCCTAATGGAGTTCAAGTTGCACAAAATGGTGCTAATGATGAGGAAACCCGTGCTTTCTTTGAATCATTATTGAATAATTGCAGCATTGAAATCGAGAAAGTGAAAAAGGTCAATCGCGATGTTAAGGCCGCGAATGTTAAATTGACCGCTGAGCTTGAGAGTTACAAGGGAAACGCTAAAGCTTTTGAGTTTCATAACAAAAGATTGTCTGAATTAGAAACTGGTTATCAAAATTCCGTTTCAAGGGAAAAACAATTACAACTCAAGTTTGATACACTTGATGTTAATTCTTTCAAGAAGATTAAAGCTTTAAACGCGGAAATTTCTGATTTACAAAACCAACTTTCTAAACAAAAAACAGCTTATACCAATCTTGAAAAAGAAAGGGATGAGTTGAAAAAGGATTTTGCAAAGAAAGAAGACAAACTTTTGGCCGAAATCGTAGAGTCAGAACACATGATTGCTCATTTAGAAGAATTAGTGGTTAAGTCGGGTCAGTCAAGTCAAACAATGAAAATGATTTCAAATCAAACTAATCCGGTTTACCATACGAAACATAAAGTGGCTCTTGGTAACAACACCCCAAGTAATCTCAAGAAAGCTCAGCAAGAACAGAATGTTTTGTATAATGGTAATGTGCTTTACACTAAACATGATCCTCCCGTCGTTCGGGATTCTGTGCAAACGATAGAACATGTCGAAGAGAGCATTTCTAAAATGAAACAAAAGGATTTGAAACCCATTGATTACAACAAATTGAACAAACTTTCGGGAATTACTTTTGTTCCACAAAAAGAATCATCTGTGTTTTCCATAAAACGACCATTCTCAAAAATGTTTTCTAAGAAAGTAATTGTTTCCAAATCTCTTTCAAAAATGGAACAAATGTCTTCTAACAACACTTTTAATACAAGTGAGGCTAGAAACATTTTGGATGACGTTAAAAAGAGAATTCAAGAACTTCAAAATATTGTTGCTTCCAAAACTACAATCGATATTAACAACTGGCATTCCAGTTTTCATATTGAGCAGAAAAAAGTTTTTGAAAACGAAATTACTATCCCACTGAATAACATCAGTGCGAGGGTAATCCATTTTGAACGTGCTTTCTTAAAAGAAACGGCCGAATTTGTCAAGGACCACAAATCCCTGGTAAACGAAGCTAATGATACTCGTGAAAACATGAATGTTTTGGAAAACCTAAATGATTCTCTCTTCGAAGCTGTTATGACTACTGATATCATGTCCATCATTTTACAAACATATTCTGTTCAAGACGATGAAAGACTGAGAGCTGAGACCTCTGAAATTGTTTCCAAATATGAAAATACTCTTATAAAGCTTGAAAAAGAAAATGTGTCATGTTTTAAACAACTTGATCGAAAAAAGGAAGAATGCAAGTATGACAAACTGTCGTATGAGCGTGCTTTCAAGAACATGAAAGAGCAAAATGATCTTTTGAGGGCTCAGCTTGAAAGTCAAAAAAGGAAGGGTGAGGAAACTAAGTTTGCAAAACCATCGACTTCGGAGAAACCAAATGTTTCAAACACGGTTCAAAAACCAAAAATGTCAATTTCACGGTTTGCTCCAAAAGTTGATGAGAAAAAGGATTTGACAAAACCAGTCACTCCAACACCCTTGCCCCAGCAATGTGAAAATGATAAGATTGTTGAAAAACAAAAATTGTTTATTGAAAGAAACAAAAATGTGATTTCACCTGGCTCTTCTAGGAATAGTACACCAAATGTGACCACAAAATCTGTTGGTTCTAATGACATGGTCCAAAATCAACATCTAGAAGAAGCTAGGAAAAAGGCACGACGTCGAAAAGACGGAATTTTAGGCTTAAAACCTAGTGTGATGAATTCTACAAGATTCCAAAGTACTACTAGTAGCAGTAAACCATTACCTAGGAACAATCAACAAAATACTAGGGATTGGATTGCTTCTAAGAGTAGTGACACAAAAGAGTATGCTAGGAATGTAGAATGCAACACAAAGAATTCCAGGGTCTCATCGAACAACAAACAATTTCCAAAAGACTGTAGTGACAAAGTTAAAGTTGCTGTGTTAAACAAGAATGTTGAATTTGTCTGTCCTACATGTCAAGAATGTGTTTTTTCAGCTAATCACGATGCATGTGTTGCACAATTTCTCAAGAAAGGAAAATCAAGTGTCAAGGCACAATCCACTAAGACGCCAAATAGAAACACACCCGTTGATAACAAGAAAATGGATAAGAAACCTAATAGGTGGATATCTAAAGGATGTAGTTTGTCAAAAACTGAGACTTCCGCTGCATCTGATAAGGAAACTACGTCTAAATCTTACCTTAGGTGGATTCCCACGGGAAAAGTTTTTAATACTGTTGGTCTTAGATGGATTCCCACAGGGAAGATTCTTGATAGTTGCACAAAGACTAATGATAGTGTTCATCATCATGATAAGGAAGTTGAAACCACAACAACCGTTGATAGCAAACACCCTCTATGTGAGGAAACATGTACCTCTAACACTGTTATTTGTGCAAACTCTTCTTCTGTGGATGTAGGTACGTGTGAAAGTGATGAGAGTGCATACATCCAATATGGTAAAGAGGAACTTTACGCCAACATCGCATGTGGACATCCTTTTCTAACTCCACTCTTAACCCCACTTTTACTTGTTCAATCTTAATTTTTTCTTTCTTCAATTCTTCTTTGTATATATTTTTGAAAAACAAAATAAAAATTTGAAAAACCATAAAAAAAAAACAAAATACAAAAATATAAAATCTTCAAAAAATCCAAAAACATTATAAAATAAAAAAATCCAAAAATATTCTTCTCACGACATGTCTCTTGTATAATCGATATTCTGTACGTATCTAGAAATGTCATTCAACAATGATACGGACATGTACAGATGCTTGAGCGAGAGTTCTTTATAATGTTTTTCTAAAACATGTCGTTTCTCAAAAGTTTCTTCACAATGGCTTGTAAGTATTTCAGCTTACAACCCGGGCTTCAAAAATGGCTTTCGTATACTTCAGTACGAAACCCGGACTTAAAATAATGACTTCTTAGTATTTCAGCTAAGAAATCGTTCTTCATAGAATGGAAAGTGCTTAACCAAAACAAGGTTTTTTTTTCAAGCACTTTTCCAAAAAAAACAAAAATTCTCTTTCATCATGAGCACCAAATTTTCAAGATTTCTCAAATAGTCTTTCGAAATCCATCAAAATCGGTGCTCATCATCAAAATGACTTGTGTACACCTTACAGTGCACAACTCAAATTTTCAAAGAAAGGAAAGTGTTACGCAAAAATGATTTTCATCAACAAAGTGCACTTATCCTAAAAATGGACACTGTTGTACGCCTCAGTGCGACATTCCTCTTCAAACAAAGAGAAGTCTTTGTTTTTCAAAAAACCTTGATGCAAAATTCAACAAATCTGAAACTTCTTTCTCTTTCAGAATTTTGCTTCAAGAAGACTCCTTCCCTCTAAACTTTAAAAGTTTAACATTTCTCAAAAACATATGCGAGTTTTGAGGGGGAGTAATTTCTAAAACTAAAATGTTCCGATTTCATGCAAAAAATCTGTCTTTCTCTCCAAAGCTTTTTCTTAATCCGTTGATATCAAAAATATCACGATATGCTATTTTTGAGGGGGAGAAGACATGATTAAAATGTGATCAAAGATGTTTAAAGCTTGTGACTGAATCTCAAAAGAGCTTGACTCAGAAAGTACCAATGAATTGACGAAGCTTAAAATGTCAGTAATCGAAAGGACTTGTCCTGGACGGGTAATAATTTCAAGCTAGTCTATCTAGTGATGTAAGCGTGTCTCGAATAGGACTTGTCTGAGTAGAATGTACCATATCGAGAGACTTTCTTTGGACTTGACCAGGACGGGTAATAACTTCAAGCTAGTCTAACTAGTGATGTAAGCGTGTCTCGAATCGGTCATGTTCAATGAAAGTGGATCAATTCAAAAAGTGCAAACTTCTCACGCATGTGCAAATTTCTTAAAAATTCATGAGCACATGTGAAGGGGGAGTCCTTCAAAAGAAACAAAAACTCTCAAAGTGTCAACAAAAATGTGTTTATATTCATAAACACTTTGAGAGATTTTCAATCAAAGGTTTCATGGCAATTATAGGATTCATGGAGTTATAAGGTGACTAAGGTTAGGGAAAACCGTCCTATGATCCGCCAGAGCCGGAGGGATCTACCCAAGGACAATTCCAATAGATTAGAATTAGAAGTCCTTAGGTATGATTTGAAAAAAGGAGAAAATGAGAAAGGAGAAAGAAGGGGTTGAAGAATTAAAAAGAAAAGTTATGAAAAAGGGTGAAAAGAAATAGCCCTCCATATGTTCAACCTTAGGGCAGACACCGGGTTCAATTCATATGCTACTGGTTGTTACTAAGGTGACACCGGTATTGAAGATAAAGACGTCATGGACCCAGTGACGCACTGCACTAAACCTTCTAGCCACTCAAGTTCTCTTAAAAGAGCTTATTTCATTCTCACGGGGAACCGGCGTAATCTATCGACCTGTCTCTTAGAGATGGTTGATATTGAAGCAGGAGACCTCTCCCTAATCTCCGCATAGGAAACCAAATGTGCACTTATCGAGTCTAGAGCCCCGAGATTCATCAAAAGATCTCATAGGAACACATGATATTTCTACACTGGTTGTTCATCATTAAGGACGCCAGATGTAAACTTAAGAGTCCTACTCAGATCTTAGCAATCTACCGAGAACGTTTATGAGAGAATTTACTTATGTAGTTTCTCAATGATTGAACGGAAATACCTGCCAGGGTCAACATCAAGCAGCCCTGACAGCAGGTCACTTCGGTAATTCTTTATGGGTTACGCTTAGTGTTCGTGGTGGTTTCAAACGGTCTACAGTCGTGGAGTGATCCCCAGCGACTCACCCAGTCATTGAGCTACTTAGTAGGTCTCGTAAGCTCTTTCGGGAGTATCTGATATGGGAACGGCCATGGTAAGGGTTAGAAGGAGTTTTCACACTATGCTGTTGACGATCTCTAATTCCTTATCTGTAAGTACCGGTTGATTTATTGCTAACTGTTTACCTGCAGATTTACATCATCTCCATGGATAAAGATTCCACATGCTCATACATGCATCACAAAGTCAAAGGAAAGTTCTCACAAAGATCAAAGGATAGCAACAGTCAAAGAAAGATTCTACGCCAAAAAGAAGAATCTACAAAGTAAAGTGACAAAGATCAAAGTGAAAGAACAGAAACAACAAATGCATGTATCACAAAGACTTAAGACGTATGAGCATGTTGGAATGGCAGACAACCACCACAAACATAGAAGTGATGAAAGGCAGATGACATCATTGGATCATATCAACATCGATGAACAAAGAACAATGAACAAAGTACTATGACTCATCTAATGATTCTTAAAGACGTCAAGAGCTATGAATGTTAAAGTATGAAGACAAAGATGATGACGTCGCGCAACCTTCAATGACCAACACTTAGGGGGAGATTGTTAGCATCGTATTTTATTTATAAAAAGTGTCGGTCATTAACGTATTGTTATAGGTTGCTTTAGAATATCATTATGATGAAGTTTAGGCTTAGTATTCATGTTTTGTAAAAGTCTAAGGGCCATTAGTGTAATAATGTATAAGATAGATGATGCCCTAGACTTTGAGTATAAATACTCTTGTAAACCTCATTTTAGAGGTTGGTCCTCTTAAGTAATTACATTGTCTTTCATTTACATACTAGGAGATCCCATCCACTCTCTCTCTCTACTTACTTTCTCTCTCTAGGTTTAAGCTTGATTCAATAGTGAAAAAGGTTGTTCTACGGTCCTACACAAGTCATCTCAAAAATCTTATAATACCTCAAAATAATCGAAGACGCTTCGGCTTGGCGGGCTGGCGGGCAATGGTCAAGGATCGTTTTCTATAAAAATTCGGTTATAGTTTAGGTGTTTATTTACCTAGTTCTCTATAACCTTGGCTCTGATACCAATCTGTAACACCCCCAAAATTTGGTATAGCGGAAGACTCAACAAGTTAGCTTTCGCTGGTGAAATCATAGGTTTACATTCATAATCAATATAGTGGACATATACGCAAAACGCTTGCTAGCTAGACTAAGGATTTACTAAAAGCCTGCGGATACCCTCCGCTCCAACATAATACACGGATACCCTCCGCTCTAACATAGATATTCGGGTAACCCCCGCAATATCATAAATACTCGGATAACCTCCGAAGTATTAATAACCTATAGGTGCACACTATAGTATCTAAATAAGCCAACCTTGAATAGTACACACGAAACTATGTGACTAAAGTTGACAATTCACCAATAACCAAATAAGCCAACCTTGAATAGTACACACAAAAATATGTGACTAAAGTTGACAATCCACCAATATCCAAATAAGCCAACCTTGAATAGTACACACGAAAATATGTGAATAACGTCGGCAATACATCCTAGTCCATACGCATAGCAAGTTTTAGAAAGAATATAAAAGCGATAATAGTCCACATAAAATAATTTGCACGTTTCTCACCCCAAGTTTTGAAAACATAGTTCAAGATTAAAAAATGAGGCTATGACTCACCTCAAGTCCAGAAATCAGCAATAAGAAATCGGTAGAAGTAAGACGTATAGTAACTCACAAGACGGCAACTACGGACTCGGCACGACCTAACAATATCAACTCGTTCAGAAATCATTTCCTCAAAATCAAATATTCCCAAACCCGAATGTATTCCGTTTTATTTTCCGAAAATCCATTTCTCGTATTAGTTTGGAGTTTTATGTTTGGTATCCATACGGGTGGTGGGTCGACACAAACAAACCAAGAAGCCATAACAAAAGAATAATACAACAAACTATAGGTCTAATATTAACCTAATATATTATTTAAATAAATCATCGAAGTTTATCGAATCCGTCGATTTGATAATCCCCATATTTATTTACGTAACATACCGTTCCAAGATTACACCCAACCTAAAGCACATAGCACAACAATACTATATGGTACATATCGTAGTCTAATAAATTCCTTATATACATCGTCAAATTGGTCAGATTCCACGATATATATATTTAGTGATTTATTATCCTAATACATATACCACAACCTATGGGCGTCGTAGGATACGATGCCCATTAATATACTCATTTCATATAGCCAAATAACTCGGTTTAACCTGTCGATTAAATAAGTTATTTAGTTATAGAAAATGTTTATATTAATCGTCATGTATCCGTGACAACACAAAAGTCACAAACAATAACCCACTTGGACTCAAGTGGCCACGACTCCGTATAACTCGATAGTTTTCCCTCGTTATATGTAAAAGATATTATTTCGTTTAATATTTAGTTAACGTCGAGAATTCCTCGTTATTTATAATATTTATTCATAATAACGCTTCCAATAATATTACTCTACTCTCGTAGCATAATATATTTAGTCGCGTTATTGTTATAATACTACTTGTGATTTTTGTTATTATTAATATACGCATTTATATATTTATATATACATTATTCACGTCTATATATTTATATAAACGTTTATATTACCAATAATATTATTACGACTTTTATTATTCGCGTTTTAAATTGTAAATAATTATCGAGTCATACGAAATGGTCACATGTCCGAGTCATCACTCTCGGCTCATTGTCCAAGTCCAAAATAATATAAGCAAGTAATAAATAATCAATCCAACTCCGTCCAAATCAATCCCAAGACACGTGCTACAACAATAGGGTCCGACTACGACACCCGACTAACCTATCTCCGTCAATCTAAGTGACCGTCTCACAATCGGTCCCCACTTTACCATTCATCAACAACTTCTCAAAATCACATTAAATCCATTGTCGAGACCACAAAGGGTCTCGACCCAACAAAAGCATTCGGCCGAAACTAAAACTACCACAACAATATCAAGTCCACAAGAAACACAACAAGGCAAAAAAAGTATCACAAGGATTAAATTCCGGGTTGGTTTACCAAGCCAAACCCGAGCCCTTCGACTCACTTGAGTCTCGGCTCACTACAGGAGTCACAAAGACTCGACCACAATGACCAAGAGGTCTCCCAAACTAAGCTCCAAAGAGTCACCCAAAACTGCCCAAATCGACCCATTTGGGTCGCAGCATCAACAACAAAAATTGGCCAAAAATCAAGACTCAATCGAGTCTAGCCAATCACCAAAGTAAACCAACATGAAAACCAAGAATCCAAGGCCACAACAAGAACACTAACAAGCCACATGGCTCAAACCCACATCAAGCCGTGAGTCCAAGACTCACGGTTCACTTGACCCATCGCGATTTCACCAAGACCCGGATACCAAACCCATTTTTAATATCAAAATCATTATTTCACAAGCATAACAATTCAATTCCCACGAAAATCCTCCATGTACCCACGGATTTAACACCAAGTCGAGGCACCCAAGTACCCAAAAACGAGCTTACTCACCTTCTTGTACCTTGAATCTCACGGATCTAGTAAAAACAATAAGATTAAAATCAGATTTGATAAGATTCGTGATGTTAGGGTGGGTTATATGGCGCGTATTATATACCAAATGAAAGGGAAAAAGATGAGGAACAAGATGGTGCTGGTGGTTTTGTTGTGAGGGCGGCGGTGTGATGGTGGTGGCCGGTTTTGATGTGCGGCGGCTAGGGTTAAGGAGAGGGGGAGAGAGAGTTTGGTGAGGGTGAGTGTGATTGTGTTTGTGTGTGTGGTGAGATAACCACAAAGACGATTTTTGTTTATTCACTCTAAAAAAAACTTTCTTTTTAATAATAATAATAATAATAATAATAATAATAATAATAATAATAATAATAATAATAATAATAATAATAATAATAATAATAATAATAATAATAATAATAATAATAATAATAATAATAATAATAATAATAATAATAATAATATGAGTGGGTAATAAGGGTGAGTGTAAAATAAACGGTCCAAAACCCGAAACTCATTTTAAAACGTTTAATATCTCGTGAAACGTTCCGTAAGTAAATAAATATAGTCGAACTCGTAAAATCAAGTCATAAAATTTCTGTTAGGTTATCCTAGTGCCGGAGTCAACGTAGTACCAAGTGAGAATTCAAAATAAATCACCATGTATATTTCCATAACAAATTATTAAATAAATCTCAAATCCCATAACGATATTAAATATATACAACCATAAAATAGGTCTTACAAGTTCGTTACGAATAAAATTTCAAATAAAAATTTATAAACGAACTTTAACGTAATGCGGGTTTTCAAAATGGCTCCCAAATTTGCCAGTTGTCACAATAAGCTTGCGAGAATCACATGGTTTCCTTGTGTTTGGCAGGTCGACACAAGCAAGAAGAAGAAAGAAGAAGAGAAATGTTTTTAGGATACGCAAGAATCAATAATTCAAGAAACATGTAATACTATGCATGTCAGAGATTCAAGACTTTTGATTGCTTCCTTTTTCATCCAAAGACTTTAGGAAACGTTGGAGTGAGCTTAAAATAAGGATATTTGTCCTTGTGATTATATACATGTCGACAACCATTTTTATATGTACACGAATTGGAGAATTGCATAGGACTTGGTTTCTAAGCGATGTAATTCGACTTTTAACATGAAATAATACTTGAAATGTTATTAGGATTTTGTAGGAACAAACGGGAATCAAAATGGCTAAGTTTTGGATTTTTGGTTATGTCGAATGGGTTGTTTCTGGACTAAATATTTTGCCTCGTATTAACATAGTAAGACTCGACATATGATTATGAGATTTGGCACGTTAGGTGGTGTAAAAATATATATGTGTCGTGTTTAAGAATTGAGAGAACGAAGAGCGTGTTGGAGGATGATACTAATCGATTGTATGAAATTTAATAGATTTAGAATTGGGCTTTAAGGTTTGGGCCTGATGAACAGTGATGGATCGATTGACATATTGGGCTGAAATTATTAAGGATAATTAAGATTAGTGAAATATTTAAGTTTCGTTAAACGTGTCGAGAATTGGTTCCGTCATTTGGTGATTTATATGATAAAGTTTTCGTGTCAAAATAATATAATAAAGAAAAATTTAAATTTTTCCGTAAAAATGGTGATTAAAATAATGACGAAGATTAATATATAATTTAAACATTTTTAATTATAGGGAAAATCACGGGATGTGATGGTTGGTGTTCTAATTATACCTTTTATTGTGTAATAAACTCAACTAAATGGTTGTTTGTTCAAGTCCGGCATAACACATATAATATAGAATTGTTGTATATATTTTGAGATAGATAGCCCTTAGGAATTTCTTGATATTTGAAAACTTTTAAAATACTAATATGAGGCTTAACTTTGAATATCACTTATTAATTCAAGGGAAATTTGTATTGATATAACTAGTTATAATACCTGTGCACGCACATGGTTTTTAAAATTTCGTTATAATTATGTATTATTATCAATTAAAAAATGAACCACTTAACATGTTTCAAATGGTTTTACTTTGTGGCCTAAAAATAAAAAATCATGTGTATATGTTATAACCTACCTATTATTTTAGGAGAATGCTTTTGGATTAAAAATTATATTTTATTATTCAAGCAAAATCACATGATGATACTTGACTTGCATGAGATGTTAGTGATATATGCTTTTAGTTTTGCAAACCCGTGCTATCAATTTATGATGTGTTTTGTAATTGTGGTATTTCTTTTACTTATATTTTTGTTAAAATATTTAGCATATTTAGATAGCTTTGAAGATTGATTCATTTCCTTTGTTGACATAAATAATGTATGAAAACGTTATTTATATTTTTCAATATCTCTATATTTTGACGATCACAAAATGTAAACTCGTCAATCGTTTGATTACTACGTAAACAAGTATTAAGCTAGTCTATATCATTATATCCAACTTAATCACTTAAGGTATGGATAAACAAGTGCTTAATACATCTCATGATCAAAGGGGTATTTAATTAACTAATACAAAAGTTTATTTAATTATATAATCTTATTATATATTTTTGAAAAACACTTTTGGTAATAAGGAAAAATGTTTTAATCATACTAAATATATGATTTCAAATATTTAACCAAAATCAGTTAGTTTTTCACCAAATAAACTTTCCCCACTAAAAGACAAGTTTTCTGGCCGTTACAGTTGGGCGGCCCCCTTAATTATAAGGGGCGGTCCCCTTAATTTTAAGGGGGCCGGCCATGCTTTAAGGGGACCGGCCAGGCTCCCCTGTCAGAAACTGTCAGATTTTTTCCCCTATAAATACCACCTTAATTCTGAAATTTTTCCTCACCTTTTGCACGAAATTTTCAGATCTACAATCATCTAAAACTCATCAAAAACCCTTTGATCATTTGTATATTAATCCTTGTTTCAAGTGATTCAATCCCTCATCATCCATTCTCTTTCTAAGTGCAAAAGAAGAATTCTCTACAACCAAGTTCAAGAAGTGTTGAAGAGTTGTTGTGTATAGTGTATATATATTCATTTGTGAATATTGTGTTGTGCTTGTTATTATTTGTTTAGAAGATATAGAAGTTGTGTAGATAGTAGAAGTTGATTAGTAGTGAAGTAGGATAGTTGTGAAGATTGGTGTGTAGAAGAAGGTGTGTAGAAGATTGGTGTGTAAAAGCTAGGTGTGAAGAAGATTGGTGTGTAGATTGGTGTGAAGATTGGTGTGTAGATTGGTGTGTAGATTGGTGTGTAAATTGGTGTGTATATTGGTGTGTACGGTTTTCTCCGCCATAAGGGAGTTTGTTGACATAGTGAAGAAAACTCTCGAGTAGGTGACTCGGGGAGTGGAGTAGGAACAAGGAAGGTGTCCTTGTAGCCGAACCACTATAAATCCTTGTGTTGTGGTTTGATCTTTCTAACTCTTCTCATTACTTATTTATTTATCTTTACTATATTAGTTTTGTTAGTTAGTTATTATACAATTGTTCATATAGTGCAAGTATTGAATTCACATAAACCAGAATCGAAGTTTTTTAAAAACAAACTTGTGCTTATAAATTTTAAAAGGACGTAAAACTATTCAACCCCCCCTTCTAGTTTTCCACATCCTTAATTATGAATAACCATCATATCATTTTTACTAATGTAACTTTTTGTTTGAAAAGTTGTATTTTCATAAGTTTGTATTATTTACTTCTCATATTTGATCATAAAATTACCAAATTAACATAGATGCTTACACTGTAGCTTCTTTATTACATAAAGAGAAACGAAAAAAGATGTAATGGGTAGAACTCAAATTTAATCTTACGTTTATGTATAATGTATAAGAATAATTTTTCTCTAAGCCCGAACTATATAAGAAAATTATTATTACTTGTATAAATAAATTATAAATGCATGAAAAAAATGACAATGTATATTCGCAACTCTTTTAGGATTGTTTGAATCCTTACCGACCTTTCACTTTAATGCAACTTTCTTCACAATTGGCCTAAATCATCAAGGTAAAAGACACCCATATTTTAGACCGTTGGTTGACACTCATAGTGTTATCATTAACAGCAAACATCTGCTAAGTTTCATTAACTCATTCAAAGACAAATTACACTCCGAAAATAATTCCTACCATAAAATTCCTCATATAGGCACTAAAACACATCTTTGGTACATTAAAATACATTCATGTATTACCTAAATCAGCAACTCAACTAAATTATACATTCATACCTTGAGCAGGTGTAGAAAATCCTTCCACGACAATCATGTGTTGATACTTAATCCTCCTCTAAAAAGCGCACACAACAAATTGCATTACAATTTAGTGTGTGCGATTAGATAATAAAACTTCAAAAACCACTAACATGTTGCATTATAGTGAGGATAACAACAAAGTTAGTCATAACATCAAATAAGAAAACTTCATATTAGAACTAAAGGGGTGTTTGGTTATGCTTATTAAAGGTGCTTATTGGCTTATTCAATTACCATAACACAATAAGTGTATGATAAAGCTATAAGCTTTTTTTAGAAGCTTAGTGAAAAACCCCTGAACTCACAACTAATTCTATTATAACTTAGTGTGTTTATAGTAAAAACACAAATATTAAGTGTATAAGTTTTCAATAAAACATAAAAAGAGTTACTAAAAGTTGGTGTGTATAACAAAAAAGTTAAACCATAAAAAAGGTTACTAAATACTATCAGCTAGATAAGGCATAAGCCAAAGTTCTGTTGAGGTCTCTTTCGGATTCTATTTAGAAGCAAAAAGAGGTTTACACATAAATCATAAGTATAGAATTATGGTTGTATCTCACATCCGTGATTACCAACTCAATAACATTATCGCAGTATAGTAACGTAATTACCTGATTAAAACTATATATTCTTGCTGAATAATTCGCATGTACATACTTTTAATTCGTTTACAACGGCCAACTATTACGGTACTTTTTTTTTTATAAAACATCACGTCAATTAATAAAGTTAGGTTATCACCTACGTTTTTTTTATGGGGTGATTGTTATCAAATAAGGATTATGATGCGTGCAGTTATATATATATATATATATATATATATATATATATATATATATATATATATATATATATATATATATATATATATATATAGGGTGGGGTTATTCTAAAAAGGGCCTTATAATAAAAAGTGTAGGAAGGATTGTGGGAGTGACATGTGTCACCCCCTTGCCACATCATATGACACGTTTCACCCCCCCCACCCCCCCCCCCCCCCCCCCCCCCCCGCCGAAAAAAAAATTTTCCAGCCAAAAAAAAAATTTTGGGGCAAAAAAAAATTTTTTTTTTCCCGCCAAAATTTTTTAGTGCATCACAGTTATAAAGTTACTGCATCACGGTTATAAAGTTACTGCATCACGTTTACTGCATCACAATTATGATTTTTACTGCATCACGGTTACTGCATTCATGGTTTTAATGTAACTGCATCATGGTTATAAAGTTACTGCATCATGGTTATAAAGAAACTGAATTATCATAAGTTTTATGCATCTTATATGTATGTAACTGCATCACAATTAAAATACGATTCTTTTTTAAGTTTTGGTGCATCTTTATTATAAGTTACTGCATCATAGTTAATAGTTTAGTGCATCAGCTATGTTGCAGTAACTTATAACCTTAATGCACTAAAATTTAAAACTGTGATGCAGTAACTTTTATAATTGTGATGCAGTAATTTTATAACTGTGATGCACTAAAAATTTTTGGCGGGAAAAAAAAAAATTTGCCCCAAAAAAAAATTTTTTTGGCGGGAAAAAATATATTTTTTTGCGGGGGGGGGGGGGGGGGGGGGGGGGGGGGGTGGGTGGGGGGTGGGGTGGTGACATGTGTCATATGATGTGTCATATGATGTGGCATAGGGGTGACACATGTCGCCCTCATAATCCTTCCTACACTTTTTATTATAAGGCCCTTTTTATTTTAACCCAAACATATATATATATATATATATATATATATATATATATATATAATTTAAGGAAAACACATTCTATATTAAACAATGACTATCTAACTTAGGTGTTTGTTTGTTTTTTTTAATAATTAGCTTTGTATAACGTTTTTAACTTACTAGACATGTTGAGGTCAAGGTTGATTTTATTGTTTAACTTTAACTATTGACGAAGTTAAAATATGCTCCGTAAAGTTTTTAAAATGTTTTTATGAAATCCATATGCAAGTTTTAAATAACAATTTCATGAGTCGTTGTTATAAGTAGAATCACGTATATTTATTTTCATATCACAGTATCGTGTTTACCATTTGATATTTATATTCCCGTTACTAATAATTTAGCCGTATTTCAAACCCGTGTACGTATAAATTAAAATTTTAATTAGTAACATGATTCCTTATTTAAAAAAATATTCTAATGGATGAATGTTTAAAACTAACATTAATTTAAAAAAATATTTAACGTATATTAAAACTAATTCGCATATTTACCAAATTTTGTAATTTTAATGGATAAAAGTCTAAAAACTAATACTAATACTCATGTAATTTTAAACAAAGTTAATATCATAAAGTATAGGGGGTATAAAGTGTAAGGGGTTATTTGTGTTTTTTATAAAGTTATTAAAAAACATGGAAACTTGTAATTTTACACTTTACTCTATATAAATTATTTAAAATTCAATCACTAAAGTTTTATTAATTACTTCCTTTTTTTAAAAGTTTTTGTTTTTATAAATTTGACACCTATATTTTTATGCATTTTTTTAACCAAAATTTCTCCACCAAATTTATTAAGTTTGACCAAAATCAATTTAATTTTGACTTTTTATTGATCAATCACGTTGCTCGATTTCGCCTACATGGCAAAATCGAGCTCTACTATTGGTCTAATTTTTTTTTTCAATGAGAATGGATTTGCAAAAACACTCCGAAATGATGTAATTCTTTTATTATATAAAAGACTAGGGGTGCGTTTGGTTTGCGAAAAGGTTTGGATTTGGTATTGGATTGAAAATAATACGGAGTATAAAATAAAAAACAGTCTTTCAAATGTGTGGCTCATATGTGGGGAGAAAATAAAGGCTTACACAAGTTCTGAGATAAAATTGTTAAAAGATACCATTTAGATAAGGAATGAGTCTATGGCTTTTGTTTTATTCGATAGACTAAAAGTAGCGTATCAAATAACCATTTTTTGAAATGACTCCTTTCCCCTCAAATCAAAAGGCTTAAACAAACAGGCCCTAAATTACTTTAAAAAGATCGATATCACTAGTTTACATTCAAATTCTTAACAATATGACTAATTATACCGTTGTGGATCGTTATGTTAATTACATCGTTAGTCCTCGATACATAAACAAATGCACGGTTGGTTCTCAATACATAACCACCACTTAACACCACCCACCGTCACCCCGTTGCCACCCACAACTGCCACTTACCACCACCACCAGCAGCTACCACCTACCACCACCACAACCACCCACCACCACTCACCATCGCAACCGACTGCTACACCATCCAACATCATCAAAACCATTATGAAATCTATAAATAAATCATAGCATCACAAGGTCTGGAATCTATAATGTGATATGAACTTTGGATTCGACCGCATGTAATGTGATGGTTTCCTATCTGGAGTTTGACGGAAGTGATGGTGAGAGTGTAAGCCGTATGGTGGGGAGTTTGGACGGAAGTGATAGCGATGGTTTTGGTCGGAAGTATAGAGGTGGTGACGGTGGGAAAGGCCAGCAACAGTGGTGGTTGTGCTGTAGCATTAGTAGCAACTATAGAGGTGCTGGTTATGCCGACGCCGGTGGCAGAAGCAATGGCCCGGCGGTGGCTGTGTTGTGTGGAGGGAAGATGAAAATTTATAGTACTTGTAATACAGATTATAGTGTAAGAGATAAAAAAGATAATTTATTTTTTAATTTTATTTTTAAGCTTTTGAAAGTGTTGCCACATAGATAGTTACAGTCCACGTCAACAGATTATAACATGAGAAAGAGAAACTAGTAGAGTGATTCCAATAGAAGTTATTTTTAGTTAAATGACTTGAATAAACAAAAAATTAGTAGAGTGAACTCATACGAACACTTTTCAAAAGTAGATCGACTAAATTAACCTTTGTTCTTATAAACAAGAGGGGGGAAAGTGTATAGTAATAATTAAAAGGGGTGAGAAATGAAGAAAATGAAAGAGTTAAAGGACCTCTTATGTCATACTTCCAAATTTATTGATAGATGGATTTGAACTAAGCCCTTAAACAAGTTTCAATCTTTGATAGGCATAATTGAAGGTCAAGTAATTGGTCATGGGCTAAAACTGATAGTTTGTTATTGTTTGATTACTGAATCGTAATGGATTCATTAATTAATTTCGAAAACCCCCAAAATGTGTGTGATTTTTTTTTGGGTAGAAAGCGGGTAACAGTACAGTGGATTCGGATTTGGGTTTGGGTTTGGGTTTGGGTTCGGTTATTGATGATGATGATATTCAAGATTTTTCGTTACCGGAGGATAATTCTTTCTTTTGGTGATTGATCTCAACTTAATAATGAGTTGACTTTATAAAAAAGTCAAACTGCATCCTTTATGAAAAAAGTTTGGATACTAATACTATCATGTTTCAAATAAATAAATTTTTAGTATGGTTTCGTAAGTAAAATGTAACTATCATAAACAAACAAGTTTTAAAAGCTACCCACATCTGAGATAACGGATATATAGAAAGTCATTGAGGTGAGTTCATTTTATTATCTAGTAGTATATTTATAGCTGATATCAATATACACGCTATATTCCATTCTTAACTTTTTTTTTTTTTTTTTTGTAAGGTAAATTTCATTAAAAAACCGCCACAAGCGGTCCTCAAAGCAAGGACCCCGGGCCAACAAACGACTTACATCAAGTCTAGAGGGTACTTACACCATAAATTCCAATCCATATTTTTCATTCTAGCCCTATTACGAATCCAAAAAAACGAAGTGGATTTGATGATTTCAACGACTTCAGAGACTCTCTTCGATTTATCCTCAAAAACACGCTTGTTCCGTTCATTCCAGATCGACCATAGAGTTGTAAACACTATACCTCTAAGAGCATACTTCTTCTTCTTCGATATCGAATGCGCTTCAACGAACTCCAGAATATCTTTAACATCAAACGCAAAAAACTGACCAAGACGGCACCAAGAACTGACTTTATTCCATATCTCTAAGGAGAACATGCAGCCAGAAAATAAATGCAAAGCTGATTCTTGATCCGATTGGCAGAAAACACACGAAACATCTCGAATAGGGACCCCACGTTTCATAAGCTCAATACGTGTAGGAAGACGATCGCGAACTGCTCTCCAAACCATAATTTTGCACTTAAGAGGAACCCAACCTCTCCATTTTATAGTCAGACTTGAAGACGGATTTAAATCGGAGTATAACACCAATTTAGCTGATTTAACAGTGAAATTCCCGCTAGCATCACCCTTCCACTTCCATGAATCCAAACCTCCTATCCACTGGAAATCATAAAGATCATCCAGCAGCTGGAAAAGTTCCGAGACAGCAGCTGCAGAGGATGGGTTTGAACGCCAACCCCATGTAATTACTTTTTCACCATTAACCATCTTCAGCCGATCACTAACATTAACCCACTTGCAGGATTCCAACTTGAACAAATTAGGATATAGAGTTCGTAAAGGCTGCTCACGCAGCCATGTATCACCCCAAAACAAAGTGGCAGCCCCATCCCCAACTGTACACGCGAAAAAGCTGTGAAGAGGTTTACCATCCAACAACCTTTTCTCACCAATTTTAACGATATTCTTCCAGCAACTACTAGCCAAAACGGAGCAAGGCATCATAGTCCAGGTTCGAGAAGACCCATTGCATCCCAAAATGACTTTTTTCCATAGACAATTACCTTCATTTTTAAATCGCCAAGCCCATTTTAAAAGAAGCGCTTCGTTAACCATTTGAAGCTTTGAAATCCCAAGGCCACCATCTTTTTTAGACAAAGTAACAACTTCCCAAGCAACCCAAGGAATCTTTCTATCAACACTCGTACCCGCCCATAAAAAACGTCGCATAATAGATTCAATATTATCAATAACCGCTTTGGGCGCTTTATAGAGAGAAAAATAGTATAAAGGAAGGCTTTCAAGAACCGCTTTGATAAGGATAAGACGTCCACCAATAGATAATGATCGAGCTTTCCAAGATACCAGCCTATTCTTTACCACTTCGACAACCGGGTTCCAATTAACAATCCGAGACATGTTAGCTCCCACTTGGATACCAAGATAAATAAATGGGATAACGCCTCTTCTACAGCCCAAGACGTCCAGCATATTATCCACCTCACCGTCTTCAGTACCAACCCCGTATAAATTCGACTTATGAATGTTAATGCGAAGACCCGAACAAATATGAAAGATCCGAAGAATTCTGGCTGTACTTTGAATGTTTTCTTTCGACCACTCCCCCAAGATCAAGGCATCGTCCGCATAAAAAAGATGAGTCATAACCTCATCATTATCTGCAAAACTAATACCTTGAAATTCATCAATCTCTTTCGCCTTCTTTAAAATACATGATAAAGCTTCCATGACCAAAAGAAAAAGGAACGGGGAGATCGGGTCTCCTTGTCGAAGGCCCTTTTCGCACTTAAATTCAAAAGTAGGCGACCCATTTACTAGAACCGAAGCTCTAGCAGAAATAAGTATACCCTTAATCCAAGAACACCAAATCGAAGGAAAACCCATCTGAGACATTATAGACAGCAAGAAGTTCCAGTTAACATTGTCATAAGCCTTCTCGAAATCTATTTTAAGTAAAAATGCCTTACTACCCCTTTTCTTAAGCCATTCTAACAACTCATTGATAACAAGTGGGCCATCAAGAATATATCGACCAGCCAGAAATGCCGATTGTGTCTCAGAAATAACCTTACCCATGACCTTTTTAAGACGATTCGCAAGGATTTTAGAAATAACCTTGCTAATCATCCCAATAAGAGTTATAGGTCTATAATCCTTTAGCCCTAAAGGCGTTTTAACCTTGGGGATCAAAGTAATAAACGAAGAAGCGCATCCCGGGTTAATGAAACCAGACCCGTGGAACTCCTCCATGATACGAAAAAAATCATCCTCCAACATGTCCCAGAAACGCTTCACAAAACGAAAATTGAAACCGTCAGGCCCCGGAGCCTTATTCGACCCACATTCGAAGACTGCTTCTCTAATTTCTTTCTTAGAAAACGGAGCAATCATGTGAATACCATCTACTGCATCAATCTGTTTCAAATCAGGACATACCAACTCTGGGCGATTACGATACTCTTCTTGAAAGTGTCTTCGGAAAAAACCCATAACTTCTTTCTTTACCAACGTAGGTTTGGAAACCCATTCCCCATTTATCATCAATCCCGGAAGCCCATTACTCACTTTCCTCCCGTTAACCACATTATGGAAGAAGCTAGTGTTTTCATCACCCATCGAAGCCCACTTGACCCGAGATTTCTGTTTCAAATCACGAGCCTTAAAAATCTGAATTTCTTCAAGACATTTAGAACACTCTGACCAAATCCACAATTCCGATTCATCCAACTCTTTATGTTCCATGAGACTCTCCATATCATTCTTATCTTTGCGCCAAGTACTTTCTAATTCACTTTCGGAATTACAGTACTCTTTATACCAAATTTGCAAACATCCACGAAGCTTTTTAAGTTTATTAATTAAATTCAGGTCTGAAGGCGTTTCATTAACCCATCCCAAAAAAACTGACTTGATAATATCTTCACATCCATCCTTATCTAACCATGAATCAAACCAACGAAATGGTTTTGCTCCAAAGTTAGTATCAATCACCGAAAACAGGACCGGGGAGTGGTCCGAAAGATCTTTGTTAAGAGCTCTAATACAGACATTCGGCCACTTGTTAAACACATTATCACAAACCAGGAACCTATCAATCCTGCTTAGCTTGCATTGACCCTTTCTCATAGATAAACAGGTGAATTTCATACCTTTTTGAAGATACTCTCGCAAACCAGCATCTTCAATAAACTCATTAAAATCTTTAGCAATAACCGGATCAAAAGAGGAATTTTTTCTTTCATCTGGATTGCGAACAGCATTAAAATCACCGAAGATTATCCACCAGCCAGGAGTCGATTGCATTAGCCGGATGATTTTTCCCCACAAATTCCTTTTCTCCACACAATTTTGAGGCGCATAAACATTGACCAAGTTCAACCGAATAGATCCTTCTGTTAAGTAGCCCGAAACACATAGGAAATTGTTATCTTTAACCACCTGATCTCTGGAAAACATCTTCGGATCCCAAATACTAACTATGCCCCTTGAGTTTCCAGAAGAGTTAATACACTCGAATTCCGATCCAGAGCCACCCCAAAAATTATAAATCAACCCGGCCTGAACATCACTACTCATAGTTTCTTGCAACCCAATAAAAGAAATCCCAAAATCTGTTTTTATCTTCTTAATCCAACCCGCTTTACCTCCACCAACCCCACGAATATTAATTGATAGACAGTTCATTGGATACCTGCTTGTAACCCCTCTTGACGAATCGATTCATTAATCATATCGGTACAGCTATGGAGATTAACCCCAAGTTTGTTACCCAAGGCCACTGTCTTAGCCACTTCGCCTTCGTCAGGGCCATAGACTTCACCAACGTTGGTATCCACATGAATGTCCTCTACTCTGTTACCTTCGGCGCTATCTGGAACTTCTGGTTGGGTGTTCAGGTCAAACCTGTTGTTGGCCTCCTCTTCTAGACAATGTGAATTATCTCCAATATTATCCAACTCCTTAGTGTTTATGCCCAATAACTTATCCAGACCAAATATATCATCCTCAACATTTTTATGTCTTTTTAGAATTTTAAGGCTCTCTTGGCTACTAGTGTAGCCATTGCTGGGCCGGCCCACTTCAGATTTTTTGAATTTCTTTCGTTTGTTCACGTGATCAACTATGTGGGTTCCCTCCAGGTCACAATCATTTTCGAATGGAAAATCAACACCAGCAATAAAGTCACCATCATTCAATTCCATAACATTCTCTGACTCATTAATAGTGATTGGCCTATCATTATGGTATTCATTAATGTGTCCTTCCGTTTCCTTGTCAGTAGCACTTTCCTTTTCAACTTCGACCACCACCGCCTGTTGAATTACCGGTTCCGACTCCGGCGAGTTAATACCATTATGTTCTTTATGCATATATGACATTTATATATTAATATGTTGATGGCAATAATACATATCTGGTAATTGATTGTGTTTATGGAAATATTTAAATGACTAATTATTAAAATATTTAGGAAAGGAATGCTTTATAACCACTACCATGGTGTATGATTAAATAAAACAAGCCTAGTCAAAAAGCATTCTTATGGTCTTTTTTCTTTTGTCACCCCATCTCATTCCAATGTTTTTCCACACAAAAAGATCACGTTTTGACCATTCATCCTTCGTAGCAACATCCTTAATATAATATAATGGGTAATTTTCGTTGTAATGTAATCAGCTTAGCCTCCAATAATGAACGAATTGAAAAATCTGTGAGAATATTAATACAAAAATGAGTCTTTGACTCTTTTGTGTCCCCGTCCCATTACAAAGTTTTGATAATTAACGCTACCTTCATTATTATTATCACCTCTTTAGGCTTATTCATTTCATCCAAGTTTCTTTTTGATCACCTTAATATTGTACTTTTTTCGGTTATAACTTTAATGGCATCCACTTCAAGTTCAATGATTCAAAAGAGCTTCAAGTATGATGTCTTCTTGAGCTTTAGAGGGGAAGACACTCGAAATAACTTTGTTGATCATCTGTATCATGCTCTTACACAAAGAGGTATTGATACATTCAAGGATGATGAGGATATTAAGCAAGGGAAAATGATAAGTGATGAGCTTATTAAGGCCATTGAAGACTCAAAGTTTTACATTATTGTTTTCTCCAAGAACTACGCTTCTTCATCTTGGTGCTTGGAAGAGCTTGTTAGGATTATGGAATGCCGGAAAGGTTTTGGGCATACCGCGTATCCCGTGTTCTATGATGTGGAGCCCACTGAAGTTCGCAAACAAACTGGGGCAGTTGGAGTTGCATTTGAAAAACATATAGAAGAAAAATCTGCTGGGAAATGGAGGGAGGCTTTGAAAGAAGCATCTGATTTGGCTGGCTGGGAGTTGAAAAGCATTGCGAATGGGTAAGTAAATTTCTTCATCATATGTCTAGGCAATATTCTTTGATTTTACTTCTTTTTTATC
Source organism: Artemisia argyi (assembly GCA_030686995.1). Lineage (NCBI taxonomy): Eukaryota > Viridiplantae > Streptophyta > Magnoliopsida > Asterales > Asteraceae > Artemisia > Artemisia argyi. The sequence continues at coordinate 231,903,220 of CM060702.1, read as the reverse complement.
TACGATTGAATGATTCCAGTGTGTTCCAATGTAGTTGTAGTTTTAGGGTTGTTGTTATTAGCTATTTGCTAGTTTTATTTATATATACATAATTAATGGCTTTCAAAAAAACATGTTTCATCTCAAACGGGTCAAATGGGGAAATAACTATTTATATCCTAACATGGTGTATTTTTAATGCATATATAAACCTTAAAGCAGTTTTTTAGTCACAAACTTAAGACTTTTTCTGTTGTGACATATAATCTTAAAAGCAGTTTTTAATGCATTGAAACAAGTATGTTATAAGATAGATGTTGAAAGGAAGTGTTTGCAGGTAGACCTACCTGTTTTGACCCGGAAAAAATGTACCTTATGCTCAGCCTATCTTTTATTTATCTAGTATCTAACTGATAGCTGATTATATGCCATTACTTTATATACAATTGTATGTGTTATTATCTGAAATTGATTGTTCAAGTAGGATTTTTAACAAGCTTATTGAATCTTATTTTACATACAGACATGAAGCTAAATTTATCCAAAAGATTGTTGAAGAGATATCACTAGAGTTGCGTTTCATTTACTCGGATGTTGATGAAAAATTAATAGGCATGGAGACCCGAGTAAACGATGTTGTTTCATCTTTAGAAACCAGTGTTGATGATGTTCGCATGCTAGGGATATGGGGGATAGGAGGTGCGGGGAAGACAACCTTGGCCAGAGCTGTTTTTGATCATATATCCGTTCAGTTTAAGGGTCAAAGCTTTATAGAAAATGTTAGGGAAATTTCAAAAACCTCTGTGTCGGGTTTGAAGAAGTTGCAGAAGCAAGTACTCTCAGATGTTCTAAATGATAATAACATTAGAGTAAGTAGTGTTTCTGATGGGAAAAGAACGATGAAAAAGTTCTTGCACAGTAGAAAGGTTCTAGTTGTTCTAGATGATGTGGCTCACATAGAACAACTTGAGGCATTAACCGTTCGTAATTGGTTCAAGCCGGGGAGTACAATTATCATAACAACCAGAGATGAGCAAGTGCTACGTGCACATGGAGTGAACTTGATTCATGATGTCAATTTGTTATCGAATGATGAAGCTATTTTCATGTTCCGTTGGTATGCATTGTTAGCTGTGTATTTACGTATAGATTGATATTCTCATTTATTGTGATTGATTTAGTCTTATCATGTGTATCATTAGCTAGTGATTGGTGGGCAAATTAGTTATTGCCTTATATAACTCTTGTATATTCGGATATATATATCCCTCACATTGTATTCAAAGGCAATCAATAACAAAAAGCAATATTCTCTATTGTGTCTATCTTCATTGTACTTTCATGGTATCAGAGAAAACAAACAAATAAAACAAACAGCTGCAACTTTAAAATTTTTTTTCCGGTCGTCGGCTTCGGCCGGCGGCCCGGAGCACGTATATCCTTATCTACTTCATATATTCTTTATCCCTAATAACGATCCCTACACAAATCATCCCTTTCCTCTGCCGTTCAAATCACTCTTTTTAATCACATTTGTTTTGTGTTGGTGATTTGTGCTAAGGTCAAAAATCCACACGATTGTTAATCACGTTTGTTTTGTGTTGGTGATTTGTGCTAAGGTCACAAATCCACACGATTGTCGTGGTTATGGATTGGGTTTCATGGTGTGAAGTAATCGGTGGTGTTTGGGAATTTGGTTTGGTGATCGGTAATGCTTAAAAAAAATGGTGGATCTTTATGTTTTTCTATGGAAAAACACGCCCCGTTTGTTCGGAAGGTTCTTTGGGGGTTGAAGTTTTAGAACCAACTTTCGGTTAATTATTTCTTAGTTTTACTTTCTTGTTTTTAATCTCCAGTCCGAGCTTTCGCGATTTCGCCGCTCGGACTGCGGGGGAGTGTTAGCTGTGTATTTACGTATAGATTGATATTCACATTTATTGTGATTGATTTAGTCTTATCAAGTGTATCATTAGCTAGTGATTGGTGGGCAAATTAGTTATTGCCTTATATAACTCTTGTATATTCGGATATATATATATATATATCCCTCACATTGTATTCAAAGGCAATCAATAACAAAAAGCAATATTCTCTATTGTGTCTATCTTCATTGTACTTTCATGCATTTGGGAGAGAGATTGAAATTGAAGGCTACAAAGAGCTATCGATGCAAGTTGTACGTTATGCAGCTGGTCTACCATTGACTATAAAAGTTTTGAGTTCATTTCTATGTGGTAAAGATGAAATTAAATGGAAAGATGCCATAGAAAGACTAAAAACAATTCCGTTGGAGGAAACTTTGAAAAAATTGGAATCAAGCTATAATAGTCTTGAGTAGGATTATAAAGATATATTTCTGGATGTTGCATGCATATTCAGATATTGGTAGGAAGACGAAGCAATCCGAGTGCTTGAAAGCTAGGGATTCCATGCTAAAATTGGTTTGAGAGTGTTGGATTATATAATTACCCGTAGGTATAACTTTATTATTGATCATTATTTATAATGGTAAAACCCTAGATAGCCTAAACCAACAAACCGGGCTTGGGCCTATTTATTCCCTAATACTCTCCCGCAGTTCGAGCTGCGAAATCGCGAAAGCTCGAACTGGAGTAATAAACTAGACAAGAAAAAGAAAAACATTAACATAATAAAAAAAAACATAACTTTAGTCGACTCGTAACAAAACCGTACCAACGGTCGACTTTAGTCGACTGGTACCAACGGTCGGCTAAGTCGACTGGTAACAACACTGTACCAACGGTCGACTTTAGGGACTGGTACCAATGGTCAACTTTAGTCGACTGGTAACAAAGCCGTACGAACAATCAACTAACAAACAAACAATAAAATAACTATAACTTTTTTTTTCTGCATCAAGCACGACAGCACAAAATTGGAGTTGACCAAACAAACATAAACGATGACAACTTGCGTCCATCTCACTTCCAAGAACAGTAGCAATGATTTTAACATAACTATCAATCATTTGCTTTGCATGTCACATATTAATAACATCACGAACAAAAGAATTAGAATCTTTGTTTGCGCGGTCTTCAAGAACAAACAATAATATCTTTTGAATCTTCTCGTAGTCTTCGAATGAAAAACATGTGTCGCTTAACTAGATTTTTTTTTTTTTTTTTTTTTTTTTTTTTTTTTTTGAAAAGGGATAAATGGTGGCGGCTAGGGTTTGACAGGTGTCATAGAGGAGGCGGATAGCCAGCTAGGTCTGAGGATCAGACCCGCTCCGATACCATGTTGGATAATGATAAACCCGTAGCTATAATCTTATTAATCATCCACTATTTATAATAGTGAAACCCTAATACCCTAAACCCACAAACCGGGCTTGGGCTTATACTTATCGCTTAACAGAGAGTTCTTAAGCAGAAATCTCTTATAACTATTTCTAAATATGGGTCCTTGGGGATGCATGATCATTTAGAAGAAATGGGTAAGAATATTGTTCGCCGTTTGTACCCCGAGGAACTAAATAAACATAGCCGGTTGTGGATTGATGAGGAAATTAAAGATATATTGACTAATGACCTGGTAAGAATCATGTTAGTATGATTTAATTATACTGAGAGTTAACTACATTTTTTGTCCGTGTGGTTTGTCACATATTTCAATTTTTGGTCCAATAATTTAAAAAGTTGCAAGTTTAGTCTGAAATGAGACTCATTGGGGTTTGGTTCAAAATTTCTATCTCTGTTACTTTAATTATGTTTGACCATTTACTAAGGAAGTGTTTGTTTTGGGCGGTTAGATTTTAAAATTTAGGAGTTAAAGTAAAATATGTTATTTGGTTGGAGGGTTTAAATTTTGGTAGGAGGGCATCTATAATCCCCACCCCAAATAATGGCTTTCTGACATCGGTTTTGTTTTCGTGGGACCAAAACTTTTTCAATCTCTTTTCTTTCTTTTATACGGTAATAATTTATACAATATAATGTATTAACTTTAATTCTTATACCAAATTATAAAATCTTTTTTCAAAACCATTATCTTTCTCATTCTATTTTTCTTTGAACCCAATACCAAATCTTAACCCCCGGATATAAACCAAATGGCACCTTAGTAAAAGGATATAAATTTTGCTATTAAAAAAAAAGAAAAAAGAAAAAAAAGGATATAATTGGCTTTTTAAGTATTACTAGTATATTAGACAAAATAATAAGATACTGCACAAATTCACTTTTTCTCTCTAAAAGTTTTCCCCAAATTCACTTTCACTCTGTAATAATCATTCAAAAATTCATTAAGTCGAATTGAAATATCATTCAATTCGCTTTATATCATCTTCATTTACTCTCAATTTGATCAGTGATTTTGGGCGTTTTGAAATTTAGGGTTCCGACAAAAATTAATGGGTTTTTATTTTGGGATAATTACCAAAATAGATCGTTGACTTTTTGACTAGTCACTTTTTAGACTTTCAAATTTCACTTTCCAAAATTAGTTGGGGCAACTTAAAAAATTGAGCAACCTTCATATATGTGCGACACGTGCCCTTAAAAGATTCTAGATTCTGTACTATACATTACAAAAGATTCTAGATTCTGTACTATATTAATAAAATATTCGACACGTGTCGCACATATATGAAGGTTGCTCAGTCGCCAAGTTGCCCTGATCCGCCGGAGGAAAGTGATTTAAAAACATCTATCCAAGGAATGTGCTTTGGGTGACTGATCTATTTTGGTAATTTTCCCTTTTATTTTTTCAATTTCAGGGTACCCAAGCAACAAAATGTCTGTACTTTAATTCACCGGAGGGTTTCAGTGCTGAAATTGCAGTAAAAGGTCCAGCAAAAATGAAGGATCTTAGATTTATTCACATAAAGGATTATTTTCAGTTCAATTTGATAAAGTTAGCGAATACCTTCGAAGTTCCTTACGATTTATGAGATGGTATAGATTTCCTTTTTCGAGTTTACCCAATACATTTCAAGGAAAATATCTTGTTCAACTTGACATACGTTGGAGCAAGATTGTTCAACTTTGAGAAGATGGAGAAGAAAAGGTAGAATGAATAATGGTTAATTTGTTGTTTTTCATGATTCATTATGATCCTATATATCTATTGTTTTGTCATTGCACCAATATTAATTGTTTTTTGTACTTATGTTAGGTTCTAAATAACCTCAGGTTCCTCAATATCACGTTTTCAAAGTTGAGGACCTTTGACCTTAGGTTGGCTCCAAATCTTGAGCAGTTGACTATTGAATATGTGATGATTTCGAAGAGCTTCATATACCTGCTCATTCTTCGAATCTTAAGAAGCTAATACTCAATGGCTGTTATGGTTTGGTATACCTTCAGATGCCTGCTGAATGTGCAAAGCTCGAATGACTTGACCTTACTGAATCAAAGTTGAAAAACCTTCACCTCGGGAATACTGAATCTTAAGAAGATAATACTCGAAGGTTGTAATGATTTGGTGGAACTTCAGATGCCTGCTGAAAGTCCAAAGCTCGAATGTCTTGACCTTACTGATTGAAAGTTGAAAAACCTTCACCTCGGAAATACTCCGAATCTTGAGATGCTAATACTAAAAGGCTGTAATGACTTGGTAGAGCTTAAAGTTCCTGATCTAAAGCTCGCAGTTCTCGACCTCAGTCATTCAAAGTTGAAGACCCTTCACCTCGGGAACACTCCAAATCTTGAGAGGTTAAGACTCAAAGGCTGTATTGATTTGGTGGAACTTCAAATGCCTGCTGAAAGTCTAAAGCTCGAAGAGCTCAACCTCAGTCATTCAAAGTTGAGGACCCTTGACCTTGGCCTGACTACAAATCTCAAAAGGTTAAATCTTGAATATTGTTATGATTTGGTAGATAGTAATGCTCCCATTGGATGTCTAAAAAATCTTGCCTTCTTACACTTAAGTGGTTGTGGGAGGTTTAAGTCTTTTGTGTTTGACAAACGGTATCAACCAGCTAAGGCTGGTTCTTTACCTGAGTTATATCTGATTGCAGAACCCACAGATGTATGCCTACTGCACCCCAACAATAGTTTTCCAAAGTTTCGGTTTGAATGTTATTATACAGAAGATCCAGCTTCATCGTTTGTAGTTTACAAGGTATAAAAAAGCTTACACTTGAAGGCAGTATTACAGAAGCACCCCCGGACCTTGACCAGTTAGATGTCTAGAGGAGCTAAGGGGCTGTTTGATAAAACTGTATTATTTAGCACTGAATGAATCAAAATGCTGAACAATTCAAATGCGCTGAATGAAAATGACTCTGAATTAAAACACTGTTTGATAAAAAAAATTTGTAACGTCTCTGAATAAAAGAAAATTACCATGTTAACCTCAAATCTGATTTAATCTTAAATGAAATATGTTATTGATAAATAATGTTTATTTATTGAACTTGTAGTGTAAAATTTTGAGGCAAATAAAACCAATATAGATTATAAATAATAACATCATCACAAAAAAAAAATCATACAACTATAATTTAATGATCATGAAATTTCATACTTCGTATATGTTTACTTTTTTTTTTTTTTTTTTTTTTTTTTTTTTTTTTTTTTACTTATATGTTTACTAAACATATAAGCAATTACTTAATCCATTCTTCTATTATTTAAAATTATTATAATAGTACGGTGAGATATAGTAACAGGATAATAATAGTACTTGCTTATTATTTTAAAAAATAAATAACAGTACTTGCTCCAAAAAATTATAATAGGACGGGTGAGATAGTACTTGCTCAAAATTATACAGTAATAGTACTTGTTCAAAAAATTATAATAGTACTTGCTAAAAAAATTATAATAGTACGGTGCATATCAAATTCCATCACTCAATGGATTTTTAAATATAATAAAAGTACAAGAGAGTAGGGATACTTGAGGTAAATATGCAGCCTCTGACTCATTTTGTACGCTTCATGACACAAAATCGCACAGTACATAATTAATCGGTCAGCATCCACTTTTTAAACTACCAAACACACTTACCGATTAATTTTTACATATTAAGTGCTGAATTATTTGATTCAGTTGTAATCAAACACACCCTAACTTTTTCATCTACAGAGATTAAACATCTTCCAAATAGCATTTGTAAGTTGAAATATCTCAAATCTTTCGAAATCAAATCTTGTTGGCTTCTTGAGAAGTTACCTGAGGATATTGGCAAATTAGAATCTTTAGAGAAGCTAATCTTAACCGACTGTAAGCTTTTACAAGATATTCCAAACAACATTTGCAAGATGAAATGTATAAACAGTTTTGATCTCCGCGGTTGTATTCGAGTTGTTAAACTGCCTGAGGATATTGGATGCTTAGAAGGTTTGAAAGAGTTAAATATAGAAGGTACATGCATAACCCGTCTTCCACAGAGCATTTTCCAGTTGAGAGATCTGCGTATTGTTGAGTCAAGGTGGCGTCTTGCTAAATTTGGTTTATCACTTAAGAGACGAAGAACCTCTGATGATGATGAAATAGTCGCTACATATAACCCATACTAACACATGCCAAAGGAGCCAATACACGAAGAGCTATTTTAACAGGTACTTTATTTTGAAGTTTTAAACTGATTATGAAATTATTCATTGTTTCTGCAATTTATGTGTTTTACTATGATTCTAACAATTTAACCATTTTCTGCTATTAGGAGATCCGATCAGCAGGAAGCTATCGTCAATCAACGCATAACAGTTAGCCAAGTGAACTCTGATCAAGTAAGTTATTAAGTTATTTCTCAACTTGAATGGATTCAGAAGTGTATGATTTATCATTCAGATTTTACGTTTTTCTAATATTTTATCTCAACTTGATCTTTCAAGGTCCGGTGAGCAGGAAGCAATCACCACTCAGCTAACAAGGTGATCTAAAGCTCATATCTCTCCGCGTCTATTCTCATGTGCATTGAAATGATTTTTTTATGATTTTTTCCCCCAGGCATTGTCAAGTGATTTTGGCTCAATCAATTTCGGTCATTTATAGTTTTCTCTTCTGGTACACTCCCAAAGTACGATTATTTGTAAAGAAGTGTTTCAAGATATGATTGTCATTGTTAGTACTTTCTAATGTATACACTGTTAGGTCAAGCTATAATCCCAACTTGGATGTTGTACTAGTACTTATTACTTTAAAACAATAAAGAATTTGAACTTTATTTTAATTCATGGAGCTGACAAACACAGTTGACTTCTTAGAAAGTCAAACTGATGAAAATGGTGGGACTATGATAAAAGGTTGGAGATGATCCTGTTAAAAATAAACTTATGAAAGTGTTATAGATAGATCTTAAACTAGTTTTATATACATAAATAAGCTCTACATTTGGATGAAATTGTTAATCATGCTGATATTTGACTTTGAGTCAAACTACCGGCTTTCATCAGATTTTCATTGAGGTTTTCATATATGAGTTTGGATATGATATTGTCATGTTAAAAATGAATATAAAATCACTTTTTATAAGCTAAAATTGGTACTTAAATCTCGTTTAATTACCACGAGAAATTCGAAAACCCCCAAAATGTGGTTTGTTTTGGGTAGAAAGCCGGTCAAATTAGTAACGCAGTAAAAATGTGGATACTTGGTTTTTAATAAAAGGTTTTATATATTTGCACTTTAGCCACTGGAACTTGCTTAATAGAAAGTTTAAAAATGTATACATCAAACACCATGTAACCTTGGACCTTATATATACCCTGATGCAACCTGAACCTTCTTGCGTGTCATAAACCCGCTAGATAAGACCTTAAGCCTTTCGTGAACTCTTGATTGATCTTTGAACCTCATGAATACGCTTTTAACCTTTCTGTGAACCCTTGATTGATCCTTGAACCCCAAGGGTGATCTCTCATTAAGAATAATACTTTTATTGCACATGTAAAAACGCACGTTCTTCTTTTCCTTTAAGAAAAAGGCACAGTTCTTCAATCAGACCATTTCACTATAGTTGTCAGGATCCCGATCCTGATCTTAGGATCTTACGATTTTACGATACTGCAAAGCAAAAACGATCCGGATCCTATATAGGATCTTTGTAAGCTTAAGATTTTATAGGATCCCGATCTTGACCATACGATCTTAAGTTCTAATTCGATCCGAGCTTACTTTTCTCGGATTACAAACTAAAAAACTATAAACTTATAGATTTTTTTTTGTAGAATTCAAAAAACAACATGTTAATCTTTTTAAACATTTCATAATCATAATTTAGGACAATATTTATATGAAACATTCATAATATTTTGTGTTTATAATGTATAATAAGTTGTAGATTTATATAATATTACAAAAACTATTAAGAAATAACATTAGAGTAGGATCTTAAGATCCCGATCCGATCTTACGATCACCATTTTGCAAAGATGAAAACGATCCTAGGTAGGATCTCGATCTTGAAAACCTTGATTTGCACTATATAAATCAAATTGTATCTATATAACTAATTCTTTTAGGATTCACACTTCTAGCAAATCCAAATGTATCTAAAAAGGACTTGACAACTTAAAGCATAAACCAAAAGTAGAAGGGAAAAAAAAACATGTTTCTATTAATTTGCCTATTTGGCATGAGCTCTAGTTTCTACATAACTTGCAAATGTCCATTTAGTTATAGTTTGTAAGAGCAACATTAGATTTACCCTCTAATAAAAATTTCCTTTCAACATTAGGAAATATATGAATGCATTAACGAAAATATGATAGATATATTTACCATCTTTACGTAGTACTTATTAATCCATCCACGAGTTTTGTGTAACAATTCGCAATTTCAGGTTAATTACTATTCCCGGAAAAATTTACTATTCACTTTTACTATTCATTTACTATTCACTGTTACTATTCATTTTTCCCGAAATTCTCCCGAAAGTTGATTTTTATTTCATATTCTCGAGTGATAAATCATTTCCGTGGCAAATTAAATGTTTGACACTCGTCAGATCATTTTCGTGAAAGTTATTAAGGAAATACACGTTTTAGGGTAAAACGTCATTCAGAAATTCCACGCACAACGAAATTCGACCCCGTCAGGTGACCCCACGTCAGAAAAATGTTTGACACACTCATGATTTATTTGAGAATAAATCATGACTGAGAAAAATATGACCAGAATAAACCTCGGCCGTGAAAAACTGGAATTTTCAGTTTTAAGCGTTTTTACTCAGCCGTAACCCTAGCCTATACCTGCACCGCGTTTCTAAGATGATTTGAGTTTTCAACTTATTAGAATAAGTCAACATATTTTTCCCTCCTCCATTGACCAAAAATCATCCCTTGATGTTATAAGTCATTTCGTGATTTTTAGGCTTACGGTTTGATGTCTAAAAGACATTTAATACCAACCGACACTAGACTGAGCCCAGTCTAGACATTATAAATCATTTTAAATCATTTTTAACCTATTAGAAAAGTAACATTTTACTTTTCTCAATTTTACGCAATATTCGTACATTTTACGTATTACGCGTTTTAGACCCGTGTTTCCAGTTTTAGCAGGGTTTTACCACCCAAATGGAACCTACCACTCATTTTATATTTTATTATGGGACATATCGACATGTCTAACAATACTTTAAAGTTTCATAATTTTACGACACCCGGTTTTACGTTTTGAGGCCTAATCATTTACGGTTGGCATTTCCCGGAGTCAAAACTAACCAAATATCTTAGATATTATCATCCAATGCACACCTCACCTCCCCTAGCTCTTGCAAACCGCCATTAGGGGGGGGAGTCACACCCTCATGTGGCTTGATCTTGTGCTAAGTTACCTTGGATGTATACATGTGTACAAGCTTGTTAGGAAAGCCATTGACTAATTCAACTTTGTAACCTCCTCATGAGACTATAAAAAGCCCCCTCCCCCCTTGTTGTTGCCGTCCATACCTCACACCAAAACACTCCATCCTTAGCTTTATTTCCTTCTAATTTCTAGCAAGATTCAAGTGAAAGTTCAAGTATAGAAACCCTAGTTGATCTTAAGTTACCAAAACACTTCCAAACCTAATATACTTGGTGATTTCTCTTGAGATTAAATCCACTCAATTCACCTCAACCTTCATCTTCCATCTTTCAAGATTACAAGGGTAGAAAGATTGCATGAAGTGAAAAGGGTTGAAGCAAGTCTATCAAAGTCCATTTCCTTACTTGTTACTTCCTTTCTTTATTAGAAAGCCAAAAGTTGTAAGCCTAAACCTAACATGATTCTTGTTAATTTATCATGTTCATATCATTTACATGTTATTCTTACTATATTATGTCTTGTATGAATGTCCATGGTGTATAAAAATGAGTAAAATATGTTGTTATAATTGATTGTTACAACAAGTTACTAAAACAAGCAAACTAGTGACTTTCTTGGTAAGACCTGATCAAAATGGTAAAAATTTGATATTGGATTATTACATATTACAGTAGAGGACTTAACAAGGAAACCATAGCAACTTGAACCACCTAAAACGAGTATACGAGTCAAAAGTTACGCCCAATTGAAGTTACCAAAGATTTCCGGCAAAACTGCCTAAAATGTTTCTGTGACAGAACCTAAAACACGCAAAAAGAGGCCTTTTTGGTCTGTTTCATGAAAAAGTTAAAACACGAAAGTTGTCCGGAATCAGGTTTTCCTTTAGGATGAAAGAAGCTCGAGCCTTAAAAACGCTTTCCGAGTGAGATATTTCTCAGTTTCTTAACAGCTATTTACATATATATAAGTCACTATATATTGGTTATACTTTAAAAGGAACAAGAGGTCTTATGACCTATAATCAAGACCACCACCATGGCTAGAGCCAAGGTTGTGTCTCATGACCTTGGAACAAGGACCAAAGGTCATGGCTATGCCATGACGAAATGACCATACCAACTTACATAGGCGTAAACATGAAACAATGAATTAGGCGATAACTTGAACAAGCAATTTGGATCTACTTCACTTAAAAAGGAATCATGAGATATTACCAAGAGAAAATGGTCATACAAGACTTATGAAACTACCCCTAATAACAATCTTCATGTACTAATAAACTTTCCTGAGTTTATTCAAATATCGGACATGTAACTTTTCGGATCAAAACTTATATCTATATATTTTATCAACTACTACAATAGTAGGGAGCCTCATGTGAGGAGTTCATTATGTAAGCCGTCGAGTTAAGTTGTGGATTTACGAATTAAAGTGTCCTGGCTCCTCGAACGCTTACTAACATGACTTCTGAATTATGTCGGCCCGAACGGTAGTAAACGATATACAAAACATACATGTTCATGAATCTTTTCTTTCAAAGACTTACAATATACATCATACCACATCATGGACTATAATGCAAGATATATATATAGGCACTACTTCATATTCTTTACACAAATCCTAAGTCGCAACATTCTATTATAGGTTGCTCGTAGAAACCTACACGATCCAATCATCACCTTCATTACTTGCTATCCTACTTAAGGTGAGTTCATAGCCCCACTTTACATTACTTCAATGTTTTACAAACCCTTGGGGGAAATACATGCTACTTTTAAACCGAACACAATGCTTTGAAACTGTATGCTGCCTGAATGTTTTATTATTACTAAGTACCTACCTTGCCAATCCTAGGCCCCTATCATGAACCATTTAATCACTAGAATTAGTGAGCGCGAGTATTGTGAATAGGCCTATTGGGATTGACGAATCCCATTTGTTTGAGCAGATTAGTTCAAACGAATGCACTATATTTGAACATTAAGTATGACGGCAAAGTACTTACCGGGGCAACAAAACCGCCGATTGATATTGGTTCCCGTTAACGTATTGGTTGCATGAGCTTAGTATATAATAATAACTGTTTTGTTTTCTAACATGAGTATGAGTCTAATTAACTCTTACTACCAACATATTGTGTTCAACCGTTAAACAAACTCTATGAATATCACTCAACCTTTGTGTTGATCCTTTTAAGCATGTATTTCAGGTCCATGATAATCAAGAATGGAGCGGAAGGGCACGTACCGAAGGAAGAAGGCTATAAACTATTATTGTCATTCGATAAAAACATCAAAGACTTTATATTGATGTATTTTGAAACATGGAACCGTTTTGGGACCTTACTATGTAAACTCTGATATATTTGAATAATATGAATGACAACTCTTTTTATTACGACTCGGTTAGAGATCGTTTTCTATTATTATGACTGTTGTACCGTCGAGTAACACCCAAGTTGAATTCCGCTGCATCATGAATTGGGGGTGTTACAGATTGGTACCAGAGCCATGGTTATAGAGAAACGGGTCTAAGTGAGACCTAAACTATAACTACAATAACAAGCAAAAACATTTTTATAGCCTTCCGCTCTTCGTGCCTTCCATCCTCCAGAAGATTATGGACTTATTACACATGTTATGCTACATGAACATATTTGTATATTGTTATATGCACATTGCCATAGTTTGAGCATTTTCCATAAGCATTTGATTTATTTTGACATCGAAATACTAATTGTAGACATCATGTCCGCACCTCCATCTCCCGATCATCTTCCTGCTATGCCTGAGTATTTACCAATTCTTCCCGGACCTAATGATCCTTACTTTGAAGCAATTGACTACGACGACGAGGAAGAACCTTACGAGGATCTAGATGTAGATTCGGACGAGGATCCTGAAATGGATATGGACATAAATATCGATGATTACGAAGAGGATCCTGAAATGGATGTTGACATCGAAGGCATCGATGAGGAAGCGGAGGAACAAATATTGGTGCCACATCTATCACCATTAACATCTCCACCTCCTGTTTCACCAATTTCATCCGAATCTAACCGTACCACTCCAGCTCAAGTTCCGAATTCTACTCACCAAACCGGCGGAACATCTACATCTACACATATGTTCGTGAACTCAGCTCAATACGAAATCTACTCTTTGAAACAAGCTCTCAACCTAACCCAACTCAAAGTTCAAAGTATGGCAAGTCAAATGAACGACTATATATCCAAGGTAAATTCTGCCAGAATGGATGCCATGAATGCTCGAGATGACCTATATTGGTTTAAGCTTGACATGAGCTACGTGAAGAGTGACTCGACTCATGTTGGGGAAGTAGTCTTAAATCCTTTGACTGGCTTGGATAACGTCAAGGATAGACTCACTTTGGTTGAGAGGGCCCAAGAACAGGATGCGGTACAAATTCACAAACTACTTAACCGCCTAAATACCGCAGAAATCCGGTTAGATGTTGCAAACTTTGACAGGTATCAACTTAAGAATGATTTGTGTGGAATGCAAACTCAAATGAGTGCCATACAACAAAGGCTATACCAAAAGGATGTCAAAGAATACCGTCCAAATGAAAGTGTAGACGTGTTAGCAACACGCGGAAATAATAATCCGACCGGACTACAACAACCTCCCAACCGACGTTAGACTAGTCTTATAGTACTAGTTATCTTTAGTACGACGTTGTAATTACTAACTGAAAGTATCAGTTAGTAAGTTTTGAATGAACTTGTAATAAGTTCGATTTTGTAATCAACGTTATATGAATAAAACTCTTGTTTTATATACTATCATGTGTTATGCTTTTAAGTTTCAAACATTATTATCCCATCATTCTTATCAAAAATTGTGCTCATCTCACAACTCTCTAATTACAACGTATCTTTTGAACAATAGAATCATGGCGCCAAAGAAAAAGACACCACCAACGATGACACAAGTTGCCATCCGCAAACTGGTAAAGGATAGTGTCAATGCAGCACTTATCACGGAACGAGCAGCCGTAGCTGCAGCAGCTGCCGAAGCCGCCACAGCTGCTGGTGCTGCTGATGCTGCAGCAGCCGCTGATGCTGCAGCAGCTGCTGATGCTGCAGCAACCGCTGGAGCCACCACTGCTGCGGAAGCTGCTATAGCTGCAGAGGCTGCCAGAATTGCCAGTCTTAACCTTGGAGGACCAAACTCAACTACCCCTCCGGTGACCAATGTTGCTACAGTACCAAAGGGTTGCTCGTTCATTTCCTACCTGAAATGTGAACCCATCAAATTCAAGGGTACTGAAGGTGCTGTAGGTCTGACCCGCTGGTTTGAAAAGGCGGAGTCAGTATTCTTGGTCAGTAAATGTACTGAGGGTGACAAAGTTCAGTATGCCACGAGTACTCTGTTGAATGAGGCATTGTCTTGGTGGAACTCAATTGCTCAACCCATGGGCATTGAGAATGCCTATAAGATTTCGTGGGATAACCTAAAGAAGATGATGATCAAGGAATATTGCCCTCGCAGCGAAATGCAAAAGTTGGAGGTTGAATTCTGGGATCATACGGTTAGGGGTAATGATATCATAACCTACAATCGTCGATTCCAGGAATTGAGGATACTTTGTCCAACAATGGTTTCCACAAAGGAAAAATTGTTGGAAAGGTATATCTGGGGACTTCCATCAAGCATACAAGGGAATGTGACTTCGGCAAATCCCAAGGAACTTGATGAAGCTATGCGGATGTCCCGCAGCCTCATGGACCAAGTGGTACGAATGACCGAAACCCGAAAGCAAAACAACCTCAACACCAACAACGCCAGCAATACCAATAATCCCAACAACTCCAACTACCGTAACAACAGCAACAACAACAAAAACAACAACAACAAGCGAGCATGGGATGGTAACCATGGGAGTAACAACAACAACAACCAAACCCGAAACAACAACCATCACAATCAGCAGAACAAAAGACAGGAAGCCGCGGCGGCTTATGTTGCTGCACCAGCCGGTGGTAAATATGTTGGTACTCTACCACAATGTACCAAGTGCAACTACCATCATGAAGGTCCCTGCCCGGCCAAGTGCAACAAGTGTCAAAAGCCCGGACATCTTGCCAAGGATTGTAGAGGCAAGGGTATAGCTACTGGGGCTAACACACAGCCCATAGTTACATGTTTTGGGTGTGGTGAAAAGGGACACTACAAGAACAACTGTCCTCAAAACCAAGGACCCCAAGGCGGAGGTGCTCGTGGTAGGGCCTATGTCATGGGAAATGGAGAACCACACCAAGACCCGAATGTGGTTACCGGTACGTTCTTACTCAATAACATTCCTGTTAAAGTCTTATTCGATTCTGGTGCTGATGTGAGCTTTATATCTACTAGAATTGCGCCTTTACTTGATATTCCATCAATTACTTTAACCACTAGTTATAGTATTGAACTAGCTACCGGTGACTTAGTAAATACCAATACCGTAATCCCAAACTGTACCATTAATCTCTTAGACCACCCCTTTAACATCAATCTTATGTCAATCGAACTCGGAAGTTTTGATGTTGTTATTGGCATGGATTGGTTGTCTAAACATCAAGCTAACATTTTTTGTGGTGAAAGAGTTGTGCACATTCCATGTGACAATGAAACTTTGATCATTCGTGGTGATCAAAGTGGAACTCGAATAAACATCATCTCATGTATCAAAACCATGAAGTACATTGAGAAAGGATGTTATGCTTTCTTAGCCCACGTAACAGAAAAGAAATCCGATGAAAAACGTCTCGAAGATGTTCCTATTGCCCGTGAGTTTCCTGAAGTCTTTCCCGAAGATTTACCCGGACTACCACCAAATCGTCAAATAGAGTTCAGAATTGATTTAATACCAGGAGCGGCGCCAGTTGCCCGCGCACCATACCAGCTAGCACCTTCAGAGATGCAAGAGCTATCAAATCAATTACAAGAACTTTCGGACAAGGGATTTATTCGACCCAGTTCCTCACCTTGGGGAGCTCCAGTTTTGTTCGTGAAAAAGAAAGACGGGTCATTACGAATGTGTATTGACTATCGTGAACTAAACAAATTAACCATAAAGAACCGATACCCACTACCAAGAATTGATGACTTATTCGATCAATTGCAAGGCTCAACCTATTACTCAAAAATTGACCTACGATCAGGTTACCATCAAGTTAGAGTTCGTGATGAAGACATTCCAAAAACGGCCTTTAGGACACGATATGGTCACCATGAATTCCAAGTGATGCCATTTGGGTTAACAAATGCACCGGCAGTATTCATGGATCTCATGAATCGGGTATGTAAGCCATATTTGGATAAATTCGTGATGGTATTCATAGACGACATTCTCATATATTCCAAAAACGAAGAGGAACACAAAGAACATCTGAGAACAATTTTAGGACTACTCAAGGAAGAGAAATTGTATGCAAAGTTTTCCAAATGTGAATTTTGGATTCAATCAGTACAATTCCTTGGGCATGTGATTGACAAGACCGGTTTACATGTCGATCCCGCTAAAATTGAAGCTATCAAAAATTGGCCAACACCTACCACACCTACAGAAATTCGTCAATTTCTGGGTTTAGCCGGGTATTACCGAAGGTTTATTGAAGGATTTTCCTCAATAGCAAAGTCTTTGACTAAGCTAACTCAGAAAGACAAGAAATACGTGTGGAATGAAGACGAAGAAAAGCTTTTCAAACCCTCAAACAGAAACTTTGTAGTGCTCCTATCCTAGCATTGCCAGATGGGATCGAAGACTTTGTAGTCTATTGTGATGCATCGCACCAAGGGTTAGGTGCCGTGTTGATGCAACGCGATAAGGTCATGGCTTATGCATCAAGACAACTCAAGGTTCATGAGGAAAATTACACCACTCATGACTTAGAGTTAGGAGCCGTGGTCTTTGCACTAAAAATCTAGAGACACTATCTATACGGTACTAGATGTACTGTGTACACCGATCATAAAAGCCTACAACACATTTTGAACCAAAAAGAATTAAACATGAGACAACGTCGTTGGTTGGAATTACTAAGTGATTATGACTGCGACATTCGTTATCACCCAGGAAAGGAAAACGTAGTAGCCGACGCCCTGAGCCGAAAGGAACGGGTTAAACCACTACGAGTCCGAGCCTTAGTTTTAACCATAAATTCAAACTTTCCTACTCAAATCCTTCACGCTCAAGCTGAGGCGGTGAAACAAGAAGACATCCAAAAGGAAAAGTTGGATGGCATGATACAGAAGAAATTCGAAACCCGTTCAGATGGAACTCTATGCTTCCAAGGTCGAAGTTGGTTACCACTTTATGGTGGCCTACGAGACTTGATCATGCATGAATCACACAAGTCTAAATACTCCATACATCCAGGATCTGATAAGATGTATCATGATCTTAAGTTACTCTATTGGTGGCCGAACATGAAAGCCGACATTGCAACCTACGTTAGCAAATGTCTTACCTGCTCCAAAGTAAAAGCCGAACATCAAAAACCATCCGGTCCATTGCAACAACCAGAGATTCCTACTTGGAAATGGGAAAGAATTACTATGGACTTCATTACCAAGCTCCCAAAGACATCAAGCGGTTATGACTCCATCTGGGTCATAGTTGATCGTCTTACAAAATCCGCACACTTTATACCAATCAAAGAGACTTACAAAATGGAACAACTAACCCGACTGTACGTCAAAGAAATAGTCTCAAGACATGGTGCACCAATATCCATCATATCCGACAAAGATGGTAGATTTACTTCCAATTTCTAGCAGTCACTCCAAGACGCATTTGGAACAAATCTAGACATGAGTACAGCGTATCATCCTCAGACCGATGGTCAGAGTGAACGAACCATCCAAACACTTGAAGACATGCTTCGAGCTTGTATAATAGATTTTCGAAAAGGATGGGATACTCATCTACCATTAGTCGAATTTTCCTACAACAACAGCTATCATGCTAGTATTCAAGCAGCTCCATTTGAAGCACTTTATGGTCGAAAGTGTCGTTCACCTGCTTGTTGGGCTGAAGTGGGAGAAGTTCAACTCACTGGACCAGAACTCATACGAGAAACAACGGATAAGATTGTACAAATCAAAAATCGATTGCAAGCCGCAAGAGATCGACAGAAAAGTTATGCCGACACACGACGCAGACCCCTAGAATTCTAAGTCGGAGATAGGGTTATGCTAAAGGTATCGCCTTGGAAAGGCTTGATACGATTCGGTAAACGAGGAAAACTAAACCCAAGATACATCGGACCATTCAAAGTCCTAGCCAGGGTTGGCCCTGTGGCGTACAGACTTGAGCTTCCATCAGAACTCAGTAGTGTACACCCCACTTTCCATGTATCTAACCTAAAGAAATGCTTGTCGGATGAATCACTCGTGATTCCACTCGATGAAATTCAACTCAATGATGATCTTCAATTTATTGAGGAACCCGTAGAAATCATGGACCGAGAGGTCAAACAACTCAAGCAAAGCCGTATTCCAATTGTCAAAGTTCGTTGGAACTCATGACGTGGTCCTGAATACACATGGGAACGAGAGGACCAGATACGTAAGAAATACCCACATCTTTTGACCAACAAAGCTTCTACTCCTAACGCAAATTGATCTCCGGGACGGAGCTCTCATATGGGGTGGAGACTGTAACAATTCGCAATTTCAGGTTAATTACTATTCCCGGAAAAATTTACTATTCACTTTTACTATTCATTTTACTATTCACTGTTACTATTCATTTTTCCCGAAAGTTGATTTTTATTTTATATTCTCGAGTGATAAATCATTTCCATGGAAAATTAAATGTTTGACATTCGTCAAATCATTTTCGTGAAAGTTATTAAGGAAATACACGTTTTAGGGTAAAACGTCATTCAGAAATTCCACGCACAACGAAATTCGACCCCGTCAGGTGACCCCACATCAGAAAAATGTTTGACACACTCATGATTTATTTGAGAATAAATCATGACTGAGAAAAATATGACCAGAATAAACCTCGGCCGTGAAAAACTGGAATTTTCAGTTTTAAGCGTTTTTACTCAGCCGTAACCCTAGCCTATACATGCACCGCGTTTCTAAGATGATTTGAGTTTTCAACTTATTAGAATAAGTCAACATATTTTTCCCTCCTCCATTGACCAAAAATCATCCCTTGATGTTATAAGTCATTTCGTGATTTTTAGGCTTACGTTTTGATGTCTAAAAGACATTTAATACCAACCGACACTAGACTGAGCCCAGTCTAGACATTATAAATCATTTTAAATCATTTTTAACCTATTAGAAAAGTAACATTTTACTTTTCTCAATTTTACGCAATATTCGTACATTTTACGTATTACGCGTTTTAGACCCGTGTTTCCAGTTTTAGCAGGGTTTTACCACCCAAATGGAACCTACCACTCATTTTATATTTTATTATGGGACATATGGACATGTCTAACAATACTTAAAAGTTTCATAATTTTACGACACCCGGTTTTACGTTTTGAGGCCTAATCATTTACGGTTGGCATTTCCCGGAGTCAAAACTAACCAAATATCTTAGATATTATCATCCAATGCACACCTCACCTCCCCTAGCTCTTGCAAACCGCCATTAGGGGGGGGGGAGTCACACCCTCATGTGGCTTGATCTTGTGCTAAGTTACCTTGGATGTATACATGTGTACAAGCTTGTTAGGAAAGCCATTGACTAATTCAACTTTGTAACCTCCTCATGAGACTATAAAAAGCCCCCTCCCCCCCTTGTTGTTGCCGTCCATACCTCACACCAAAACACTCCATCCTTAGCTTTATTTCCTTCTAATTTCTAGCAAGATTCAAGTGAAAGTTCAAGTATAGAAACCCTAGTTGATCTTAAGTTACCAAAACACTTCCAAACCTAATATACTTGGTGATTTATCTTGAGTTTAAATCCACTCAATTCACCTCAACCTTCATCATCCATCTTTCAAGATTACAAGGGTAGAAAGATTGCATGATGTGAAAAGGGTTGAAGCAAGTCTATCAAAGTCCATTTCCTTACTTGTTACTTCCTTTCTTTATTAGAAAGCCAAAAGTTGTAAGCCTAAACCTAACATGCTTCTTGTTAATTTATTATGTTCATATCATTTACATGTTATTCTTACTATATTATGTCTTGTATGAATGTCCATGGTGTATAAAAATGAGTAAAATATGTTGTTATAATTGATTGTTACAACAAGTTACTAAAACAAGCAAACTAGTGACTTTCTTGGTAAGACCTGATCAAAATGGTAAAAATTTGATATTGGATTATTACATATTACAGTAGAGTACTTAACAAGGAAACCATAGCAACTTGAACCACCTAAAACGAGTATACGAGTCAAAAGTTACGCCCAATTGAAGTTACCAAAGATTTCCGGCAAAACTGCCTAAAATGTTTCTGTGACAGAACCTAAAACACGCAAAAAGAGGCCTTTTTGGTCCGTTTCATGAAAAAGTTAAAACTCGAAAGTTGTCCGGAATCACGTTTTCCTTCAGGATTAAAGAAGTTCGAGCCTTAAAAACGCTTTCCAAGTGAGATATTTCTCAGTTTCTTAACAGCTATTTAAATATATATAAGTCACTATATATTGGTTATACTTTAAAAGGAACAAGAGGTCTTATGACCTATAATCAAGACCACCACCATGGCTAGAGCTAAGGTTCTGTCTCATGACCTTGGAACAAGGACCAAAGGTCATGGCTAGGCCATGACGAAATGACCATACCAACTTACATAGGCGTAAACATGAAACAATGAATTAGGCGATAACTTGAACAAGCAATTTGGATCTACTTCACTTAAAAAGGAACCATGAGATATTACCAAGAGAAAATGGTCATACAAGACTTATGAAACTACCCCTAATAACAATCTTCATGTACTAATAAACTTTCCTGAGTTTATTCAAATATCGGACATGTAACTTTTCGGATCAAAACTTATATCTATATATTTTATCAACTACTACAATAGTAGGGAGCCTCATGTGAGGAGTTCATTATGTAAGCCGTCGAATTAAGTTGTGGATTTACGAATTAAAGTGTCCTGGCTCCTCGAACGCTTACTAACATGACTTCTGAATTATGTCGGCCCGAACGGTAGTAAACGATATACAAAACATACATGTTCATGAATCTTTTCTTTCAAAGACTTACAATATACATCATACCACATCATGGACTATAATGCAAGATATATATATATAGGCACTACTTCATATTCTTTACACAAATCCTAAGTCGCAACATTCTATTATAGGTTGCTCGTAGAAACCTACACGATCCAATCATCACCTTCATTACTTGTTATCCTACTTAAGGTGAGTTCATAGCCCCACTTTACATTACTTCAATGTTTTACAAACCCTTGGGGGAAATACATGCTACTTTTAAACCGAACACAATGCTTTGAAACTGTATGCTGCCTGAATGTTTTATTATTACTAAGTACCTACCTTGCCAATCCTAGGCCCCTATCATGAACCATTTAATCACTAGAATTAGTGAGCGCGAGTATTGTGAATAGGCCTATTGGGATTGACGAATCCCATTTGTTTGAGCAGATTAGTTCAAACAAATGCACTATATTTGAACATTAAGTATGACGGCAAAGTACTTACCGGGGCAACAAAACCGCCGATTGATATTGGTACTCGTTAACGTATTGGTTGCATGAGCTTAGTATATAATAATAACTGTTTTGTTTTCTAACATGAGTATGAGTCTAATTAACTCTTACTACCAACATATTGTGTTCAACCGTTAAAACAAACTCTATGAATATCACTCAACCTTTGTGTTGATCCTTTTAAGCATGTATTTCAGGTCCATGATAATCAAGAATGGAGCGGAAGGGCACGTACCGAAGGAAGAAGGCTATAAACTATTATTGTCATTCGATAAAAACATCAAAGACTTTATATTGATGTATTTTGAAACATGGAACCGTTTTGGGACCTTACTATGTAAACTCTGATATATTTGAATAATATGAATGACAACTCTTTTTATTACGACTCGGTTAGAGATCGTTTCCTATTATTATGACTGTTGTGCCGTCGAGTAACACCCAAGTTGAATTCTGCTGCATCATGAATTGGGGGTGTTACATTTTGCATGGGACCATATAGTGTACTAGCTTAATAGTTTAGCGTTATCAACATAAGATCATGCATAAATTGACCCACGGGCCACGTCGCAAAAAGCCAATGGAAAAGAACAAAAATGAAGTGTGAACCTAAGTCGAACTTTATTAGGAAGAAATTTGAACCATATGTATGTAAAATAAGGCATATCGAATTTGCATTTTGTTGATTGGTCCAAAATTGATTTGATTTACATAAAAAGTCTTTGAACCAACATTTTTTTTTATTCATAGTTCAATTGTTCACCTAAATTTCCGGTTAACGATTGATTATGATCAAAGGGGAGGAAATTTGTTATCATGTGAAATGTTGGCCAAAGCTAGTGTACATAGATCATATCATATAATTCAACATATACAGACAAAAGCCATATATGCATGTCTACAATTGTAACATGTGAAATGTTGAAATAAGTAAAATATATGCAACATGCATGCATGTTCGTGTGTGCAAAGTGGTTTTTTTATGTGTGAAAGAAGCCAGGAGCATGAACTACGATCGAGTACTATTATCATTATACACATATACATTTGTTGAAGCAGACGTCGTTGTATGAGCAGAAAGTATATAAAAAATGTTGATATATCACATATATACATAAAAGGGTGAAAGCTGAAAACACGCTACATGCTTATTCAAAACATACGATGTACGCAACGAACTTTGAAAAAGCTGAAAACACGCAATATACTTTCAAATTTGGAACAATGTACGCAATATGACCTAGAACCAGCAGGTTACCGGGTTTCAAACTTTGAAAATTGACAAAATAGTCCTTGTGGCTTGCGTTGACTTTCACTGGTCATCCTTGGACTTTTTTCACCTATAAAAGGTACAATAACGGTCCCTATGGTTTGCGTAGACTTTCACATTAGTCCGTTTTTATACTTTTTCACCCGTTCTCTTACGTTTTTATCCGTTTTCGTCCGTTTTTTTACGTTTTCGTTCGTTTTTATACAATTTCATCCGTTCTCTTACGTTTTCGTTCATTTTTTTTTACGTTTTCGTTCGTTTATATACGTTTTCACACACGTTTTTACACTCGTTTCTACACACGTTTTCACAAACATTTTTACACACGTTTTTACATACGTTTTCACACACGTTTTTACACTCGTTTCTACACACGTTTTCACAAACATTTGTACACACGTTTTTATATACGTTTTCACACACGTTTCTACATACATTTTCACACACGTTTTCACAAACATTTTTACACACGTTTTTACATACGTTTTCACACACGTTTTTATACTCATTTCTACACACGTTTTCACAAACATTTTTACACACGTTTTTATACACGTTTTCACACACGTTTTTACACACGTTTTTACATACGTTTTCACACACGTTTTTACACACGTTTTCGCACACGTTTTTATATACGTTTTCGCACATGTTTTTACACACGTTTTTATATACGTTTTCACACGTTTTTACACTCGTTTCTACACACGTTTTCACACACGTTTTCACAAACATTTTTACACACGTTTTTATATACGTTTTCACACACGTTTTTACACACGTTTTTACATACGTTTTCACACACGTTTTTACACACGTTTTTACACACATTTTTTTATACGTTTTCACACACGTTTTTACACATGTTTTATACATGTTTTTATACACGTTTTTACACACGTTTTTGCACTCGTTTTTATATACGTTTTTACGCACATTTCTATAAACATTTTTACACACGTTTTTTGGAATTTTTTTCAGAATTTTTTTTCGGAATTTTTTTCCGATTTTTATTTCTGATCTTTTTTTGAAATTCCTTACAATTTTTTTTGTCAAAATTCTTTCTCTAATTTTTTTTATGGACGAACACTTAAAAAAATGGACGAAACGTGTGTAAAAAAATTTGGAAAAAAACTCGAAACAAATTATGAAAAAATCCTGAAAAACGTGTGTAAAAATGTGAACGAAAACGTGTGTTAAAACATGTGTAAAAATGTATATAAAATTGTATATAAAAATGTGTGTAAAAACGTTTTTGAAAACGTGTGTGAAAACGTTTATAAAAACATGTATAAAACGTGTGTGAAAACGTGTGCGAAAACGTGTGTTAAAAATGTGTGTGAAAACATATGTAAAAACGTGTGTAAAAACGTGTGTGAAAACGTATATAAAAACGTGTGTAAAAATGTTTGTGAAAACGTGTGTGAAAACGTGTGTAGAAACGAGTGTAAAAACGTATGTAAAAACGTGTGTAAAAATGTTTGTGAAAACGTGTGTAAAAATGTTTGTGAAAACGTGTGTAAAAACGTATGTAAAAACGTATATAAAAACGTGTGTAAAAGCGTGTGCGAAAACGTATATAAAAACGTGTGTAAAAACGTGTGCGAAACGTGTGTAAAAACGTGTGTGAAAACGTATGTAAAAACGTGTGTAAAAACGTGTGTGAAAACGTATATAAAAACGTGTGTAAAAATGTTTGTGAAAACGCGTGTAGAAACGAGTGTAAAAACGTGTGTGAAAACGTATGTAAAAACGTGTGTAAAATTGTTTGTGAAAACGTGTGTAGAAACGAGTGTAAAAACGTGTGTGAAAACGTTTATAAACGAACGAAAACGTAAAAAAAATGAACGAAAACGTAAGAGAACGGATGAAATTGTATAAAAACGACCGAAAACGTAAAAAAAACGGACGAAAACGGATAAAAACGTAAGAGAACGGGTGAAAAAGTATGAAAACGGACTAATGTGAAAGTCTACGCAAACCATAGGGACCGTTATTGTAACTTTTGTAGGTGAAAAAAAGTCCAAGGATGACCAGCGAAAGTCAACGCAAGCCACAGGGACTATTCCTATCAATTTTCAAAGTTTGAAACCTGGTAACCTGCTGGTTCCAGGTCATATTGCGTACATTGTTCCAAATTTGAAAGTATATTGCATGTTTTCAGCTTTTTGAAAGTTCGTTGCGTACATCGTGTGTTTTGAATAAGTATGTTGCGTGTTTTCAGCTTTCACCCTACATAAAAAGGAAAACTTTAACACGACTGTGGTTCGGAAGGAGCCTACAAAAATACACTTTATTCATTCGTTAATTTAGCTAGTACTTAGGTTATAGATTTTTACAAAAATACACTTTATTATTTGGGTGATTATATTAGGTTATAGATTTTTACAATGGTTTTATTATCGACTTGATTAGTTAGTACTTAGTAGGGTGATTATGCAACTGTATACATATACAAAGGATGAAGAAGTACAACGACACACACTTAATTACAAGCCAAGTATCAAATAATCAAAGTTTATATCAAATATTTTTTCAGTTGAGTCGAGTAGCTTGTATGCTGACTACAATTCTTGTTGCCGATAGCTTGATATAGAGGCATGCACATCCGGTGGACATCGTGGTGAAAATAAAGCAAAGAGGGAGTTTAAGATTTTGTGTAACATACCGTCCTTTTTTTAAACTAGAAAATACCGTTCTAAATATGCATATTTATTTATTTCAACATCTACCATGTTTCTGTAGCCATGCATATATATGGTTGTTGCGTGTGTACGTATTTTAAAGTGTACAGATGAGATATATATTTTGTTAACGGGTTTCATTAGGCCCATGTGTTATGTATTGTAATTAGCATCGTTATTAGGCCCATTAGAGTAATACATATACTCTACGATGTAACACATTATGCAATACAACAATGGTAAAGTTAAAATAAAAAGACAAATATCCGTAAAAAGAATAAAAATAATTTTTTTTAAGTTCTCGAAAAATTCTAAAAAAATTCCACAAGATCGGGTATGTTGGTGCATAAAACTTTTGTAAAAGAAGTTTTTCTAATTTTGAGTTTTTATGCGTTTTTTTTAATGCACAAAAACCAAATTTAATACGCAAAAAAATTTTAATGCACAAAATTTTTAACTTATTTTAGTTAGATGTGTAATGTTATTTTGATGAAAAAAGTCAAAAGAAGTTGGGTCCAAAAACGAATTTTTGATGCACAAAAAAGCGATTTAATGCACAAACGTATTTTTTTATAATTTTTTTCGGATAAAGTATCCACTTTTAGATAAAGTTCCTTTAGAACGTTTTCATGCACCTATATACCCGATCTTGTGGATTTTTTTTGGAATTTTTCGAGGACTTTTAAAAAAATTCTTTTTATTATTTTTACGGAAATTTGTTTTTTTATTTGATCTTTACCCATATATTAGGTTTTCATATTTATTCCTCTTTTCGCCCTAACAAAGACATATAAAAAAGGGAAAATGTTGCCTAACTTTAATTTTTAATACACAAAAAAAAGATGGTTCAAAGACTTTTTACATAAATTCAAATTTCTAAGAGACGATATACAACCTATATATCAACATATACCCTTTTTTGGACCAATCAGCTTATTCAAATTCGACACCTATATCAAGAGCAAGTTGGAAGCCCATGATGCACATGAAAAGCAGTTTCTGTCCTTCCAGAATTTCTGTGTTAGAGGGCCCAAAAGTCCATGAAGGAGGCTTCCCCGGGCTTAGCTCAAAACTAGAAAGTTGTATGCCCATGTCTTGGGTACCTAAAAAAAAAATTTTAGCCAAAAAGACTTTACCAATCACCGGGAAACTCCATTTTACCAACTGGTGTTCCAGCAGTCATTTTTCGGCAAAAACGTCTTTAACTCTTTCGCCTTTCACCACCAAGCCACGATTACATTATATTGAAAGTAAAATACAATTAATCTACTTTTAATCTACTGTAAAAGTGCCCAAACAATGGCTACAACCAAAAGAATATAATTACATAAATGCCGAAAGAATGACAAAAACCCAAAAACACGAAATTTAACAACATAAACAACCATTCAATGCACAAGTGGTCTAGGTTTTCATCGGCTTTGCATATAAACATAATAATACCATAATATTATGAATGAAACATGGTGTTGGCGAACTCCATGGACAAACATGCATGTTTTTGCCATGGAAAACAAAATAATAACAAGAATTAAATTGTTAGCCAACGAAAACGAAAAAATTAATTGACAAGAATTAAAACCCCGTTAGGTACGTGTTTCCTATGACTTAAGGGTCGAAACCCACTGATATTAGGACCTTACAAATACCATTTAACCATAGAAAATATGGCCTTAGGGGCTGAATTAAAACCGTTTCAAAAACCGATCAAAAACACGCGTTTTAGGCCATTTTTCATGTACCCGACAAGTAACCAATTAGCGTATGCATAACAAATGGCCATGGGACCAAAAAGTGCAGATCATAAGAACCCTAAAGGGTAGTCCTATGAGGAAAAAAATGGAGCCCTAGGGCTGTTTTAACCATGACTTCAAAAATCATAAAAAAAACACCCGTTTTAGCCATTTTTATGCATACCTGATAATCATATGGCACATATGATGGCTCGTGATACCACCATAGGTGATGTTAGAATATAAAATATATATGAATCAATAAAACGCAGCGGAACAACATCACCAACAGTGGATCCATATTGCCATATGATCAATCAATCAATAATAATAACAATTATACCTTTGTAGTGTGATCGGTTGAATCGAATGGAGACTATAACCAAACATTCACGAATCACCAATGAAACCAAGTGATCAATGGAGATCACCTCTATGTTATGTCCACACTACACGTCATGTAACACCACCCGATGCTGGTCTTGAGCACATAACCATGATTCTTGATTCATCTACAATAAATGAAGCAAAACAAGAGATCAAAACACAAACCCTAAAAGGGTGTGTTTGTTTTGCCGTCACTTTTAGGAGAGGAGGAGGGGGAGAGAATTTCTCAATTAGGTCAAATTGATAAGTGGTGAAGATATGACTAAATCTCATTTAATCTTATCATTTAACCTACTTACACTTTGCCCCTTGAAAAGCTCCATAAGCCCCTCTAGACCCTCCTCTAGGCCGGCCATGATAAGGGCCCACAATGGGCTTGCTCATTGTTGGCCCGGTCCTAAAACACTATGTCTAACTTCGTGTTTAATGGCCCGTTATTGATCCCGAGTTACGTAGTCGTTTATATATTGTAAATACGATAAATACAATCTATAAAATGGTGTCTCTGTGTATAAGTGTGTGACCCCATAGGCTCACATATGTCTAGCCATATAATTATTTATTATGACACGAGCATACTCCAACAGCTCCCACTTGCGACGTCATAATAATTAAGTAATTATACAAGCAAAGGTTAGCATCTAGCAACACGCCAATGCCCCTAGAAATATGTGAGGGTAGTTTCTCAAACTTCACATTTAAATGGTTTATATATCATCCATCCTTTTGTTACAGATACTATGTTGTACACTAGACATGGATCAAAGTCATTCCATTTGTTCAACTTTTCTGTTTCTCGATCTAGATATTGAACAAGATTACCAAGTGAATTAAGATTCATCTTAATCTCATTTGGGTACGGCCATACAAACATCTGTTCAATTCATCGAGGGGCCCAATAGTATCTAACTCCATGACATGTGGAGGAACAAATCCTATTTTGACTGCACGTGTCATTCATGTGTTTCAAATCACTCCTGAAAATGGTTTTTATAACTACCTTATTCAGGACAGCGTTTAACCATATCAAAGAATAAAATTCCGCACATGCAAGACCTAATTGCATCTCAAGTCTAAGGATAAGAGACATAACCATTTGCGAGATTCACTATTGACGCCGATCCATGCAGTGAATTCTCGAAGGTTGGGTCAGTCCAATGTTCATCACAATGAACAACATATGAGTTTGGCAAATAAATCACCAACATGCTCACATTTGCCTTAATTCGATGATACTCCCGTATCGTCAACTGGCAATGGACAATTTTAGAATAAATAAATTATTCATGGATTAAACATGCAAATATAGAACACAGTAGTATAAATGAAGACGATAATACCCGGTATATCAATTCATTATATAATACGACTACTTACAGTTCCATTATCCAAATACTAAAAACAGATATGCACAAGACTACATATAGATCGTAATCCGATGTTTCCACCATTATCAATTTTGTTGTACAAGAAAACAAGTAGTCATTTGAGTAAACTTTGAGAATACTTGTTTCAAAATTCAAAAATGTTTTGAATGATGATTGTCCTTTTGTATGTGTGCAATCAAGTATAATACGAGTATTGCAACGATACATTTCATAGTCTGTATGAAGCTAGCAAAACACCTACTTTAGACAGTCATAATAACAGTTTTCCAAACTGTAAAGTATTCTTATTCTTTTAATGTATAATGCATTAATGCTCTCAATCGAGCACATCTAGTTAGAGGTGTCATCATTCATGATGTCATCCTACTACGACTAGGGTTGAGCATCATCTCAGTTATATAAGCATTAATGAATGAAAACATAACAGAGCTCCTCAAATATCCGTAAATGTTTGAACAAATATTTGGTCCTTTGCAGGTCCATTAGGTTGTTCGTTTAACAATTTATCTAATGACTTTCACTTATATATTTGTTGTTATCAACTCATCTTGCATTCATGCAAATGATATAAATAATCTAATACATAATATGACTTACATAATGAATCCTTTAGTTAAACTTAAGGTTTCCATTCATGCATTCAATCTCATCATATAAGATTGATCATTGAGACTCCCCTCAATGACATGTCATATTGTGTTTAGATTATTAACCGCTTATGTTTATCCTAATAAACACATGCAACAAGGTTTTGTGTTTTATTTCCTAAATTCCTTAATTGAAACTTCATTCTAGGCTAAGGATTAAAGTTAATCTTAGATGGAATATTGTTTCTTATATGTTAACAACATATGAGATTTAAGAAAATAAATTCATTTATCCTACTTGCACTCTGAGTTCTCGGGAGTAATCTTATTTAATCAAAATTAAATTAATGATTAAATTAAGATCTCTGCTCCTAGATGCATGATCTAATCCACACCTGGATTCTTATGTCTTGTATACGTAATAAAGATTATATAGATTCATAAACCCTTTTGATTACTCATCGTCCTGGCAAAAGTAATCAAAAAATGTTTTGAAATCCCATTGTCACATTTCATTTACATGAAAACAGGTATGACAATTAATCATCTTTATACATTTAATGTTTGTAGGTATGAAGATTTAATCATAATCAATTTCTTGAGTATGAGTAAACTCCTTCTACTAAGCATGCATTAAATATGTGTACAAGTTTGTCCTTATGAGTCTTCTAGTTCAAGAAACTCATTTTAAACCTCACAGTCTAACTGATTTGGTAAGAGATCAATCAAGCTCCATGAGTTATTATCTTTCAAGGACTGCATTTTATCATTCATAGTTTTGAGCTATTCATCAGATTCAAGATCTGATAATGCATCTCTTTAGTTAGCAGGTTCACTATGATCCTCCAACTTATGTCCCTTAACATTGATATAAAATATATCATTCAGGTGTTAGGGGTATCCTTGCGGATTTATGAATGAGAGATATCAATCTATGGTTTAACATATGTATGTTCAACCTTAGAATGACATTAGCAAGTGTACTCAGAAGGTTGTGTATTTAGCTCTTGAATGACTTCAAGATCTAAATGTGCTCCCACTTGCTTTTTTAAGTGGAGACTAATCTCCAAGTACTCTGCATCTTGATAACAATAAATTGTTTTCAAGTGGGACATCCAAAATACATCGATAGTTCTTGATTCTAGTTTGTTAATTACTTACTCTTAGGTATTTAACAAATTCAGAACTTCAATCAAGACATAATGGGATTCATCCCATTCCATAATACAATGGTGTCTTAAATTCCTTCTGGGTTGGAACCATATTGGGTGTACGCATGGCACATCCAATTTTCTAACCTTGATTGCTTTTGAGGTAAAAGAGTTAAGTCATCAAAGATCAAACAATATCCATGATGGACATACCATAAAGTTGTGGTATTCCATGTGGATAGATGTTGTGAGACTATCACACAACTCATTAGATGAACTTATACTCTTTGGCTTACGTATCTGCCAACCAAGTCATACCAGATGGCATCAATAGTATTTTTAGCCTACTGCATACTTTATATTTAAAGTCTTTGACAAAGTCAATGACTTCATGTGTATGTTTTAACGAGAAACATAAACATTAAATATTTTATTATACGTCGTAAGTGTACATGTCTTTAACAAGAAGACATAACAAATTAACGTCTTTACTTTACGTTATAAGTCTTTCAACAATTAACGGAATAGATGTTTATGTCTTTACAAGAGACCTAAACATATTCAACTAAAGTAATTATGAGTGCCGACAATTTGCCTCAATAGTAATTTCAAGTTAATTACATACTTCATGATTATGAATTTACAAGAAGACATAATCATATTTACTAAACAATTCAACAAATATGTTGAAGTAGCTTTTCATGTTATCTTGACATTTTTATCTAATTAGGGCAACATACATTTTTATGTGTATAAGTCCTAGTAGAACCTTATTTTTTTTATCTTACAGTCAAGAAAAACCAATAGTCATATTGTTATATGTTGTACCTTGCACACAACTAAGATTTCTCCCACTTGTGCATGGCACAACATTATGCAAGCAAATATGACAATGTCACAGATAACATATGATTTTAGTCAAAATCAAA
The DNA here is from genome assembly GCA_030686995.1 of Artemisia argyi. NCBI lineage: Eukaryota > Viridiplantae > Streptophyta > Magnoliopsida > Asterales > Asteraceae > Artemisia > Artemisia argyi. The sequence goes on along the minus strand of CM060702.1, from coordinate 231,870,718 downwards.
ATATAGATGTGTAGAACTTTATCGCTTTTATAATGAATCATGCATAACAATTTTATTGATAACATTTCAGGAAGCAACATCAGGAACGCGACAAGTTATCTAATAAAATTCATGCAATGGTTCTCATAAAAACTATGATGCTTCATATGTGGAAAGTAATGTATTATTTCAAGACAATCTAGAAAAAAGATGGGCAACTTGTAAGTTAATAGAGCTTACAACTCCCACTGGATTATAGAACATTACATGTGTTTCGTCACCAGTAATACAATCATGTAGCTGCCACTGGATTAGGCAACATTAAAAGTGTTACATCACCAGTGGAGAGTAAGTGATGATTGGATACTTTCCTGCTTTCTTTGAATATCGACACATTATTGCTAATGTGAGTCGCTATGACTAGTAACATGTACTTAGGTATTCAAGGAAGTGCATCAAGTTCTAATATATAGATGATGGGCTAGCCATCATTTTAAACTTGAAAATTAGGCATGCAGTTCCTCCATGTTTATCGGGTTAAGACACATTGCTAGGTAATCATGCTAGTAATTGCCTTTACCACTTTTTGGTTTATTGATATTTCCGTTTTCTAATTATTTTAACTCATACTAGTTTGGTAGCTATAGAAAACATTTTCTCTAGTTATCCAAATATCTTATATTTCTTGAAGGTTTCAAAACCGGAACTAGGGTTATAAAACGAACTTGAAAGAATAAGATGTGCAAACATACTTAACCGTTTTGACTTTACAAGACATCACGATTTCTAGAGTATGTGTGCTTTGAGTTTGATTAGAATTAGGACAATTCAAATATTCCTATTATGGCTTTTCCTCATAAGGAAAAGTATAGGAACAAGTCTCTTTCTTACAAGGAAAGGAAGACTTAGTTTGATCATTTTAACAAGAAAAGAACAAACTTTTGTTTACGATTTGTGTTGCATTAATTCATTAATTGAATTCTCAAAGTTCATATTTAGTATTTTCGATAAGTATCCTTTTAAGAAATAATTACCCAATGTTTACAATATAAAACAATTAATTTACGTAAAAGGCTAAGATCCACATTGTGCTTCTACTATCACATCAGTTGATCTGCTAGCAATAGTAGATTCAATTGGTAGGCGACGATCACCAATTGCATTACAAGTGCAACTCTTAGATCCTTATGGGACTCATGGCATCTAATGTCAAACAACTAGTGTCATGTAGGCATGTTTAATCCCATCTTTGCCTCGGGTCAAGGTCTCACCGCTTAACTCGATTGAGTCATCCAATTTGAGAACATGCAAGAATATATCTAGGTCCCACGCATAGAGAATAGTCACCTTGGGTTACAATTCAACCTAGGTCCCACGCATAGGCAAAAAGTAATTGCAAGTGTTCTCAAAATTGGACGGCATGACTTAAATTTTGACGGGTAAAAGTTTTGATGTGAATCAAAAGGTGTACGAAAGAAGCATGCATTCATCCTTCGTAGCACAAGTTAAAAAATTTTCTTAACTTAAGTCTAATCATTGTTTTAATTTATGTGTGTCAAGCTGTCCATTTTCATGACTAATATTAATCCTACATGGATAATAAAGTTTGGACAATACATAAATAAAATAACATACATAACAAGTTAAGGTGTTATTATAAAACAATGATTTCACGTTTCAAAAACTTAGTAAAACTAAATCAAAAGACTTAGTTTTGAAAATGGTTTGTGTTTCGTTTTAAGTTTTATAGAAAACTATTTGCAATTTTACATATGAAACAAGATATATAAAAATCAAAAACAAACACACAACCACAACATGCAAAGCCTCAACCGATGAAAAAACCTATGCTTGGTCTCGTGAGCCATCACGAGAACCAAGAGTCAACTAGGGACAATCACACAACCACACGGAGGACTCCCACTTGCTCCAAGACAATCAAGAGCAAGTTGGAAGCCAATGATGCACATGAAAAGTAGTTTCTGTCCTTCTAGAATTTCTGTGTTAGAGGGCCCAAAAGTCCATGAAGGAGGCTTCCCCGGGCTTAGCTCAAAACTAGAAAGTTGTAGGCCCATGTCTTGGGTACCTAAAAAAAAATTTCAGCCAAAAAGACTTTACCAATCACCGGGAAACTCCATTTTACCAACTGGTGTTCCAGCAGTCATTTTTCGGCAAAAACGTCTTTAACTCTTTCGCCTTTCACCACCAAGCCACGATTACATTATATTGAAAGTAAAATACAATTAATCTACTTTTAATCTACTGTAAAAGTGCCCAAACAATGGCTACAACCAAAATAATATAATTACATAAATGCCGAAAGAATGACAAAAACCCAAAAACACGAAATTTAACAACATAAACAACCATTCAATGCACAAGTGGTCTAGGTTTTCATCGGCTTTGCATATAAACATAATAATACCATAATATTATGAATGAAACATGGTGTTGGCGAACTCCATGGACAAACATGCATGTTTTTTCCATGGAAAACAAAATAATAACAAGAATTAAATTGTTAGCCAACGAAAACGAAAAAATTAATTGACAAGAATTAAAACCCCGTTAGGTACGTGTTTCCTATGACTTAAGGGTCGAAACCCACTGATATTAGGACCTTACAAATACCATTTAACCACAGAAAATATGGCCTTAGGGGCTGAATTAAAACCGTTTCAAAAACCAAAAACACGCGTTTTAGGCCATTTTTCATGTACCCGACAAGTAACCAATTAGCGTATGCATAACAAATGGCCATGGGACCAAAAAGTGCAGATCATAAGAACCCTAAAGGGTAGTCCTATGAGGAAAAAAATGGAGCCCTAGGGCTGTTTTAACCATGACTTCAAAAATCATAAAAAAAAACACCCGTTTTAGCCATTTTTATGCATACCTGATAATCATATGGCACATATGATGGCTCGTGATACCACCATAGGTGATGTTAGAATATAAAATATATATGAATCAATAAAACGCAGCGGAACAACATCACCAACAGTGGATCCATATTGCCATATGATCAATCAATCAATAATAATAACAATTATACCTTTGTAGTGTGATCGGTTGAATCGAATGGAGACTATAACCAAACATTCACGAATCACCAATGAAACCAAGTGATCAATGGAGATCACCTCTATGTTATGTCCACACTACACGTCATGTAACACCACCCGATGCTAGTCTTGAGCACATAACCATGATTCTTGATTCATCTACAATAAATGAAGCAAAACAAGAGATCAAAACACAAACCCTAAAAGGGTGTGTTTGTTTTGCCGTCACTTTTAGGAGAGGAGGAGGGGGAGAGAATTTCTCAATTAGGTCAAATTGATAAGTGGTGAAGATATGACTAAATCTCATTTAATCTTATCATTTAACCTACTTACACTTTGCCCCTTGAAAAGCTCCATAAGCCCCTCTAGACCCTCCCCTAGGCCGGCCATGATAAGGTCCCACAATGGGCTTGCTCATTGTTGGCCCGGTCCTAAATCACTATGTCTAACTTCGTGTTTAATGGCCCGTTATTGATCCCGAGTTACGTAGTCGTTTATATATTGTAGATACGATAAATACAATCTATAAAATAGTGTCTCTGTGTATAAGTGTGTAACCCCATAGGCTCACATATGTCTAGCCATATAATTATTTATTATGACACGAGCATACTCCAACAGTAACACCCCAACCCGACAAGGGTCTAAAGTGTAACATTATGGTGTCATTTCAGAACATAAAGTGCAAGCGGAAGACTTAGCTCGATAAATTTCAAATCTTGAGACTAAAAGGGCTAATAAAACAAATACAATCAAAGCCAGCTTCTGAAATAATCAAACAAAATCCACGAAGACTAAGGTAGGGTTGGTCTATTAAAAGCTCCTACAGTCATCACTCAATCCCAGCCTCCAACTTGATACCTGCCGCAGGGAAAAGAAAATGCGACTGAGCTAACGCTCAGTGAACAGATATAAATATATGAAAGGTAACTGAACAAAAGCGAATAAACAAAAAATCCAGTGAGAACCTGCTGAGAAACAATGTCATAAAGAATATGAAGGGTCATATGAAAATGGAAATCAAAGAATAATAAAAAAGTGGTCAAAGGGATAGTAACTGAAGTTGCTCATTGTTGGAACCATAGTTTTACTATTTTATCAAGTCTCGGTCATTTGTAATAATGCTAGGTTGCTTAGTTATTATTTATATTTTGTATTAAGTTTACTAGGCCTTAAAATGTGATCCATGGGCCTCAAAGCCCATACGAATTGTAAGGAGGGAAGGAGTAGGATGTTGCCCTAGCTCCTTTCTTATAAATACTAGTCTTAGGCCTCTTGTAAACTTGGTTGGTTATTTGAAAACATTAAGGAAACTTTTGCATTTCATTTTCTCAATTTTCTCATAATCATCCCACTCTCATTCTCATCTCATTTCTCTTTATATCATACTTGTGTTTACTAAATGGTGACCTAACAAGTGGTATCATTCGCTAGAGGAAGGTGTAGCTCTTGTTTTTCATTGATTTCTTTCTTACAAATTCGTTTTTTGTATCGAATTTCTTGTGAAATTTTAAACTTTTGTTTTGTTTCTTGGTTTTTCTCACATCTTTGCTTACAAACTTGTGTTTAAAATCAAAACAAACCATAAAGTTCCAAACTTTTACAATAAAATTCGATTTTTTGCTTCATTGTACTTTTATCGAAAATTTTAAAAATTTGAAATTTTTCTTAAAGTTGTCTACTTTCTTTAAGATCTATTCATTTTATACACAAAAGTACAAGAATCTTGAAATAAAAACGAGTTTTAGGATTGCTTTCTTTGAAAAAAACACCAAAAAAAGTTATCGAGAACTTACTCCTTGTCTATTTCGAGATTCTCTAAAAGTGCACTACCTCGACTTCGTTTGTGTGGACTCGGTATTTTCTTTCTTGTATAAGAAAGTTAAGTACTTCGACTTTTGGGAAAGTTTTCGAAATTGTATAATTTCGAAAACTAAGTTTCGCAATTTTTCGAACATTATCGAGAAAATTATTTAGTTATCGAAATCTTATTTTTCGATAAACTTGATTAAGTATCGAAATCTTAGTTTTCGATAAACCTGCTTAAAGTATCGCAATCTTATTTCTCGATAAAACTGAAAATTTTCGAAATTTTTCTCGATAATCTGCCAAGGTTCTCGATAATCTGCCAAGGTTCTCGATAATCTGCCAAGTTTCTCGATAATCTGCCAAGTTTCTCGAAAATCTGCCAAGTTTCGAAAACTTATTATCGAAATCTCATTTGAAGTTGGGCTAAGTTTCTCGATAATTGGTTAAATCTACAATTTCTACAAGATCCATTTCTACACAAGTGTTTTAAGATGTCTCAGCCACCGAATCACTACTTCCCTCATAATCAGCAACCTCAACATCAGCAGTCTCAGCAACCTCAGCATCAGCAGTATCAGCAACAACAATACCTTCCGCACATAATGAATCAACAACCTCCTAAATACAATCCACAACAACATTACCTTATGATGCAACAACAACTCATTCCTCAACAGCAACCATATCAAGTGCTACAACAAACCACTCAGTTTTCCAACAAACAACCTCACTGGTTTGACAGAATGTGTGAAGTTATTACAACTCAACAATCCCGACATGAGGCAGGATCACTTGAAACACCTCCAATGTTAACACCTGGGAACTATGTTCAATGGTCAAGTCGATTCTTAAGATTTCTTGAACTAAAGAAACCTCATGGGCAGTTCTTAAAGCAAGTGATACTTGAAGGACCATTTGAGTGGCCAACACGATTTGAAGCTGGTGATCCAAATGCAGATCCTCCACGTCCTCCTGGTGATAGACCCCTTCCAGAATCTTCACTCTCTGAAGAACAGAAACTACATCGTGAAGCTGATCAATATGCAATGGCTTATATACTTCAAGGTATACCTAATCCGATCTATCGCAGTGTCGATGCTCAGAAAACAGCCAAAGCTATGTGGGAACACGTTCATCTCCTCATGGAAGGCACTCAATTGAACAAAGATGACATGGAATCCAAGCTTTACATGGAATACACTGACATCACTATTGAACCTGGAGAGTCACTTGAATCCTACTATCATCATTTCACAAATGTGGTCAATGATCTGGAACGTCACAAAATCACTGTACCAAGGATCGCTGTGAACTCCAAATTTGTTGGTAGTCTTGGCCCTGATTGGCATAAATATGTGACATTTGTTCGACAAACGAAGAATCTTCATGATGCTCCATATGGCTTGCTGTATGATTTTCTGAAACACCATGAACCTGAAGTGGAAAAAGATAGAGCCTTACGAGGAGGATACAAACCTACATCAACACCAAATTCTTTGGCTCTCGTAGCTCAATCTTCCTATGCTCCACCACCAATGTCAAATCATGCATATGTTCAAGAGCAGAACTACTTCAGTTATCCACAATCTTCCACATCAAACCAACTGGTCCCGTATGATTCATCTCCACAAGATTCTTCTACTCAACTTGTTCCGTCAAACAACAATGATGCTATGTACTACTCCAACTCCAATGATGATGACGATGATGACTTTAACACGTTGAATCAGGGACTTGCTCTTATTGCTCGTGCTTTCAGCAAATTCTCCAACAAAACAAACAACCGTCAACGTTCATCTTCTAATACAAGGAATCAAGCTGTTGTTAATGATGGAAGAGTGGAAATTCAGAATCGTAGCTATGGTCGATCTGGTTCAGGAAACTCTTCAGGAAACTATGGGAATGGTCAGAGGTTTAGTAACAATGGCGGGTTCAGGAACAACTCAGGATCTTCTCAGCAAAGGTCTGAATCAGTTGCAACTAGGAACTCAAATTCAGGGAATGCAGTGTGGTGCTACAATTGCAATGAACAAGGTCATATAGCGACAGCATGTCCCAAACCGAGAACTCGGGGTAGTAAGTTTCACAAGCAGGCATTACTAATGGCTCTTCAAGATGAAAAAGATGGACATTTCCCTGAACAGGACAACAACTTCATGGCAAATGTGAACAACGATGATGACATGGAAGATCTGGAAGCCAATGCTGCTGTGATGCTTATGGCCAACATGCAGGAACTTAAGCTCAATGATTCAGGTCCAGTGTATGACACTGACGGCTTGTCTCAGGTACATGACCTCAATGCATGCTTTATTAATGAAATTGTCTCACCTTCTACCTCTGAATCAGATATGGCGCAAGTTGTTTCATCTAAATCATCTTCATCATCTCAACAAGATGAACAAATAAGCACAGTTGTCATATTTGATGATGACACAGTTGTTTCATTTGATGATCCTATTGAGAATGATAAACATGATAATTTAGAACAACATGAACCATCATTTGATCCAGACCCTGACCTCATAATGTTGTCTAAACAACTGAATGCTCAACAATTTCTAATTGCAAAGTGCAACGAGAAAAACAAAGTTTTAAAAGAAACTAATGCAACACTTGTAAGAGACATTGAGTGTTATAAAATTCAGCTTTCTAATCAAGAAGAAAAGATTAAACACACTAAAAGTTTTGAAAAAGCTTTTCAAGATTCTTACAACAAAGAACAAGATCTTCAACGCAAAATACAAGACTTAATTGAGTCACACGGAAAGTTGATTTCGAAACTTGAAAGTGAGAAGGGTGAATTGAAAAAACAAGTTGAATGTCTTCAAACTGAACTTTCAAAAACAGAAACAAAATTGTCAAGTTGTCAAAAAGATTTTCATGAACATAAAATACGGAAAAGGAAGTACATAGATAACTTACTCGGTGATATTGTTGATCTTGAAAAACAACTCAAAGAATTTCGTCACATTGTTTACAAACACGGGAACTCTGTCACAACAATTCAGAAGTTTACTTTAAAACCGAGACCCAGTTGCGGATATGCACTTGGTGATTACAATTCAATGTTTCTTCACACGGCATTCAAAGATATTCCTAAAATTTACAGTATGGATTATCTTCTTGATAATACGATTGTGCGTGCTGTTGTTTTTGATACTGAGGAAGAAGAAGAACTGGAAGAAGAGAGTCGATCTAAAATGAGTCAAGTTCAAAATTGTACACCATATGACTATTCAAAAGCTCCTCCACTTTCAAAATCTTTTGTTACTCAAAAGGAATTACCTGAAAAATCATGGTTTATCGAAGAGTCATATGTTTCATCTCACAATGAGGCTCCTGTCCCACCTGTAGCACAAATAAATGGTCCTTAACCATCATCCGGTGAACTTACACGTTTACCAAAATGTCGTGTCTTAAATTATTTCAAAACCTTTATGGAAGACATCGATATTTTGGAGGAAACAATTGAACGCAATTCAGAAATAAAAATTGAAACTTTTCAATCCGCTTACGAGCGAGAAAAGAGAGATATTTTTCAAAAACAAATGAAACCAATTGTTCAACACCTCCGTCTATGTGCTACACGTTGGGATCAGGAACTTCAAAAGGAGGTCAAAAATATGATAAACGTTTTTGATACTGCTGAAAATGAGATTTTGGTCCAAAAGCTACAAACTAAAGTTTTCAAAAATGATGCTGATCGACTCTTGGAACAAGTTCTCTGTGCTGATATTTTATCTGTTATCATGAATGATCTCTATAAATCTGGTACTTCTATGCTTATGGATGATCTTTGTGTTGATAATAATTTGTTGAATGAGGAAATTGAGACACTCAAACAGGAAAATGATAAGTTGAGGAAAAAGAATGATGATGTGACAAAACAGTTTTCAAATGAAATTTTTTTACTCAATCAAAGGCTTGAATGGTGTCAAGCTAAAAGTCTTGAAAGGGAATTGAAGTTTCAAAGTCACAATGTTTCAAACTCTTGTCAACTTTGCAAAAACAATGAGTCTTTAAAAGGTTTGTGTCTCAAATACGAGAAAGAAATTGCGAAGTTAAAAATTGAAAATGACGAATTTCTACAAAACCACATAGACATCAAATATTGCAATGGTATACTTGAGTCTAATATTCAGGATAAGAATCACATCATCATCGAGTTGAAAGAGAAACTTAAGATACTTGAAAAAGGAAAGATGGTTGACACCACGGTGATAGCACCAGGAATGTATAAATTAGACAAAACTGATAAAGGAAAAGTTATTCAAAACACTAATGTTGACAATTCCACTTCTACAGGACTAGTCTCCACTACTAGCGTTAGCAGACCCAAGCGAAAAAGTAAAAAGAAGAATAGGATCTTGCAACATAAGAGAGGACACCTAGAAGCTCAGGAAGTAGAAGACCAACTTAGGAATTTGAATAAAACTCATGTTGCATCAGATTTAGATTCTAATCTGGCAAATTGTAATCAAAATCTAAATGTAACGAATGATGAACCTTTAAATGTTTTGAATATTAATGCATCTTGTGTGTTTTGTCGTAAAAGCGTATCATCTGGTGATCATACTAAATGTATAGCTAATTCTCTTCTCAATCGTCATAAGAAACGTAGGACACGCATTCCTTCTAGGCCCACTATTGCCTCTAAGTCTAACTTAGGAAAGCCGTCTTCTACGGTCTCTAATGATGTTGAAGTTACCCCCATAAGTGCCGAGAACAAATCTAGGGCACAGCCAACCACTAGTGCATTTAACATTAAGAAAGCAAATACTAGTTGGAATTGGCAACGTTGGTTACAACACAAACCAGACTTTAAATGGATCCCTAAATTATTGAATACATGTGTTTCTAACCAACAGGAACCCGCAATTTCTTTGGGTTCCACCCTTACTTCTGTTCCATCCGTGTCTTCTTCTGGTGATGCAGGTGGTACAGATCGTTCTCTGGATTGTTGATAGCGGATGCACCCGACATATGACAGGCAATCTCAAACTGCTACACAACTTTGTCTCAAAGTTTATTGGAACTGTCAGATTCGGGAATGATCATTACGCTCTTATCATGGGTTATGGTGACTATATCAGTGGGAACATCGAAATAAGCCGTGTTTATTATGTGGAAGGCCTTGGACACAACCTTTTCTCTGTTGGTCAATTCTGTGATGGGGATCTAGAAGTTGCATTTCGTGAGAAAACCTGCTTTGTTCGTGACTTACAAGGAAACGATCTTATGTATGGCTCACGCGGCTCCAATCTTTATACAATCTCAATGTCAAATATGATTGCAACATCTCCGATATGTCTTCTCTCCAAAGCTGAATCGACTAAATCTTGGTTATGGCACAAACGTCTCTCACACTTGAATTTCAGAACTATGACTGACCTTGCTCGTTATAAACTTGTCGATGGTTTTCCAAGATTCCGCTTTACCAAAGATCACTTATGTCCAGCCTGTGAACAAGGAAAAAGTACTCGTGCTCATTTTCCGTCTAAACCTGAGCAAAGTACGAATCATGTTTTACAACTGCTTCATATGGATTTATGTGGACCGATGCGTGTTCAAAGTATCAACGGTAAACGCTACATACTAGTAATTGTGGATGACTTCTCCAGATGGACTTGGGTTTATTTTCTACGAAGTAAAGATCAAGCTCCTTCGATGATCATCACCTTTCTCACCAAAATTCAAGTTCAGCTTCGCAACACAGTACGAATCGTCAGAACTGACAATGGAACTGAATTTAAGAATCAGACACTACGGTCTTATTATGAGAAAGTGGGAATTGAACATCAGACATCTATTCCTAGAAGCCCAGAACAAAATGGTGTGGTTGAAAGACGCAACAGGACGTTAGTGGAAGCTGCTAGAACAATGTTGATTAATGCTCAATTACCAGATTACTTATGGGCAGAAGCTGTTTCAACCGCATGTTATACTCAAAACCGCTGTATGATCACAAAACGCCATCGCAAAACACCATATCAAATAGTTCACAAACGTAAACCAAACATCGATTACTTTCATGTATTTGGAGCACTTTGTTATCCGAAAAATGATCGTGATGATTTAGGTAAACTTAAAGCAAAGGCTGACATTGGAGTGTTCGTTGGATACTGTGAAAACTCTAAAGGTTTTCGGATATGGAATCGTCGAACAAGAGAAATTCAAGAAACCATTCACGCTAATTTTGATGAGCTCACACACATGGCTTCTGAGCAACACAGCTTAGGACCCGAATTTAACCGTCTTAACTCTCCGGCATCTTCAGCTCAACCATTGCCACTTAACCGCAAAGAATTAGAAACCTTGTTTGCTCCACTATTTGATGACACAATTGAATACCGTCCCACTGAGGTCTCACCTAATTCCGCTGCTCAACCTGATAACATTCAAGTACCAGACTCACCTCAACAAACTACCACTAGTGTTGAGAGAGACGGTCCTCCAATTGTGTCACCATCCACAGCAGAACAAACTGGTTCTACTTCCCGTCTTTCAGCTGAAGATCCACCACAACTATCAGTTCCACAAACCGCAGAGCATGATCCTGATGCGTTCATTAATCCGTTTGCACCAGCTACTACAGTTCCTGATATAGCTGAGTCGTCAACACGCAACTTGGATCCTGCCAACATGCGCGATACATATCAACTACACACTTCAACACATAAATGGACTCGTGACCATCCACTTGTTCACATTATTGGCCATCCAGATGCACCTGTTATGACAAGACAACGACTTCACACAGATGGAGAAACTTGCATCTACGCACTCACAGTTTGTCATGAAGAACCCAAGAACATTAAAGATGCAATGACTTATGACAACTAGATTGAATCCATGCAAGAGGAATTTCAGCAATTCATTAGATTAGAAGTCTGGGAATTAGTTGAAAGACCTGACGGAGTCTTTGTCATCGGGTTAAAATGGATCTGGAAGAATAAGCTTGATGCAGAAGGGACAGTCATCCGCAACAAATCACGTCTGGTAGCGAAAGGATACTCTCAACTTGAAGGTCTCGACTTTGCTGAATCCTTTGCTCCAGTGGCACGACATGAAGCTGTTCGGATCTTTTTGGCTTATGCTGCTCATAGGAATATGGTGGTTTACCAAATGGATGTGAAAACTGCATTTCTGAATGGAGAACTCCGTGAGGAAGTTTATGTCAGCCAACCTGAAGGCTTCGTTGATCCTGAGCGTCCTAATCACGTCTACCGACTCAAAAAGGCTCTCTACGGACTCAAGCAAGCCCCACGGGCATGGTATGATAAACTGTCCACTTTCTTACTGGCCAATAAATTTTTCAAAGGATCGGTGGATCCCACACTATTTACAAAAACCTACGGGGAGGAGTTACTTGTTGTTCAGATATATGTCGATGACATCATTTTTGCCTCAACAAAACGAAGTTATTCTAATGCTTTTGCTAAATTAATGAAAGATAATTTTGAAATGTCCATGATGGGTGAACTTACGTTCTTTTTAGGACTACAAGTTCATCAATCACCCCGTGAAATTTTTGTACATCAGTCCAAATATGCTCTTGAAATATTAAAGAAACATGGAATGATGACTTGTGATACTTATAATACACCAATGGGCTATACCACAAAACTAGATGCTGATTTACATGGGACTCCCGTTGACCCTACCAAATACCGAAGTATGATTGGGTCCCTCATGTATCTCACAGCTAGTAGACCTGATATAGTTTTTGCTGTCTTCATGTGCTCACGTTATCAGTCAAGACCAACTGAAAAACACCTCAATGAGGTCAAAAGAATCCTTCGATACGTAAAGGAAACCATTAACTTGGGAATCTGGTATCCGAAGGATTCTGGTTTTGAACTAATTGCTTTTTCAGACGCTGATCATGCAGGATGTTTAGACACACGCAAAAGTACATCTGGTGGATTACAGTTTCTTGGAGACAAACTTGTGTCATGGCAATCTAAGAAGCAGGACTGCACGTCTTTGTCATCTACAGAATCTGAATACGTAGCCATGTCGGCTTGTTGTGCTCAAGTCATTTGGATGAGATCACAACTTAAAGACTATGGCTACCTATTCAACAAGATTCCTATCTACTGTGATTCAAAGAGTGTGATTGCTATCTCCTGCAACACTGTGCATCACTGCAAATCCAAACACATCGATCTCCGTTATCATTTCATCAAGGAGCATGTGGAAAGGGGTACTGTTGAACTTTATTTCGTTGGAACTGAGTACCAATTGGCGGACTTACTTACCAAATCCTTGGCACCATCAAGGTTTGCTAGTCTAGTTCACCAAATTGGTATGAGATGTTTGACACCAGAGGATCTGGAAAAGTTTTTAAAATACCACTGATCATCAAACATCAAAACTATCTCTGTATAATATTTGTCTTTCTTTCTTTACAATAAACTAATCAAAACCCAAAAAGATTTTTCACATTTTTATTTTTATTAAAAAAAAAAAAAAAAAAAAAAAAAAAAAAAAAAAAACTAATGCAAGTATATCGCTTCCATTCAACACCTTGTTCTTACTTTACAAGTGTTGAGGGGGAGTCACGCTTAAATCTTTTACCAATCAATTGGTATACTTGCATATTTCTCGTGTGTTACGGTTCGGAGAGTGTGCGGGCGTTTTTATTTCACTACACTCTGTCTCATTTGGCTTAAGTCTTCATAAGTTAACTTAACGAAGTCACATCTACTTGCTAGTTACTTTAGGGTTCTAGTTAAAATACTTCATAGTTAAGGGACCCTTGTTGTCAAATTCTTATAGACTCTAAAATTTTTGAACACTAGTTTGTTTGTTATTAAAGTCCAAGGACTAAAAGTGACAAAAATCAAAGTTTTAAAAATTACTTAAACATACAAACCGTACCACTTAAACCCTTCAAATTTCAAAACCACTTAAAGCCTCTTCTAAACCTACGGTTCATAATCAATCGAGCAAACCACAACCTTGATCATTAAATTGTAAGTTCCTATGGATTCACTTGGGCATTACAAACATAGGTTCTTGATTAATTGGTTTTTCAATGGTTAGATCTCATGTTATCATGAATTCGAGAACTAGGGTTAGGATTTCGATTACGTGAGTAACCTGTTGTAAGGGTTAATTCTTGATGGGGTTTAGTCACTTTACCTGTTTCTAATACTTTCTCATCAGTTATTATCTCATTCTATCATGTTTGCTTGGTTCTCGATTTCAAAAGAATGGGTCGAAGTGGATATTTTAGCTTCTGTGATTATTTGGTTGATATTAGTGATGGGATTTGCTTATTTGGTCTCTTATGTGCCTTATCAATCTAGCTTGGATGTTTCTCACTATTCCTACATGTTTCTCGATGTACTTACTTGGTTCGTTCGGTAAATTATCGAGATATACGTGTCTCAAAGGGTTGTCAATTGTGCTAAGGTGTATTGTTATGCATCTTACTTATAAGTGTGATATGCTAGACAGTTGTATCGAATCAATCATGTTCTCGATATATATGTTCTTTAGTTTTATCGAAATCTTTGTAATCGTGTCTTAAAATTTTTAATCTACCTTGGTGACAGGATTTGAGAATGATATGTACGTGTAATCTCATGATTGTTCGAATTAATTCTTGTATAAGAATGTTTTTCGAGAATCTGTGTCATATCGAAATCTTTTGAAAAATTATCGAGAAACTCAAGTTCTCGATAAATTTTTCATTTATCGAAATCTTTCTGGGAACTCCATTTTTTCGAAATCTTCAATTTCTCGATAATGTTTTTCGATTAATGATAAAGTTTTCTCGATAAAGTTTTTCTCGATAAAATTTCTCGATAATGATTTTCGATAAATGTTAATGTTTTCTCGATAAAGTTTCTCGATAATGTTTCTCGAGATGACACTTTCTCGATAATGTGTCATTTATCGAAATCATTCAATTAATTAAACTTTCTCGATAACACCAGTTTCTCGATAAGTTGTTAACAGAATTGTTTTTTTTCTCGATAATATCAATTTTTCGAAAAATAAGAAATCTCGATAAAAGGTCCATGATGCATTTTTTTCAAAATCTTGTTTGGTATTATATCATTGGTGTTATTCATTATTGTGGTGTAATGTGATGTAGTTGTGAATTGTGCTTGTCATGTTGTGTTTATCTGCCATTTGCATTATTTGACTCATTCTTAAATGACGCATTTGTGCTTAATTGTTTCAAGTAGATATCTGTCTCCAATATCTAAACTGTGCTAACTAATAACACATTTGGATGTTTGGTTTATGATGATACTTTTCAGATTAACATGGCTGAACACACTGAGAACATCGCAGAACAACCTCTTCCATTACTCACCTTGGATGACATCACTCCCGAGAACTACCATGTCACGCTTGGCAACAACAACCCCCGAGTTGATTTCAACAAGTTGAATATCACAGAGAAATCATGCATGATTGTGAAAGATATCCTACTGGCACATCCTTGCAAACCACTGCTCACCTGCTCTACCTCAGTTCCTCTATTCTACCTTCACCAGTTCTGGCTTACCGCTCAGGCCAACTTGGATGATGAGTCCTTCACTGTTACTTTGGATAGCCAAAATTACTCTGTGGATCATGACGTTCTTCGTACAGCCCTTCTCATGCCACAACCTGACACTGAATTTGCTCCCATACTACCTGACCTGGAACTTCTTGACTTCTTCATTGAACTAGGATATGAGGTTGATGATGATGTACCTCTTGTCAAACTTTCCAAATTCAATGTCAAGCATATCCCTCAGCCTTGGAGAACATTCTGTCTGTTGGTGGTAAGATCTATATCTGGAAGGAAAAGTGGTCATGAACATCCAAGACTCGAACACCTGCAAACATTCTGGGGAATGGTGACTCTGACACCGATTGACTTTGCAGTTCCTATCATGAATGATATCGTCCACAGTATTCAGACTGAACGTGCGAAGACTATGATACCTTTCACGAGATTCACCAAGCTTATCATCGAACATCTCTGCAAAAGTTCTCCAGAATTCATCAAAAGGATGGCTGATCCTAATGAGCCGAAGCACCTCTTCGAGGACGACTTCACCACCTCATTCATCAAATCGACCACTACCTCAACCAAGATCAAAGGAATGAGGATTCCCGAATACCTTCTGGATGACAATATTAAGAAAAGGGCGAACTTCAAGTTGTATGATCTGGCTTACAAAGGTGTACAGGAAGAAGCAACAATTAAGACTCGTAGCAAGGGAGGTGCAAAGTCTGGGAGTACAACAAGCACCACTGAATCACCTCACACAAGATCTAAGTCTGCTTCATTTGCTAAACCCAAGACTACTACCACACCTAAACCTACATCCAAACCCAAACCTGCTGCCAAGCCAAAGAAGAAGGTAACTTCAGGATATACTCTTCGTGATGAACCAACACCTCCACCTTCTGACACCGAATCCGAGTTTGATACGGAATCTGATGAAGAACCAGACTATGAACTGAGATACAGAGCACCTGAAGAAGGATTCCCTGCTACTGAGATTGCCGTACAACAAAGTCTTGAAACATATGAAGAAGAGACAAGGAGAAGAAAAGGTGTCACTATAAATGAGCCGAATGATGATGAAGATGAACCAATCGTTGAACCGTTGGTCGATAAACGAAAACTCAAGAGTATAGTTGTCGACACTCGAGCTGAAGAAAAGCGACTCAGGAAAGAGCAAAGAAAAGCAACTCTTGAAAGCCGACTCATGTCTCAACCTCCTACACCACCACCTATCGATCAGTCTGAACATGTAGGGGCTACAAGCAGCATGGTTCCTCCCACAACGTCAGAATCAGCTCCACAACCTGATGACAACGTTAAGGATACGGATAAGACTGAATATGTCCACATGACTGAGACTGCTACTTTAGAGGAGAATGTTGGTGGCTTAGAGAATATTGCTACGGATCAAGTACATGAATACCTCATTACTCCGGAGTTTCTTGCACGAGAAGCAGAGGAAGCAGAAGAACGTCGTAGAAAGGAAAACGAAGAGAAGAATGCGTTCGACACCAACATATTTCTCAAGTCATCCTCTCAGCAGACTTCCTCAGCAGTACCTCCACCTCCTCAAGATTCTCCACCAAAGGATCCGACTCCTCCCGCTTCTTCTTCAAACTCACAACACGAGTCGTCGTCAGAATCATCACCAGAGCACTCATCTCCCACACCTTCTGAAACCGCATCAAAACAACATTCAGCCAATGAACCAAAACAACCGGTTGATCTTCAGGAGCAAGTCGACAAACTCACCAACATGGTCACTGGGCTAACCAAACAAGTTGAGGAATTCCAGGAGTCAAAGCAGCTGATCGACAAGTTCTTGAACTCTGATTACGAAGGATTTATCAGAACTGCAACACATGATTTTCTCTCTGAAAATCTGGTTGATATGATCACTCCTACAGTAGCAAACCTTCTTGAACCTATCAATGACAACTTGGATCACAGAATCAGAAATGTTACAAGGAAAATGTTGTCTACTACACCGTTTACGCTTCACACCGCTAAACCTTCTACTGTGGCTCCAACGGTCCCTGAATTGTCCTTCAATGACATGATTACCAAACTCTTTGACAGCATTGCCTCCAAAACCACACAGACTGCAGAAGAAAAAGCATTGCATGATGCCATGGTGGCTTACATATCAAAGGAGTCATGCAAAGAAGCTGCTGGAACCCGAAAACGGACAAGAAAGGATGACGATCCTGACCCAAACTCCAAAGGCAAGAAATCCAAGTCTGGAACAGGTCCCTCATCCTCTCTACAGACTCATAAGGAATCCACTCCTCCGGAAACTCAACAACAACCCTCAACTACCGGTAAAGGTCAAACCGAAGATGAAGAAATGTTCATGGAACACACTGATGACTTCCAGGATCAACTTGACACCGATTACCGTGCTCCACCAACTCATGATTCTCGTGCTGGACCATCGTCACCGTCCAAAGCTAAAGACAAAGATGCTCCATCTAAGTCTAAGAAATCCACGAAGAAAAGTCGTCAATCATGGCTCGACAATGACGATACTCCTCTTAATGACTGGTTGACAGAAATGGTTCAAGTACAACCTCCTCTAGAAGATGAAGAACCCCTTCCGGGCAATACTCTACAGTTTACCCAAGTTATCATGAAGGATCTTCAAATCAACAAACTTACTAAGTCAGAGCTGAGAAGAATCAACAAGGATGCACAAGATTTTCTCAAGAAAAGATCTGGGAACAAAGTCGAATACGAATTTCATTTGCAGAATATAGCCAGTGCAATGTCTACCGAATTTGACTGGCTAAATCCTGAAATGAATATCGATTTCAGTTCAAAGAACCATGAAAAACCTTACTTCACCGACTGGACAAAACCATTGCCTATGACAGGATTTCCAGATAAGCCCAAGTTACCCTACAGTTATTTCTTCAACAAAGATCTTCAGAATATCAAACTCACCCAAGAGAAAAACAAGAAGAAATATGCTTCATCACTCACAATCTCCGTACCAGCCGCCAGATATGAGATCCCTGCCATCGAAGAAACAACTCGTATATTCAGCAACTCCATCGTAGCTTATGACAGAGATGCCCTACATGGTATTCTACACTGGCCAGACCGTCGTCGTCTCGGGTACACCAGCAGATTGGGAGAGAAATCATTAGCAGATGTGAAGCATAAATCTAAGATCATCGCCATCTTGGAGATTCACGAGTCACAACGATTTAACTACAAATTCATGCGTGAAATTGTGGTTAAACGTCAGGATGAAAAGAAGTATAAGTTCTCCGAAGCAGACTTCCCAGACCTGTATCTGAATGACATCGAAGATATGTATCTCGAAAAGGTTAAAGGAAGAATGCGAGGTTTTGACAGAGATGTACAGTACAACTTTATGGCATCACTACTTCTCTACATCCGACGACTGATAGTTCAAGAAAGGGTGGAAGATCTTCAACTAGGTGTGGAAAGTTATCAGCAGAAGATCAATTTGACTAAGCCACAATTCACGTTTGATGGAATTTATCAAACATCACAGTTTACTCTCAACCAAGACCCTTTTGGTTTCACCTACATCAACAGCAAACAACTTCAAAGTTTCATGAGATTTGATGAGGTGCATAAATTCTGTGATGTTACCCTCAAATCCGTTCGTGATGGGTTGGTAAAAAGGTTGAATGATGATCGGCGAAGGATAGCTAAGGGGGAACAACCGAGATGGAAATCCAGCATCAGAAGACAAGTTAGGAATTTTGTCTTAAAGATTGAGGAAAGGTTATTTCGACGGGAACAGATCAGACGACTGGAAAGTTACATCGGCGTCAGAAAGACCTGAACCCAAGTTCACCGACTTTGATACTCCTCTACCGGACGAAGAATAACTTGGTACATTTGATTAAGTTCATTTTTGATTGAATAATTTCTTATTATGGTTTGTGCACACATTACAGTGTACAACCCGATCTTGTATTGAAAGGACCCTGAGGTACGCATCAGTGCCTCAATCCTCATATAAGGAGCGAAGGCTTCTTACTTTTGAGTAGAATTAATCAAACATTTATGATTTCTCATAATTCTGCTCAAAAGGACAAGTATTTCACCTCAATAAGACCTAATCACTTGTTGAGGGGGAGCACTTGTCAAAACAAAAATACTTTGCTCAATATCAAATGTTCGTTGTAAATCTCCCCGTAAAACTCAAAAGGCATATTTTAATCAAATGTGTGTCAAAAACAACATCTTATATGCTATTTTTGAGGGGGAGAAAATGATAAAGTGATTAAAATATACGATGTCAATGCTTAAAGTATGTATCATGTGCGAGCTAGACTCAGTATTTACCCAGGAATTGACGAGATAACACAAGTTAGTAACATCGAAAGGACTTATCCTCGACGGGTAATAACATCAAGTTAGTTACTAGAGCTAGTTGTCACCTAAAAGCTGACAATGCATCTCTTTAACTAACCACGTAAGCGTGTCTCGAAAAGGATTTGTCTCAGTAGAAACGTACCATCTCGAGAAACTTTCTGTGAACTTGACCAGGCCGGGTAATAACTTCAAGCTAGTTTAACTAGTGATGTAAGCGTGTCTCGAATCGGTCTTGTTCATGGAAAGTGGATCAATTCAAATGAGCTTGCTCCTCCCGCATGTGCAAATTTATTAAATACTTATGAGCACATGTGTAGGGGGAGCCCTTCAAAAGGTGTACACAAAACTCTCAAAGTGTTAACCAAAATATTTGATTATCACGAACACTTTGAGAGATTTTCTATCAAAAAAGGTTTCTTGGCTACAGGTGGAGTTACAAGGTGATTAAGATAGGAACATCCGTCCTATGATCCGCCTAAGCCGGAGGGATCTACCCAAGGACATCACCATTAGTTAGAAGTAGAAGTCCTTAGGTATGATACGAAAAAAAAAGGAGAAATGAATGAATGGGAAAGAAGGAGTTGAAGAATTAAAAGAAAAGCAATGAAAAGGGTGAAAAGAAATAGCCCTCCATATGTTCAACCTTAGGGCAGACACCGGGTTCAATACGTATGCTACTGGTTGTTGCACAAGACAACACCGGTATTGAAGACAAAGTCGTCATGGACCCAGTGACGCAATGCACTAAACCTTCTTAACCACTCAAGTTCTCTTAAAAGGACTTGTTTCATTCTCACGGGGAACCCACGTTACCTATCGACCCATCTCTTAGAGACGGTTGATATTGAATCAGGACATCCCCAGTCTCCGCATAGGAAACCTAGGTGTGCACTTATAGAGTCTAGAGCCATGAGATACATCAAAGATCTCTTAGGAACACTTAGTATTTCTACAACCAATGTTCTACATCAATGGACATCAGTTGTAAACTATCGAGTCCTTCGCAGATCTTAGCAATCTGCCGAGAACGTTTATGAGAGAATTGCATAAGTATTTCTCAATGATTGAACGGAAACTCCTGTCAGGGTCATCATCTAACAGCCTTGACAGGTCACTTCGGTAACCCCACAAGGGTTACGCTTAGTGTTTGCAGTGGTTCCATAGCTATCTACAGTCGTGGAGTGATCCCCAGCGACTCACCCAGTCATTGAGCTACCTTGTAGGTCTCGTAAGCTCCTTCGGGAGTATCTGATATGGGAACGGCCTGGATAAGGATTAGAAGGAGTCTTCACAATATGCTGTTGATGAGCTCTAATTCCTTATCCGTAAGTACCGGTTGGTTTATTGCTAACTGTTTACTCGCAGGTACCTCACTTCCATGATGGTAGATTCCAACATGCTCATACATACATCTTGAAGTCAAAGAAAGCTCCCCCAAAGATCTTAGCAACGCAAAGTTCAAAGAAAGATTCTACAACAATTATGAAGAATCTACAAAGCTTAAAGACTAAAGATCTCAATGTATGATAAGGAACTTCTTGCACGCGAAAGTCTTAGTCCAAAGATGTATGAGTATGTTGGAATGGCGGACAACCACCACAGACGCAGGAGTGACGAATGGCAGAGTACTTCGTAACACAATCACTACAACATCATCAAAGAACAAAGACAAAGAGCAAAGTATATCCATCATTATTCTAATCATTTCTGAAGACGTCTAAAGCTATGAAAGTCAAAGATTAAGACGAAGACGTCAAGCAACCCTGATGACCGACCCTTAGGGGGAGATTGTTGGAACCATAGTTTTACTATTTTATCAAGTCTCGGTCATTTGTAATAATGCTAGGTTGCTTAGTTATTATTTATATTTTGTATTAAGTTTACTAGGCCTTAAAATGTGATCCATGGGCCTCAAAGCCCATACGAATTGTAAGGAGGGAAGGAGTAGGATGTTGCCCTAGCTCCTTTCCTATAAATACTAGTCTTAGGCCTCTTGTAAACTTGGTTGGTTATTTGAAAACATTAAGGAAACTCTTGCATTTCATTTTCTCAATTTTCTCATAATCATCCCACTCTCATTCTCATCTCATTTCTCTTTATATCATACTTGTGTTTACTAAATGGTGACCTAACACTCATGTACCAAAACATTCAATCAATCGTTTCATTTCACAATACATTATACCGTCAATTCCTTTATTGTACATGGAGCTGCAAACTCCAATGTACCAGATAGTGATTGGGTGTAGGGTCACACACCTACCAATCACCAGATATCATTACACATTACCTATGATGCATCCATACGCTCCCCTGCAAAACAGATTAGCACATATACTAGCTCAAGGCTATCATACATACTCAGATAATGGCCACAGATACAGATAAGGGAAATGCCGTGGATCAATCACACCTCCACAGAAAGTGTCATGCCATTGGTGCCTCAATGACATGGCTATGTTACCTCCATGGCTAGGGATAGTACCTAGAGCAATGGGTCAAACCAAATGGATGAAAACTAAGGGTCATAACAAATGGGTCATATCAGATGGATCATAACAAAAGGATCATATCAAATGAATAATAACAAAATGATCATATCAATGATTAAGATCAAGAGTTCATATCAAAGTAAACGAATCAATGTCAATGAATACGAATCATGAGAAACGAATAATTAAACAAACGAACCAACCGATAACGATGTAAAGAGAAATGGGTATCCAGAATATCGGTACCAATACGAAATGGAAATGAAAGAATCATTAAAAGGGGGACTAAATATCTGTACCAATATGAAATGCGAATGAAATAATGTCTAAAAGTAAGCCTGAATATATGTACCTATAAACAAACCAACGTGTACCCGAAATACAACTTACTCCCGCTTCAGATTATCTACACGATTTGAGGACATAATATTATTTAGAAAACTATTTAACTATTTCTTTGATTTATACATCATATATCATTTATACATTGATCAACCATTACAATGAGTTACTTTTTCTCATATATCATTTATTAAGCATTCATATAATTTCTATACACTTTATATAAAATCGTAAAGCGAAACTATCATGAAAACAAAATTTCACTTTTAAAGTATTCAAGATATTCATATATAAAATGACAAGCACTAACTTGATGTGAGAATATCTTTGAACTGTTAATGTGATACTTATAGCCCAATTACGATAAACATTTCATTTGCTTAATAATGATAGATGGCCAAAAGTTGTTTTTTTTTTTTTCTTTTTTTTTTTTTTAAATCATTTGCTTAATATACGCACCATCATTTTTTTCACCCGTAATATACCGACACAAAAGTTCAGATCCGATTTATATTTCGCATCTTTTATATACTAAAAGAATTACATCATTTCAGAATGTTTTTGCAAATCCCTTCTCATTGAAAAAAAAATTGGACCAATAGGAGAGCTCGATTTTGCCACGTAGGCGAAATCGAGCAACGTGATTGGTCAATAAAAAGTCAAAATTAAATTGATTTTGGTCAAACTAATAAATTTGATGGAGAAATTTGATTAAGGAAAAAAATGCATAAAAATATAAGTGTCAAATTTATAAAAACAAAAACTTGAAAAAAGATGAAGTAATTAATAAAACTTTAGTGGTTGAATTTTACATAAAATATATGGAGCTAAGTGTAAAATTACAAGTCTCCATGTTTTTTAATAACTATAGAAAAAACATAAATAACCCTTACACTTTATACCCTTATACTTTATAATATAAACTTTGTTTAAAATGACATGAGTATTAATATTAGTTTTAGACTTTCATCTATTTATATTACAAAAATATGCGAATTAGTATTAATATTGTTAGTTGTAGACTTTCATCCACTAGAATATTTTTTTAAATAAGGACTCATATTATTCTATTTAAAAGTTTAATTTATGAGTACACAAGTTTGAATATTAAATACGTCTAAATTATTAGTAACAGAAATATAAATATCAAATGGTAAGCACGAGTTACTATAATATGAAAATAAATATACGCGATTCTACATATAACAACGACTCATGAAATTGTTATTTAATATATATATATATATATATATATATATATATATATATATATATATATATATATATATATATATATATATATATATATATATCCATAAAAACATTTTAAAAACTTTACGAAGCATATTTTAACTTCATTAACGCTCATTATGTGTTACTAAACTTGCACATTTTGTACAACATGATATCAATAATTAAAGTTAAACAATAACATCAACATCAACCCCAGCATGTCTGCCAGTTAAAAACATTATACAAAGCTAATTATTAAAAAAAAAAAAAAAAAAAAAAAAAAAAAAAAAAAAAAAAAAAAACAGACAGGGGTTTAATAGTCATTATTTAATTTAGAAGGTATTTTCCTTAGATTATATATAAAAAAAAAATGCACGCATCACAATTCTTATTTGATAACAATCACCTTCTAAAAAAAAAAGAAACTATGTATGTGATAACCTAACTTTATTCATTGACGTAATGTTTCATCCCAAAAAAATATAATAGTTGGCCGTTGTAAAGAAATTAAAGTATGTACATGAGAATTATTAAGCAAACATATATAGTTTTAATCAGGTTATTACGCTACTATACTGTGATAATGTTATTGAGTTGGTAATCACGAATGTGGGATACCATTCTTCTATACTTATGATGTATGTGTTAACCTCTTTTTGCTTCTCGATAGAATCGGAAAGAAACATCAACAGAACTTTGGCTTATGCTTTTTCTAGCTGATAGTTTTTAGTAACCTTTTTTATGGTTTGACTTTTTTGTTATACACACCAACTTTTACTAACTTTTTTTTTATGTTTTATTGAAAACTTTTACACTTAATATTTGTGTTTTTACTATAAACACACTAAGCTATGATAGAATTAGTTTTGAGTTCAAAGGTTTTTTTTTACTAAGCTTCTCAAAAAAGCTTATATCTTTATCAAAAACTTATTGTGTTATGGTAATTGAAAAAGCCAATAAGTACCTTTAATAAGCATAACCAAACACCCCTTTAGTTCTAATCTGAAGTTTTCTTATTTAATGTTATAACTAACTTTGTTGTTATCCTCACTATAATGCAACATGTAAGTGGTTTTTGCAGTTTTATGATATCATCATATACACTAAAGTGCAATGTAATTTGTTGTGTGCGTTTTTAGAAGAGGATTAAGTATCAACACATGATTGTCATGGAAGGATTTTCTACGCCTGCTCAAGTTATGAATGTATAATTAAGTTGAGTTGCTGATTTAGATAATACATGAATGTATTTTAATGTACCAAAGATGTATTTTAGTGTCTGGGGAATTTTATGGTGGGAATTCTTAGCAGGTGTCTTTGAATGAGTTAAAAAAACTTAGCAGGTGTTTGTTGTCATTGATAACACTATGGGTGTCAACCTACGGTCTAAAATATGGGTGTCTTTTACCTTGATAATTTAGGCTAATTGTGAAGAAAGTTGCACTAAAGTGAAAGGTCGGTAAAGATTCAAACAATCCTAAAAGACTTGCGAATGTACTCTTTGCCCTTTTTTTCATGCATTTATAATTTACTTATGCAAGTAATAATAATTTCCTTATATAGTTCGGTCTCACAGAAAAATTATTCTTAAACCTTATACATAAACGTATTCTACCATTACATATTTTTTTGTTTCTCTTTATGTAATAAAGAAGCTATAGTATTAGCATCTATGTTAATTTTGTAATTTAATGATCAAACATGAGAAGTATATAGCACAAACTTATAAAAATATAATTTTTCATAGCTATCTAAATATGCTATATATTTTAACGAAAATATAAGTAAAAGAAATACGACAATTACAAAACACATCGTAAATTGATATAACGGGTTAGCAAAACTAAAAGCATATATCACTAACATCTTATGCAAGTCAAATATCGTTATGTGATTTTGCTTGAATAATAAAATATTATTTTTAATCCAAAAGCATTCTGCTAAAATAATAAGTAGATTATAACATATATACATGTGGTTTTTCATTTTTAGTCCACAAAGTAAAACCATTTGAAATATGTTAAGTGATTCATTTCTTAATCGATAATAATATATAATCAAAAAAAAAATTTAAAAACCCTGTGCGTGCACAGGTATTATAACTAGTTATATTATATACGTAAACTAGTAAATAAATTTTATCATAGATATTTATATGGACTCTAAGATTCAGGTTTAAACATAATAGATAACTAATAACCTTTAACATTATTATACATCATATCTTATAACCATCTATATTTAACTATCCATGCAAGCTAGTTTCGTTCATCTTATCAAAACATATCACCATATATGAGATTTAGTTTCTAATGAACCATATTGAGAGTTTATAACACATGTGACGATGACTTTTCGAAACGAATTTATACGGTTTATTGAGCAGGTACCAACGTTTACATATTTCTTAACTTAACTTAGTGATGCTTTTAGAATAGTTTCAAGAATTTCTTACCATAATTCTTATGATTATATACTGAGATGATAGTTAAAGATATACCTCCGAAAATAATAGATCAAAACCGAAAAAAAATCACGAGCACTAAGATAAACGATACACAACCGAACCCAAATCTGGACGTACACGAACCGTTAAAACCGAAACCAAGCCTTTGTTGATCGAACCAAATAAAGATAGCAGCAGTTATGTCGCTGTTGGTTTGTGTGGTGTTTTTGTGTTGGCGTTCGAATGAAGAAAGAACAAAACAGATTCCGTTTTATACCGAATCAAGAAACGTTATTTTGTTTTATACCGTTATATGATAATGGTCATAATTATGGGAGTTAAATGGGCTTTAAGGATCCTAATTAGGGGTATTAAATGGGCTGGTAAAACATGGGTTTAAAACATATTTAAAAGAGATTTAATTAGCATAATGACTAAGTTTTAATTGGGTCAAGAGAATGTTTCAAATGACGTTTAATGGCCGAATTTAATGGTCTTAAAGGAAAGGTTTAATTTTGTACAAAAACTTTAAATGATGTTTGATTTAAAAAATGTTTAGTTTATTAGGTATAATTTTTATTATATAACATAGTTAACAATTACATAAACGTATCGTAAGGTTTATAAAAGTTCAAATTTATCTGAAAATTTTAGGTTTCTGAATTTTAGGGTTTTACAACTCTTCCCGTCTAAAAAGAAAATTTCGTCCTCGAAATTGAAAAGAACCGGATAGAAACATACAAGATAACGAAAGGAATTGAAAACGATTCAAACGAACGAAAGGTTAGTTTTCTCATGACTCGATTCAGAAGGTTCAGAACATTTCAGATTCTTCAATAATGACCGATGATTTCAAACTGAATCCAACAGATGCGGAACACATATATGACAGATAACAGACCATTAGGCGTATAGGCAGATATGATGATAAGGACTAAATTCCGACATCGATTTATTAATAGGTTCAAATCAGATATTCCGGAAATATAACAGAAAATAGATTAATGTATCAAGACGTAAAATGAAAAGCATAAATAAAAAAAATGAACCGATGAATTCATGAACCGACAACCCACTTTTTTTAGGACAATCACCAAACTTATGCTCCATTGAATCGCAAGCCTAGACTCAGAAACATGATAAGAATGCCCACAATGAAGAAACGAATCAGTGAAGACAAAAATCAAAGGTGAAGATCAAAATGTAAAGAAGACAGTCAAAGCAAAAGGAAGCCTAATGTCTACCCAATCCTCACAGGTCATAGCCTAAGCTCTAGAGGTCGAATCCTAATCTCTGATACCATAATTGTAACACCCCAACCCGACAAGGGTCTAAAGTGTAACATTATGGTGTCATTTCAGAACATAAAGTGCAAGCGGAAGACATAGCTCAATAAATTTCAAATCTTGAGACTAAAAGGGCTAATAAAACAAATACAATCAAAGCCAGCTTCTGAAATAATCAAACAAAATCCACGAAGACTAAGGTAGGGTTGGTCCATTAAAAGCTCCTACAGTCATCACTTAATCACAGCCTCTAACTTGATACCTGCCGCAGGGAAAAGAAAATGCGGTTAAGCTAACGCTCAGTGAACAGATATAAACATATGAAAGGTAACTGAACATAAGCGAATAAACAAAAAATCCAATGAGAACCTGCTGAGAAACAATGTCATAAAGAATATGAAAGGTCATACGAAAATGGAAATCAATGAATAATGCAAAAGTGGTCAAAGGGATAGTAACTGAAGTTGCTCATGTACCAAAACATTCAATCAATCATTTCATTTCACAATACATTATACCGTCAATTCCTTTATTGTACATGGAGCTGCAGACTCCAATGTACCGGATTGTGATGGGGTGTAGGGTCACACACCTACCAATCACCAGATATCATTACACATTACCTAGGATGCATACGCTCCCCTGCAAAATAGATTAACACATACACTAGCTCAAGGCTAGCATGCATACTCAGATAATGGCCACAGATACAGATAAGGGAAACGCCGTGGATCAATCACACCTCCACAGAAAGTGTCATGCCATTGGTGCCTCAATGACATGGCCATGTTACCTCCATGGCTAGAGATAGTACCTTGAGCAATGGGTCAAACCAAATGGATCAAAACAAAGGGTCATAACAAATGGGTCATATCAGATGGATCATAACAAAAGGATCATATCAAATGAATAATAACAAAATGATCATATCAATGATCCAGATCAAGGGTTCATATCAAAGGTTCATATCAAAGTAAACGAATCAAAGTCAATGAATACGAATCATGAGAAATGAATAATTAAACAAACGAACCAACCGATAACGATGTAAAGAGAAATGGGTATCCAGAATATCCGTACCAATACGAAATGCAAATGAAAGAATCTTTAAAAGGGGGACTGAATATCTGTACCAATATGAAATGCAAATGAAATAATGTCTAATAGTAAGACTGAATATCCATACCTATAAACAAACCAACGTGTACCCGAAACACAACTTACTCCCGCTTCAGATTATCTACACGATTTGAGGACATAATATTATTTAGAAAACTATTTAACTATTTCTTTGATTTATACATCATATATCATTTATACATTGATCAACCATTACAATGAGTTACGTTTTCTCATATATCATTTATTAAACATTCATATAATTTCTATACACTTTATATAAAATCGTAAAGCGAAACTATCATCAAAACAGATTTTCACTTTTAAAGTATTCAAGATATTCATATATAAAATGACAAGCACTAACTTGATGTGAGAATATCTTTGAACTGTTAATGTGATACTTATAGCCCAATTACGATAAACATTTCATTTGCTTAATAATGACAAATGGCCAATTTTTTTTTTTTTTTTTTTTTTTTTTTTCTTAACTTAATATACGTACCATCATCTTTTTCACCCGTAATATACCGACACCAAAGTTCAGATCCGATTTATATTTCGCATTATATTATATACGTAAACTAGCAAATAAATTTTATCATAGATATTTATATGGACTCTAAGATTCAGGTTTAAACATAATAAGTAACTAATAACCTTTAACATTATTATACATCATATCTTATGGCCATCTATATTTAACTATCCATGCAAGCTAGTTTCATTCATCTTATCAAAACATATCACCATATATGAGATTTAGTTTCTAATGAACCATATTGAGAGTTTATAACACATGTGACGATGACTTTTCGAAACATATTTATACGGTTTATTGAGCAGGTACCAACGTTTACATATTTCTTAACTTAACTTAGTGATGATTTTATAATAGTTTCAAGAATTTCTTACCATAATTCTTATGATTATATACTGAGATGATAGTTAAAGATATACCTCTGAAAACGATAGATCAAAACCGAAACAAAATCACGAGCACTAAGATAAACGATACACAACCGAACCCAAATCTGGACGTACACGAACCATTAAAACCGAAACCAAGCCTTTGTTGATCGAACCAAATAAAGATAGCAGCAGTTATGTCGCTGTTGTTTGTGTGGTGTTTTTGTGTTGGCGTTCGAATGAAGAAAGAACAAAAGAGATTCCGTTTTATACCGAATCAAGAAACGTTATTTTGTTTTATACCGTTATATGATAATGGTCATAATTATGGGAGTTAAATGGGCTTTAAGGATCATAATTAGGGGTATTAAATGGGCTGGTAAAACTTGGGTTTAAAACATATTTAAGAGGGATTTAATTAGCATAATAACTAAGTTTTTAATTGGGTCAAGAGAATGTTTCGGATGACGTTTAATGGCCGAATTTAATGGTCTTAAAGGAAAGGTTTAATTTTGTACGAAAACTTTAAATGATGTTTGATTTAAAATATGTTTTGTTTATTAGGTATAATTTTTATGATATAACATAGTTAACAATTACATAAACGTATCGTAAGGTATAAAAAAGTTCAAATTTATCCGAAAATTTTAAGTTTCTGAATTTTAGGGTTTTACATTATGCATGCATGATCTTGTGTCCATAACTCGATAAGGCTAAACTATAAATAAGGACAATATATGGTCCCATATCAAACTCGTGGATGGATTCATAAGTACTACTAAGAGCTATTTTGAAATTAGAGCACAAATGGCATATCTAGCTATAGAAACATGTTGCTTTTTTATTTCTATTTTTGGTTTATGTTTCCTTTAAGTTGTCATTATATGTCAAGAGTTAGGATTAAATAAGAATAAGAATTAAAATAAGAATAAGAGTAAATGACACTGTTCATCGCTACACTTTCCTCATATTTCATACGACATCCAAAAACGCTAATATTTTCGTTTTTGATCCAAAATCAAGTTTTTATTACGCCGCTAGTCCAAAATCCTGACGATCATTCAATTTCCTAGTTAAGTCGGTCTCACGTGCAAATCACATGAGGGCAGTTTTGTCTGATCACTTTTTTTTTTTAGCATTTTGTTATGTGTTTGTATAATTTTTTTTTTCTTTTTTTTTTTTGACTTTTTTGTCTTTTTATTAATTTGTTTTTAATTTTTTTATTTGTCCATTTTATAAGTGACTCCCACCGCCACTACTAACACACAATATCCAACTCAACCCCCCTCACCACTCTTCTTCAACCTCCATCCCTCCTCACCATTGTCACCACCGTCACCTACCACCACCATCCGTAAAACTTATAACATGTTGCAAGAGTATGTATTCTAGTAGTAGTTTAAAACCTCAATCCATTTCCAAGTTGGAAGGTAACTGTTTGACACCCAAATCTAAAGTCAAAAGGTACATCATTTCTGGGAATGAAACAAAGATCTAAAACAATCCTCAAACAGCACTAGACATACAATTGAGTGAAATACCAGAAACTCACGCTCTCGTGTCAAAACCAATAAACTCGACAATTTGCACTAACATAAAATCTAATCATCTAAACACACCTTTTTACATAAACAAGTCTCTAAAGCATCACAATGACCAAAACCTACACCTGAATACCTGATATGCAAATTCTATACTAAAATCAATAATTCTAAAAAAGTTAACAGAGCCCACAAGTCAAAGATGCATTTCCACTATACAAGATCCACAAATAACAACCAAAAAGTTTAATTTTTTAACAAAATTTCCAAGAATTAAAGATGGTTACCTACCTCTGAAGAAGAACAAGATGGGATAAAGAGGTAGAATTGAAGAAATGAACTAATGTTGGTGATTTAATAGTCAATGAGATATTGTTGGAATCCTATAAAAACAAAACACAAAATACCGTTTTCAATTTGGTGGCTTTTGTTTAGTTTTGATTTATAATAGAGTTTCTTGTTGAGATTTTGGAAAATTTTTGAGTTTATATATATATATATATATATATATATATATATATATATATATATATATATATATATATATATATATATATATATATATATATATATATATATATTTTAGGTTTTGATTATGATTAATAGGTGGTTGTAATGAAGAGAAGATGATAAATAATGAGGATGATGGTAGTGGTTGTGGTGGCGGCGGCAGACATACATGGGGGTGGCAGCGAGATATAGCGGTGGTGATGGCGGAAGGATGGCGGCAGTGACGAAGCCGAGACTTAAAAATTACACAAAATATATACGATCGTTTAGATATAGCGGTGGTGTAGTGTGGATCTTGTATAGTGGAAATATTACACCAAAACAGTGATGAGCCTATCTCTTTAATTCAGGTGGGCCAAATTTAATCTATTGTGCTAACTGCTGAATATATTACAACATGTAAAATACTAAGAAGTAGTAACAAATAAAAATGTTGGTTTGGCCATGATCTAGTGTTATAGTAGGGTGGCGACAATGGTGAGAAGGGATGTAGGTTGAAGAAGAGTGGTGAGGAGGGTTGGGTCAGATATATATATATATATATATATATATATATATATATATATATATATATATATATATATATATATATATATATAGGGTAAAGATCAAATAAAAAGACAAATTTCCGTAAAAAGAATAAAAAGAATTTTTTTTTAAAAAAAGTTCTCGAAAAATTCTAAAAAAATTCCACAAGATCGGGTATGTTGGTGCATGAAAAAGTTGTAAAGGAAGTTTATCTAAAAGTGGATACTTTATCCCGAAAAAAATTATAAAAAAGTACATTTGTGCATTAAATCGTTTTTTTGTGCATCAAAAAATCGTTTTTGGACCCAACTTCTTTTGACTTTTTTCATCAAAATAACATTGCGCATCTAACTAAAACAACTTGAAAATTTTGTGCATTAAATTTTTTTTTTGTGCATTAAAATTTTTTTTGCGCATTAAAATTTGTTTTTTGTGCATTAAAAAAAATGTATAAAAACTCAAAATTAGAAAAACTTCTTTCACAAAAGTTTTATGCACCAACATACCCGATCTTGTGAAATTTTTTTAGAATTTTTCGAGAACTTTTTTAAAAAAAATTTCTTTTTATTCTTTTTACGGATATTTGTCTTTTTATTTTAACTTTACCCTATATATATATATATATATATATATATATATATATATATATATATATATATATATATATATATATATATATATATATATATATATATATATATATATATCCGACAGAGCAGAGAGAAAGAATGGTGACATGGCATCACCTCTTTGCCGTCGAATTAAATCAAAAATAAATCTGAACCATTAAAAATGGATTTAACTTAATTTATAAACCCTTACCTTAAATTTTGGAAGGTAAATATTTAATTAGCACATGTTCAATTGTAGCTTAAATCTAAATGTTACCAACTACGTTAATCTAATCTATAGCAAAAATGCAGTGAAGTTTGTTGATATTTTAAATCGGACAAAATTAAATTGCAAAACTCTTTCTATGTTCTGGCTTTACCTTTTAAGTAAGGGCTCATGATCAAGACTAAAAGGTAGGTTATCCATTTCAAATTACACATATTCCTAACATGTTTTCACACAAACCATTGTATACGGTGTTATGGCTTAGGAAATATTTCCAAATTGTTGTGTATGTGTCTTCAAGATTGTGTTAAGTTTCTTCACCTCATCGGTTTAACCATTTCCCTTTTAGTCCAGTTATTAATCATTTGTGTTTAACACATATAGTATTGGTTTCATGGCATTGTTGGTCAATACTTCTTGGCACTCATTGATGGACTCGACACCTTCTCCTGCTAATATCAACAATTAGAATGTCTTATTGTCATCCGGACACTAAAAATCTCTTAGTGGACATGCGCAAACGATCAGTTACAATGGGTAATTCGTCATTAAAAAGCATGCATTTGGTTTTTCAGTCGAAGTACGTAGTATTAAGGGTATGGTTTGTTATTGTGACTTGGCAGTTTAGAGATATTATATTTTGTAATTGATATTCAGATAGTGGGCATAATATATAAGCAATGATTATATTTGATGAATTCCAATTGTAGATATGTGTACGTGATTTTTAGGAATTTAACCCGTGTCTACACATGACACGCAATTTTATAACTTTCTTCAAAAGGTTCAATTGATGAATAAACCCTAACCCCACACAACTTTTTTAGATGCCGACAGAACAAAAATGCACATTTGGGGTGGGGAGTGATGCCACCACGTCAATGCCCCAATAGAAAATCTATGGATTTTATTTCTCATTAACACGGTTTATTCGGGCAACGCACGGGTATTGCACTTGTTGTGTGTTAGTGGTGGTGGTGTGACCCACTTAAAAAATGAAAAAAATAAAATAAAAATAGAAGTCATATTTGTGCAAAGAAAAAAAAGAGTTTGAACAAAAAAAATAATAAAAGTACAAAAAGTAGATTAGCAATAGTAACATGCACAGTTGCATGCTCAGAACAACAAGCCAATACATAACAAAATGCAAAAAAAGTGATCGGACCAAACTGCCCTCATGTGTTGCGCATGTGAGGACTGACTTAACTGGAAAATCTAACGACCGTCAGGATTTTGGACTAGCGGCGTAATATATTCTAGATCGTGGATCAAAAATGAAAATATTAGCGTTTTTGGATGTCGTATGAAATCTGGGGAAAGTATAGGGATGAACAGTGTAATTTACTCTAAGAATAATAAGAAGAAACCACAACCATTCATTTCAGATGCATCCACAAAAATAGATGCATCTCCCTTTAAAATTCTCCATCTTATTTAAAATGTGTGGCTAGAAATTCTTCTTATTTTTCTCATTTTTGTTTTTCTTCATACTAGATCCCTTCCCTATGTGTCAAATTGTCAAGTCTTCTTGTTAGAAAGTTTTGGAGTTTATAGAAGTATTGTGAATCCTAAAAGAATTAGAAAGACAAACAACATATGATTTATAGACTAAAAATGGTCCAATCGAAGAATTGAACATGAAGATATAAGAGTGGTGATAAAACCACAAAAAAATTTCCACAAAATGAGTTGTCAATCTTTAATTGGTGTATTTTTCTATATTTTCTCTCTCTTTTCTTTGATTTATCGAATAAAAGAGTGACATCTCATTTTGTGAGAGTTTTTGTGAAATTCTTTTTGTGGTTCTATCAGTACTCAAGATATAATTAATCAACTCAAAACTTATACCACATTTCACTTTGTATATATATTTCCTTACAAAGACAAACTTTTCAATTCTGACAATGAAGATATGATAAATCATTATATGTTCTCACTTACCAACCTCAAACAAATATAAAGAATAAAAATGAAGTAGAAGAACTTGTATTTTAAATGAACAAGCTCAAACTTGAAAAGTATCTTTCTCCACATGTAACATGTCATTATTGTTGGAATTATATAATCATGACATGCATATAAATAAACCATTAACATCAAGTAAACATATGCGGAAGCGTTATAACAAGATCATATAACATGTAATTAATTAATCAATACTCCCTCCGTCCCAAAATTATAGTCCCCTTTTGACTTTTTCGGTCTTTATTTTTCAACTTTGACATTAAATATTTTTGTTTATATTACATAATACTTGATGCAAAATATATAAATGGATTGAGTTTTAAATGTATTTTTCATTGGTATAATTTTCATCAACTATTGTATAACACAAACAAAAATATTTAAAGTCAAAGTTGATAAAGAAAGACCGAAAAAGTCAAAAGGGGACTATAATTTTGGGATGGAGGTGGTAATAAATAGTAAACGCACCTTTGTGATTCTAGCCCGACCAAGAATCAATTAAAGAAATCTTCAACTTATGAACCCTATTTAGGGTTTATGTGGATTGTAAGAATAACCCCTTACCTTTTTGTTATTCAATCCAAGATATAACCAATAGTGTGGTTATATCACATTCTTGTACGCACGTACTAAAACAAGTTAAAGTTATGCAAGTAATAAATAAACTAAACACTTTTGTAGCTTCAAAAATTTCGATTCCCTAAGGGATTAGGGTGATCGATTTTTGCAAGAGAAGAGGAGGAAAGAAAAACACCAAGTACCATGTGTACAAGAGTTATGAAACAATGAATCCTTGGGTTTGTTTATATAGGTAATGTAACTTGGAGCTCAAGGCATTGAGGAGGTGCCTCAACCCATTGCCAACCGGTTTTAGAACCCACAAGGGGATTCTAGAACTTTCATGACCTTCCAATTAATTACATATAATACTTTCCTTTTCTTCGTCTAACGGTCGTTAGCCTTTTCCGTTAAATGTTAATGATCGTTAAGTGTTTATGTTTAATTAATAATTAATATAACATTTATATTTAATTATTAATCTTTAACTTTCATACGTAAAGTGTGCAATCCCGTGATCTCAAGTTCGATCCTAACACACAACTATTAATTTATGTTTATAAAACTAACAGCTCCCACTTGGACATATCTTAATAGCACTACTACACAAAAGGCTATAAACACCCCCAAATAAAGATTGGTTGCATAAAACCCTATCCCTATGATAAAAAACTAGCGGGAATGGAAGGAACGGAGATAGGTTTTCTTGAAAAAACCAGTTTTCATAATACAAAACGCATAAAAACTGGGTTTGCGGGTAAAAACCTGTCTTTTTACACAATCAAAGACACTGGTGTTTAGGTAACGACATGTCTCTATGTATTTAATGTTCTAGACACCATTTTTGAAGAAACAACCGGTGTGAATATTCTCTATTTTGAACTTCCATCCCTCAACGACTCTTCACCCTCTTGTACACCTAAATTCCGAGAATAATGTGCAAAAAATTATTTCAGAAAACTAGTCATTTACTTGAATAAAAGCTAAAACGTTGACCCTTGACTCGATTTGAATTAAAAAAACCACATGTTCATTTTAACATTGACCCTTGACTTATAATTATAAAAGCTAAAACATTTACCTTTGACCCGATTTGAATTAAAATAAACCATGATTTATAACAATGTTTTGAAAATCGGGTCCTAAATCGACCCGATCGAGTCACCGGGCACCGGGTCAACCGGTTCGATTGATTTGACAGACGGGTCAACCCGGTTTTTAATTTATTATTTTTTCTACCGGGTCAACTGGTTCGACCGCCGGGTCAACCGGTTCGACCACCGGGTCAACCCTGATTTTTATTAAAAAAATTTGAAAAAATGAAACCCGGCCGAGTTTCGAAAACCAGGTTGACCCGGGTCACTCAAAACCCGGCGGGTCTAACCGGTTAACCCGGGTTTTCTTGACCCGTTTTTTGGCCGAAACCGGTTAACCCGGCCGGGTCGACCTGGGTTTCAAAACACAAATGGTTATAAAAGCTAAAGATCGACTTATATATGCTTATAAAAGCTTGAATTAATGAAAACATTTCGACCCAAAAAAAAAAAAACCCTTTGGCGATTCCCTGTGGCGATTTTTTTCCCTAAACACCTTTTCTACCATTCCATCAATTCTGTCTACTTTCTTGGATTTGTTGCATCGATTCTGGTTTGGAGTACTTATTAACATCTTTGTTAATTTGTTTCTAGATTAAATTTGTGTACTTTTCTCAAGATCTGGACAACTTTTTGTAGAATCGATTTGTTAGGGTTTCCTCTAAATCGTTTTTTTCTTTTTACCGACTTTAGGGTTTCCTGGATCGATTATCTTTTATCCTAAGTCGGTTAGCACACTTATTTAAGCTTCATTGATATACATTCGATTCGCTATTGGTGTGTTCATAATGGGTGCTGGGTAGGAGTGGTGCGTTATTGATTAACCCTAACTTTTCATAAGTTAGGGTTTCTTGTTGATTTGTGTTTCTTGTATACATGCGTGTGGCAGGACTGTTTTTTATCTGGTAGGGGTGGTTTGTTACGACTGGTTGTGGGTTACGAGGGATGGAAAAAGGTTACTTCAACAAAAATAGTGCTCGTAAGGGCACTAGAGATGCGGGATCTTCTACTAGTTTGGCCGATCAAACTGGTGGTTCACAAGCTGTTGATGCATCAGGTAATGTAGTCGATCTATCTGATGTTCCAATGGTTGATGTTGATGTTTTGGCTGATAACGTGAACAAGGGTAACGATAAGGTTGTTTTGGATGATTTGGAGCATTCGTCCTCTCATGGTTCAAAACAGCCTAATGTGGAGCAATTAATTGCTAATGCGAATAAGAAATTTGATGAAGCAATGAATAAAATTGACTCTGATATTGCTAATATGGCTTCATCTTCTAAGTTGAATAATTCGGGTGGTATTGGGCTTCATCCTACGAATTTTAATGAGAATATGAATCAGAGTGTTACCTCTGATCCTAATGAACCCAAGGTTGATACTACTAGTGGTAATGGAGCTAAGTCGGTTTCTTATGCGGGTGTTGCTTCTAATGAATCCATGAAACACGTGTCTAATTTTCGGAGGTTAGAATGCAGCAAAAAGAAGGATATTGACCTTTCTGTCCCGATGAAAGTGGTGGAAGAGGTGAACATGAGGTTTGAAAATACTCTTTACGGATACTTCCTTGGTCAACGCCTTGCTTTTCCTGTTGTTGATTACTATGTTCGTAATGCGTGGTCTAAGTATGGTTTACAAAAGGTTATGATGAATGCTAAGGGATTCTTTTTCTTTAAGTTTACTTCGAAGAAAGGTGTTGATGATGTCCTTGATAATGGTCCTTGGCTGATTCGTAATGTCCCTATTATCCTTAAACCATGGACATTGAACACCAACTTGCTTAAAGAGGATTTGACTAACATTCCGGTGTGGGTTAAATTCCATGATGTTCCTTTAGCTATGTTCTCCGATGACGGGCTTAGCCTTCTTGCTACAGTGATTGGGACGCCCAAAAGGTTAGATGCATTTACTAGTCAAATGTGCAAGGAGTCTTGGGGCCGGAGTAGCTTTGCTAGGTGTATGATTGAAGTAAAGTCGGATGAGGTACTAAAGGACAGTCTCACTGTTGAGATTCCTCTACTTGATGGTACGGGTTCGACTATTGAAAAGATCCGGGTAGAATATGAGTGGAAACCGCCTCGCTGTGATAAATGTAAGGTCTTTGGACATACTTTGGTTGATTGCCCTAAGGTTGTCATACCGAATGCTCAACCTACTATGAATGCAAGGGATGGTTTCCAACCTGTTAACAATAAGAAGAAGGGAAAGTTAGTTGCTTCGAATTCGGGTCGAGGAGGTTTTACCAAACCTGTGGTGGGTAAGCATTTTGAATATCAGCCCAAAAAGACTCTTCCTGAAACTAAGAAAGCTAATGTCAGTAAGAAGATGGCTTATGATGTGGCTAGTACGAGTGGAACCAAGATCACTACTTCTAATCAGTTTGATGCCCTTAATATGGATGTTACAGATGGTTTTGGTAGTCCTAAGGTTGTTACTAACAAGGATGTGGATGTTGGCAGTACAATGGAAGTTAATAAGGATGAGTCGGTTACGACTGGTACTTCCTCACAAGTCCCTCTTGTGAGTGATTCGCAAGAAACGCTTGTGAGTGATTCTATGGGAACAATGGAAGTTGGCTCTACTCCTATTGTTGAGAAAATTAGTAAGCTTGAAAAGCTGTTGATCGATGGGACAGCTACTCTTGTGGATGATGC
This sequence comes from Artemisia argyi, assembly GCA_030686995.1. Classification (NCBI taxonomy): domain Eukaryota; kingdom Viridiplantae; phylum Streptophyta; class Magnoliopsida; order Asterales; family Asteraceae; genus Artemisia; species Artemisia argyi. The sequence continues at coordinate 231,831,470 of CM060702.1, read as the reverse complement.
TGGTCATCCTATTCCGTCTACCTCTGTTACTAAGAGGGCTAACCCATTTTCTAAGGTAGGTGAGGTTGTGGCTTCAGATAGTGAAGAGGAGGAGGTTCTTAACACTTTCGATGAATCAGCTAATCTTTTTGGTGGTGGTCATGAGCGTGAAGATGAGTATGACTATGATGATTATTCGAAGCAAATTTATGATCTTTCTGGGGAATTGGATGCTCTTAATGCCTTTTATGGTCTTAATCTCCAAGGTCGTAGGAAGTAGTTTATCTTTTGTCAGAATCATTACCATCATGTGAGTAATGATTTGTTTTGAAAATAGGAAGTATCTTGTTATGTAAGCTTTTCGCCTATGTAACGGGCTGAGATATGGGATTCACCCATATCCGTTGTACTTAAACGTTTTTTGGAGTAATATATTTACCGGGTCGTTGACCTTTTACCCAAAAATAAAAGCTTGAATTTAAAAAAAAAAAAAAAAAAAAAAAAAAAAAAAACGTTGACTTATAAATGCTTGTAAAAGCTAAAACATTGACCTTTGACCCAAAATAGGCTAAAACATCGACCTTTGACCCGATTTGAATAAAAGTTACTCCGTAAAACATTGACTTATACGTAAAATGCTTATAAAAGAATACATTAAAACCACCTGTTCATTTTAACATTGACCTTTGACCCGATCTGAATTAAAAAAAAAAAGGACTCTAATACACCCTCCCACATAGAACCCTGCTTTAAAGAAAAATCCCACTTTATTTGTTTGATTTTTTTCCTTATTTTGAGCGGGATTTTGGCCCCCGTTTTTTTTTTTTTCACTTTGACTTTAGGGTTTCGCATACATACAAACAAAAACTCAAAATCGGCATCTCTTGATTCCAATCCACTGTTTGAGTTTTAAAATCTAAAACAATATCATCCATTTAATCATAAAATAGTGATATTGATGGGTTCAAATGCTTTTGATTCCAATCAACTGGTTTGTGTTTTAATCGTGCTTTGTTCAACCTTTGGTAACATCATAGATGTTTTATGAATTTTCTTTTGTAATATTGGTAACATCATAGGTATTATTGTGGCATATAAAACAAAGTGTGCACCTTTTTTTATCTGTTTTCCGTATCTATTCTAGCCTAAAATTATGGTAAAGGGAGATGGGTCAAAGATGACATCGGCCTCTCTATTCGGGATCTGGTTGTAAACAGTGGTTGTCGGGGATGTAGGCTTGCCGATTAACTCAGTGAACCGCATTAGATCTGAAAAGTTAAAGTGGCAGCCAAAAGATTGCAAAATAGATGATTTCACAGGGCGTAATTTTCTTAAAAGGTCTGGCACTTTATTCCTATAGAACTTATAGTCATTTCTACGCACAAGTTACAGTGTTTTTGCAAATTTTGCTGATTTATGTCAGAATGCAGGACAAAACACTGACCTTTATTGGGGATTTAGGGCACCAACAGTTACAGTCATTAATGTGCCTAATCACAGGTGGTGCGCAGCGAGGCATGATGTTGGTAAGAAATATGGTCTAGTCAAAGCGCGTGGGTCAATTTGGCCAAACGTAATACATATAAGAGGATAGCAAAATAAACAATGCTAAGAACATAAAAATTCACAACATTATAAAGTGGGTGAATGGTGAATTACCGAAGTACCATGGGTTGAAGGCGTTTATAGGTCTATTTCACCTAGACACTTCTTTATGGGTATGTTTTGTACATTAAAAAAGCACGAAACTTTGTCACTTTTTGCTATCAGGTTAAAGTCTTTAAGACCCGTTTCTTGTGATCTTGGTTACTGTAACACAAATGTTGTTGTATTCTCGCAATCTTGAGATACCTTCCTTTGACTGTTATCCAAGATCATGTTTTTTATATGTGAGTGTCCATTTAACAAAATTAATACATATTCTTTTTTCATTCTATAACCTCATAAACCTTGCGCCTTGCCGCCTTAATTCTTGCATTTTCATCTTCCCACTTTGGTTAATTTATGAAATATATTAGAAGTTCATATATGATATGCTTATCTCAGTGATCATTTTAACAAATTAGTTACTTTATGCTTGGTTGGCTCGACAACATGTTTTACTAATGAAGTGGCTCAATTAAACAACAATCTACAGCTATCTAAAAAGCATGAAACTTGATCGCTTTTTGTTGTCGGGTTCAAGTCTGAAAGGCCTACTTCATATTTGTGGATCCTTAGCATTGCAACACAAATATTGGTGCAGTCCTGTGATTGGAAGGGTGGAGGTACATGTAACAATACTAGCATGATAGCATTAAAGCAGGTATAGAAGCACATATTCGATCTATAATTGGGATGATGTATACAGTATACCAGGTAAGTTTGTACGCTACAACATTTTTTAGACGCTTAATTTATTTTTTTGGTCTTTTGTTTCATGTTATCAATTTGTTTGGTAATTGTTAAATCATAAAAATATAGTGTTATGAATTAAACAAGCAATATTTAGGATAATGGGAATGATTATATAGAACGAAACATGCAACATAAAAGCAATGGGAATACTCATTCCTTTCCCCTATATTATTGTTACCTTTCCCTTTCCTATTACTCAACTTGAACCAAGCACACCCTTAGTTGTGTTACAGTACATTATCTATTTTATTTTTATTTTATTTTTATTTTTTACAAATTAAGCATATAAACCAAGAGGTGCGTTATTGATACGTTATATTTGCATCTCCTCCTCCTTCTATGTAACATTGTCTCGATTATTAAAACTTCTCCATGAAACTTAACTGTGGATGACCTTGTTCCCATTAAAACTGGCAAGATTTGTGTCTCGTGGACTTATATATTGTGTTTACAAAATCAAGATTCTAATTGTTACTTACACATGGACTTGCTTGCAGGTTGTGAAGCCTAGACCAGTACAGACGGCAAGTATTCTTGGGATGCTTGGAATGTTCAAGAATGTTCCAGAATGTATGTGATTTGTATTTGTATGTTTGTTTTATTACTTTAATTTTGTGGTTTTCTACTATATTTCAGTCCGAATATGCTAACTCAGACATTTTTAAAAGAACCATTTTTTATAGTTATTTGGCTTGGGTATGTAATTTAGCTCTCATGTGTTATATTGCACTTTCTACTTGATGCTAGGAATGGGATGCCTTGGTGTTATCCGCGTTTGCATCAGAGAAACAACTACATACAACAAGGCAAGAGCTGAGTCATTGTTTATACCAGGTACTACTGACAACTAGTCTTTTTCGTTCGAATAAGCATATGTGTTGACCTTTTTCGGATCATGGTTCTTTAGCTAGCCTCATTTCTTTTTGTTAATGTTTGCCTGAGCTCATGAAGTTAGGATTCCTATTATATCTCAAGATAACACATAGTGCTACCTCCAAAGCTCCAATCGTTCTTGAAGTTATCTGAATCATAAGAGTATTCTCTACAATCTTCTTCTTGAATAACTCACTAGACGTGCAATAGTTTCATCCTTTCTAGAACTTTTTGTTTTTTAGATTACTGATGTTTTTTTTAAATTAATTGACGTATAGGTACCTTGGAGTGACGAGCGTCCGTTAGAGAACAAAGAGTTGCATGGCATCATCAGTGCATGGTTTACATTGTGGCGCGATTAATCCCGGATAATGATGTTCAATTATGTTGAATTCTAGTGTTTTTCTTTATAGTTTGTGGAATTCTAGTGTTTTAATTTTGGATTTTGTCTAAGATTTATGTTTAGTAGAATTGGCGTATTATCTAAATTCACTTTGTTGATTTCGACATTTGTTGTGTATTTAATCACTTTATATGTATTTGATGCATTTATATATATTTCTATATTAAAAAAAAATCATTTCTAAAAATTTTCAATATATAGGGATTTTTTTTTTTTTAATAAAATAGATTTACTAAAAAGACAGGTTTAAGTTAGAAACATATCTCTTTACTCTATAAAAAGATAGGTTGGATCTTTCTATAAAGATAGGTTGTGAGAGAACTGGTTTTAATGTCCAATAAAAATGTGTTTGTTTAGACTATAATGGAGACCGATTTTAAGGAGAAAACCGGTGTCGATGCTTCTGATAGAAATAGGTTGCCAAACCGGTTTCTATATGTTTCGATTATGGAGATACCCCCCTTTAGAGAGTGGTTCAAAAACCACTCTTCATGGGCCATTTTGACCGGTTTCTATGAGATTTTTTGTAGTAGTGTAGTGTGATCACATCGGTTAGCGTCTTGCAACACGCCGATGCCTCTAGTACGATCTCGAGTAAGGCTCCTGGAAAAACCATTTAATGATTTCTCATTATTATTATCCTTTTGTTTCTAATACCACGTTAATAAGGATATGGATCAAAGTCATTCCTTAATTAACCATTATGTTTCTCGTTGTTTGTGATTGATCAAGATTACCAAATCTTCTGAACGTATTCAGGGAAGATCTTGGGCACGGCCATGCAAACATCTTGACAACCCTACGAGGGGCCCAGCAGTATTAAACTTCAAAAATAAATTTGAAGGAACAAATTCTATCTTGACAACAAGAAAAACCCACAAACTTTGTAACACTTCCGACAACAACCCTTATGACTACCAGTTACGTATAGCGTTAAGTTGTTCCACAAAAAGGTACTACATTTATGACACTTATCTTGCATCTCAAGTCTGAGGATAACTTCTTATGATTTACTTAATGACAAGATCCATAAAGTAACATCATGTAGTTGGGATCATTCCTATATTCGGTATCATTGAATATCATCTGAAATGGCATGACTACGCATCAATATACTTTAAGTATATTATACCAACCTTCAGATTTGTCTTGATTTAATAATATTCCCATATTATTAACTAACAACGGACAATTTAGAATAACCTTTATTCATGGATTAAACATACAAAAACAGGATACAATATATTCTTAGGTCAATGGAACTTTATACAAATAAGCTCAAATGTGGAAACTTAGGACAGATTATAAAAGCTAGTACTACTGGCTTCCTTAAAAACCTAAAAGCCCTATGTCTAACTATCAATTGCTCACCTAATTATGTCCTAGATCAGGTACTAATCAGTCCTAGTTTCTGCTGATGCAATGGACAGAGCACAAATAGCTAACTTATGGATGAGAATTAAGTGCTCAAATGATTTTGAAAATCCAACTTTCTTTATGATTGTATTAGACCAGCTACCAGAGAACCAAAATCAAGAAGAATTACTCAAATCTAATCACAATTGAATCATGTGAATAGTCTGGAATTTAGCCAAATTCCAACAGATAAGCAACTTTTGACTTTTTTTATTTCTATCCTAAAGTTGACTAAGTTGAATTTCATTAAATCACTACTAATCCTAGATGATATACTAAGCTATGTAAACACTTGATTTACCTAAGAATACCTTCCATTGACCAAAAAACTTGATTTTACAAAATTAGACCGAGCGGCCGGCGACCTTTTTACTTTTAATAAGAAGGCGTCATGTGTCTTGTACCTTTTCTGCAAGTGTAAGCTACAAAAAGTGTGTACTTTTCAAGCGACCTAGTAAAAACGACTTTTTGTACTTTGAGCGACTTACTTTTATGTCAGTATATAGTACAAAAGTCAAACATTAAAAAATTTATATTTTATTGTTTATTTCCCAGATAACAAACAAGCGACATAAGCGACTAACGGCTATGTACTTTAAGCGACTTTTATTTTGCCTTTTCAATGTTACCTTTTTGAATACTTTTTGTAAAAAGTATATTATTTTAAATCACTTTTGACACAAATTTCATTACAATTATATAAATATATTTGTTAAAAACACACACAAACACACACAAACAAAATTAAATTCATATATGGAACCACACACACCAACAATACACGGATCTACTCAGATTGTGCCATAATCGACCTCCAATCTTTAACAATGTTTCGTATTAGGGTATGTATACTGTTATTCTAGCTCTTATACTTTTATTTTTTATTCCATAATTCGTAGGATTGTTCTATAATGTAATTTTCAATCGAGTTACTTGATGGTATCAATGTTACCTTAGATTTCATGAAGTATATGAATAAATTTCACGAAGTATCAATGTTACCTTACATTTCTCTCTAATTAAACGTACTATATGAATAATATTTCTGAACCCTGTTACACAAGTTGGCAATTGAATTACTTGATGATATATCTGTTGGGGTACTTTGTCTTAAAAATTGAGCATTTATACCTACATGTATGTCTTACCTTAAACTTGCCAAAAAATGGAAAACAATTGTGCATTTATGTTTGTTCTGGTACTTTGTCTTAATAACTCAGTATTTATACCACACCCTTTACATGTATAGCTCACCTTAAACTTGCAAAAAAAGGCAAAACATATGACCATTTATGTCTATTGAAGTACTTTATCCAAAAAAAATTAGCATTTATAGCATCAACTGTTTCAGTATATTGTTGTTATTCATTTAAAGAGGAACTTGTTTCAATATGGCTTATCTTAAACTGCCAAAAAAGGCAAAAAATGAGTATTTTATAGCTTTTGTTTTTGTTCTTTGTAGGAATATCAAGCCAAAGCCATCATTAGAATTAAACCGAATTACTTTTCTTTTATAAAATCCAAATTGGATAAAAAACGTATGAAGTTGTTTCACGCTACTTGTTTTGGTAAATGGTTGGACCTTTCTTATTTTGACAACGAACCACATATCATTGATTATATATTACTGATTCGTGTGAAAACCAACTTATATAATGTATAGTAGTATATCGAAGTGATCCGCGTAAAATACGGATCACCCGACTCGTATCCAAGTGAAGGCGAATGGAATCAAGAATATTGATTCGTGAAACCGTGAATTGAGAAGTGAAAAAGTGAAAATAGCAATCAATATATTCAAGTAATCAATATAAATAAATGACTAAAAACGTTATTCATATCTTTCGATATCTCTATGTTTTGATAATCACAAAACGAAAACTCATCAAACCAAAGATTATGACATAAACAAGTATTTAGTAGTAAATACTCATCTTTACCAATTAATCACCTAAGGTATGAATAAACAAAGTGTCTAATGTACTATAAGATCAAAGGAACACTTTTGTTAGTCACTAGATATTTATAAAATGTCACAAAACATTTTATATCTTTTGAAAAACATTTTTGGTATTAAAAGAATATGTTTAATTCATTACAAATTTGTGAATTCAAATTTTCACCCAAAAATGGCAAATCTAATCCAGAAAAATTTCCCTCACAAAAGGACAAGAAAATCCAACGTTCAGGAGGGCGGCCCCCTTAATTTTACTAGGCGGCCCCCTTAATCATTAAGAGGACCGCCCCCTAATTAAGGGGACCGGCACGCTCCAGAATAGTATTTTCTGGCCCTATAAATATTGGATCATTCCACATATTTTTCTCACCTTTTTGCACTAAAAACTTTCTGATCTAAACATCCTTTTCCATCCTCTAAAATTCCTTTGATCTTACATACTTTGATCTTTGTTTCAAAGTGATTCAAGCCTCAACACTCAAGCGCAAAGAGAAGAATACTTCTATTAGAAGTATTACAACTTAGTATCATCTTGCTATCTAAGTTGTTTGTTTGTTTCATCTTGTTGATCTTTCATATTTTGGTGAATAAGGTGTATGTATTAGTTAGCTAGATTTAGTTGTAGAATCTAGAATTGTTGTAAGTGTGAAGGAGAACTTGAAGTGAAGAAGTAGTGTTGGATAGTAGTGGAGATAGGAGATAGTAGCAATAGTGACTAGTAGTGAAGTAATTGAAGCTTCCAAGTGGAGAAGACTAGAAGACATTAGTAGATTGAAGTTGTGAAGACAATAGTGGCTTGAAGGTGCAAAGACATTATTGGTTTGAAGTGGTGAAGACATTGGTGCTTTGAAGTTGTGAAGTTGCAAGACATTGAAGTTGTAAAGTATTTTGTGAAGGCGTGAAGATACTTGTGGTGTGAAGAAGTATAGAAGAAGTAACAGTTGTGAAGAAGTTGTGGTGTGACATTTGGTGTGAGATTGGTTCTAGCTACGATTAGAACTCGACATTTTGCTTTGTGTCGTTAATTGGTGTAAGCTTTTGGTGTGTACGGTTTTCTCCGCCATAAGGGAGGTTATTGACTTAGTGAAGCAAACTCTCGAGTTTGGTGCTCGGGGAGTGGAGTAGGGCAAGGAAGGTGTCCTTGTAGCCGAACCACTATAAATCCTTTGTCTCTCGGTTTGATCTTTCCATCTCTCATTCTTTACTTGTTTACTTACTTGCTTCTTGTACATTATTATTATTGTGTGTTGTGCATATATTGATTTCACATAAAGATCAAACTAGGATTCCATTTAAAACCTTAACTATACATTAGTAAAATATAAGTATATACAATTATTAAAACACATATACATATATAAATACTTACTTGTAATTAAGTGAGATATATGAAATTATAATTTCTATTCAACACTTTAAATAAGTAGTATCTATGTGATATAGGTAAATTAATTTGTATCTATACTTTAGCTTCAAAGGTTTTTACAACTACCATTAATTCTTTGAAAGTGAACTTTTATTAAACGAACAAGACGCAAAACTATTCAACCCCCCCTTCTAGTTTTCCACAATTGGTATCAGGAGCCACGTCTAGCAAGATTTTTAAAATAGATTGTATTTTAAAACTTGTAACGATCTATGGAATTTGAAAAATATTTAGAAGGGGAATTTGCACAACAACCACCATTATTTAAAAATGATCATTTTCTTGAATGGAAAAACAAATTTGAAAATTATGTGAAATCAATAGATCTTGATCTTTGGCATATCATTTCAATTGGTGATTTTAAACCAACCAAAATGGATTTTGAAAATCAATATAATAATCTTCAAACCAAAATTGATAAGAACACTAAAGCTAAATTAATTATTTTCAGAACTCTACCAAGAGATAAATATGAAAGATTATTTCGTTGTAAAACGGCAAATGATATTTGGAAATGCCTTTTAAAGTTTCACTAAGAGAAATGTAAAACCAAAGATGATAAACTTGATATTGCACAAGAAATAGTTAATCTAGAAAAGTTAGTAAATAAACATTTAGTTGAAACAAACACATGTACTACTAGTTCAAATGTAATCATTGAAGGTATCTATAACGAAGAATACATGAGCCAAATCCGAAGAAAGAGCGTTAATAAATCATGGTGCAACAAGTGCAAAGAAGACAATGATAATACGGCTTATGAGAATATTCAAACAAATGTGAACACAAGTATTGATGGCAAGGACTACATGCTTCTAGATCCAAACAAAACAAGGTGCGACATGAACAATGGAATTGATCACCGTATAGCATGTGAAGAATGTACAACTACAAATAAGGTACAATCCAAAACCAAACATTTTTGCTATGATCAATTTATATTAGAATTTTCAAAAATGGAAAACAACTTCAAACATTTTTGCAACATTGACTCAAAAATTATTTCTAAAAACGAATCTTCAACATCCGCTGAAAACAACTTTAAAAAAGAAATAATTTTAGAAGATAAAATGTCTAGACTTAAAAGTAATATTGAAATTGATCTTGAATGTAAAAAATGTCAAGACTACAAACATGAAATTAAAATGGAAAATGAAAAAGCAAAAATATTGGCAAAATTCGAAAATAGTTCTAAATCTTTAAAATATCTTCTCAACATTCAAAAGTCATTTTATGATAAAACCGGCTTAGGATTTATCGTAAATGATCCTTCAACAAATGTATCAAAACAAATAAAATTTGTTAAACCTAGTGAATAAATTTATAACTAATACTATTAACACTCATTATTTATTACTCTAGTCAAGAAAGTCATTGTTTGTTAATTAAAACAAACTATTGATGAATTCTTGTACTTATCGATGACATCCTCATCATGTGCATTCAAGTGCAATGGATGTTCTCATCTAACCAACTAGGACCCATGAGAATCTGGGTACCAAGCTTTTTATCATGTTTAGGTAATTAACGAACGAAGAGTCTATTACCTGTTGATTTACTCATCTCGCTCTATTACCTTTGACGGCTATTGGTTTCTATCACGTTGTTTCACATTCTGCAAATGTTTCGCCTATGACGTCGTTGCGGGAATCTTCTTGTCTAGGCATTTTGTTCTTCACTATTGGAGTATTGGTATCATGGTGTGTCCGTTACTATTTCAAGATGAAGCCTCCAAAGCACAATTTTTATTAGCTTTCACGACTTGTGATGATTGGTGTGATCGATTAAGCATCTCGGATCTAGCTCCCTTGATTTCTATTTCGTTGGAATGTTACTTGGCTACTTCGACATGTTTCAGACAAACTTTTAAGATTTCTTCCATTGCCCTCATGCCCACTCTTAAAGAAAAGCTGGACATGAGATAAGTTTTCTTTTCAAAAACTTGCCAATATTACATTATATTTTAGAATGCTTTAATTAGTATGTGAATATGATTTAACTTATAAGTTGCCATGCTTTTAGATCATCAATACTAATATATGCATATATGTTATTAGCATTATTAACCTTCTTGTTGTTTAGTCTATTATCATATGTATTATAATTGAGACTTGTTAGCAACTTGATATTATGATGTTCCTTGTGTATATATATATATATATATATATATATATATATATATATATATATATATATATATATATATATACATTATATATAACAGGAGGCATATGACGTCATTAATGCCACCTCAATGTAATATGTCCATGTCATCGCCTTAATGTCCACATAAGCACTATATGACGTCATCAATGACATCCGGATTTATTTTGCCCAAAAAATTATGAAGCAAGATTCGAACCTTGCTCTTGGTATCCACACACTAGAATGTAAACCAATGGAGCACTTGAGTTTTTGTGTTTGATAATTGAAATCAATAAAGTCATGCTTTAATAACTATTGTATTCCCTATAGATATCATAAACCTGCAAATTATCTATACTACTTATAATGGAGATTTGGTCAACAAGTCAAGATGTGAAAAACTGAAATTAATGTATTCCCCATTTTACCCTTGGATACCCACAACCAATCCCGATTTAATCAACCACTATCTACTTTACATGCTTTTCTTTCATTCCCCATGTAAACGAAATACCATCTCTCTCACTAAAATACATCTCCCTCTCTCACTAAAATGATCTCACTTCTCTCTAAAGAAGCCTGCAGCCACCATCGGTACCACACACTCTCACTCTAAACCCCACGACCACATAAACAAAACCACCACCACCTGATCACGATTATGTATATTATTTTTACATCTTTGAGTTTTTCTAACATTTTTTACTTTTGATGTTGCTGTAAGTATTGTCGCCGGAATCCAGTGCCGCCGCCGGTGGGAATCTGCGCCATGGCATGTAAGTTTATCAATCTTAATTAAATAATTGATTTACTTTATATTGATATTGGTTTTTAGATGCTTAATTGTAAATTATTGGTATTTTGATTTTACTCTTAGGTTTAACTTGGGAGAAATTGGAGATTTCTGAATTGGGTAAGTTTTATGTATCTTATTTATCATAATAATCAGTTGGTAAATATCTTTTTTATAATGATCCGTTGGTAAATATCGTATTTATGAACTTTATTTATAATGGTTTAATTTTAGTTTATTAATTTTTTCTATTAGGCCTTTATCATGATTTTGGGGTTTTGTTAATTTGGGAACGGCAACAGCAGCTACAGATTCAGATCTACAGTTAGGTGCATTTAAGACGAATACTTGCCAAAGAAAAGCTTAGAAGATTATATTTTTAGCCAAGAAATGTCCCCAACTGCTTGGATCAGACGCTAAAAATCCTTCATGGTGGACCTGAGGGTCTCGCTTATCTTCACGAAGGCTTTGAAATCCAGGTATGAGTCTATTCGATTTTGATTATGGCTTTGGATACTTTCGTTGTTTTGTTAGCTTTTATTTGATTCACATAGCTTATTTGATTGTGCTTATGGCTTATTCATTATACATGTGTGATTCTTATAGAATATTATTCATATTTTGATACAAACTTTATTTTCGAGTTGGCAGTGTGTAAGTGGTATAATAAGTGGCTGTCACAAATCTGACTGGGTTAGATTATAGTCGCAACATCTGCATATTGGGAGGCCTTTAAGGTAACACTAAATATGGTTATTGCAAAACGTTTTTAATTTAGCTGATTTATTGTAACTGAGATCCACTATCACATATATTTCTAATACCAGATTGCAAACATGTTAATTTTATCTATTGAACATAATTCCATATTAACTTTCATATGCTTTAAACTCATATAGTCATTTACTCATCAGTTATGGTGTGATTGCAGGAATGTGTTTGGATTGATGGCTCAGTACATGGTGTTGAATTCGAGAAATTGGATTTGCTTTTGAACTAGGTAAATAAAGTATAGCACTAGAACAAATAATATATCAAAGTGATCAGCTTATTTGTTTATGACGAACCACATACATTATTCTATTGTTCCGAAGTTGTACTTAATACGTTACCATGGTTTTACAGGAAGAATTTCGCAACTGCTACATCAGCTGAACGTGAGCTTTATACGGGGATACTAGAAGAACTAGAAATGAAGGTGCCTGGTGCAACAACGGTTACAGCTGTTTCGTCTAAAACACAGGTACGTGTTTCTCGGTTCACAACTGTGTCGTTTGGGGATTTCTTTTTATGGTTCAAAATTCATTTTAATAATGCTCTATAATGTATAAATAAGACACCAGAACTGCCAATTCTAATACTACTCTTTAACAATTAAGAAATATGCACCAAGTTGGATGATACTTGAAACATGTGAAAATACTTTATTACCAATATTCATGAGTTATTACCAATATGAATTGGAAAGGCTTACCCCATTTTCAGCTGTCGAGTTATTAAAATGTGATAGGTGAGTTAATTTTGTTTCTCTGTTACCCAAAGCTTAAAAAGATGAAGAAAAAAGTTGATAGAAGAGAGGACAATGCTAAATTACCATAGCCACTGAAAGAAAAGTTGACTGATGAGATTATAGAACTACTGAGAGGGTTGAGTATTGGCGCCATTCAATTGCACATTTTGAATAGGCTATACTATAGAATTATGAATGAGGTAAATTTGAATCGGATTATTACAAAAGTGTGTTTGACCGAGAACAAGTTATTGAAGTAACAATATGTTTTTGGATCAGGTGAATGCAGAAATAAACTATTTGAATTAGGCTGATAGAATAAGTTGTGTTTGGATCAGGAGGTTCAAGACGCTACGAATGTGCATACAGTTTCTGGATCAGGAGGTTCAAGTCGCTACGAATGTGCAGGTTTAAACTCCATATGCGTTATCTACCTTATAAGTCAACTATTAGACTCATTATTTTTTAGATAAAGAAGCATTGTGTTTATATGCCACAGGTTGTGGTTGCTAAAGAAACTCTACGAAACCTTGGTGGTTTGGTGAGTCAATTATCCTTGGATATATTTGAAAACGAGGGTAGACGAGCAGTTCCTACAAAAAAAGTAACTGTAAGAACTACTAAAGCTAATTGCTATTGATTATGGGACGGCATCAAATTCCATTCAGGTTTGGGTTTTCTATTTGGAACTTACGTTTAATGACTTTGAGATTTTGCCTGCATTATGTATTGATTGCTCTTTTTTCATTTATCAGCAAGTGCGGCTTTCTTACCTGAGTGGGTTACGAATCGCAATTTGCCTATTTTATGTTATTATAGAATATAATAACCAGTTTATATTTAGTCATTAAAAAATATATACAATATATGAAATAGGCAGTTAAAATAAGCAATCCAAGGCAACTGCTTACTGCATTTTAATACAGTAGATAACCAATTTTTATGGTTCTTGGGATTTTTTTTATTTTTTTTATTTTATTTTTTATTTTTTAAATATAAGTTGCTTATCTGATTATTTCTGCGAGAAATATCAGGTTATGGGTTGACGACGTCAGTCGCTTGAAAGACATTCAAGTGGTGTTGAACTTGAAAGACATGAAATTATTGGTACGTTGAGTTATAGTTTAGAACATTTCCATCTATACATAATATGTTTAGAATATTTAGTTACGTACAAGATTAGTTTAGAATTGACCTACTGCCCTTGATCTTAATTTATGTTTTTCTTTTTTTTAAGGGAACAAGACGTAAAGCTGATAAAGCATATATATGTGCGCGTTTCAGGGCAATATTTATCTTTATACATTCTTTGCTACAACTTCAATGGGTCAAAGCGGTCGAACAATTAGAAAGGCTGGAGTATCCAAAAACTTTTTGACCCGAACCCATTCTGATGCATAACCCAATTTGACTATTATTCATTTTGAGTTTGAAGGTTTACATTCCTTCACAGATTGTTTAAAACGCTTAGTAGCTTCAGTGAGTGACTTAGTGGGTGTGTTTAATGGGTGTGTTGAGCAGGTGAATGAGTTAGCGGGTGTCTTTAATGGGTGCGTTCAGCGGTGGGTTGAGTGAACGTCTCCATCTTCATTTTTGCTGAACCAGGCAACATCAATTATGAGGTAACCCTCTAATTATCACCTTCATCTTTTTTTCACAAATTGTTATTAGAATTGCTAAACTCATGTAACGTTTCAAAAAATATTATCAAAATATCATGTGTAAATTAAAGTGCGCAAGTGATATTGTATTTTGAAATCTCTTTTCTTTTTCTTAATATTTGTAACTTTAGCTTACTAAAAAGCTTTTGTTTTATATTTGTTTTTAGTCTTAAATGTATTTTGATCTTTGTTACGGTGGAGGATGAAAAGACACTACTTAGAGGTCAAATAGGATCAAGACCACCAAGATGTAAAAGAAGTTTCGTTCGTGTGGTAAGTGTGAAACAATACAAGTTTCTACAACACCTGCAAATCAAGAATGCAAAAAAAGGCTCAAGAACCCAACAACGACATTCATTGTTTTAGATCATCTTCTAATAGTTTCTTTTGTTTTACCTTTTTTCTTGAAGGCCTCATTTTTGTACTTCTTTTGAATCTTAATGTGATTAATTTATAACTAACTTCAGAAAGAAAACGGCAATTACATGCTGCATTTGGGTCTCGAAATAATCTTTGGGCAATGCTTTTGTTTCAAATTTAGATAAATAGTTATACCCTGTGCTATAATGCAATAACCACATTGCGCAATGATTTATATTGCTTTTGTCGAATCGCTGCTTCAACACCCATGCTCGCTTGCATTTGACGAATCTAATATTATTAAGGATATTGTTCTTGCGAGGTATATCTTTGAATTGAACTTTGAGATTTTTAGATGAACGTGATCGATACTCAATAATTCGCCCAAATTTGTTGAAGTCTCTGAATGTTGCAGTTTCTTTAGCGGCCTAACAAAATCAGTTTCTATAATAAGAGAAATGCTACGTCGTTTTAGACTTGGACTACCGAATTGCTATATTCTTTGATAAACAAAATTATAAACCAAATACGATGAGAAAAAAAACCCCGCAAGGCCGCAACGCGGCCGTCCGCCGCCATACTTGTTCTTTTATAAATTCCAAAAAGTGAACTTTATGTTAAAATTGTTATTTAAGCTGTTAAACTTACGTTAGTTGAATATTTTAATGTGTTATTGTTTTTTAGGTTTGAAAAACTTAAAATTTGAACATTTGAAATATTTGATTTGAATGTTTCTGTTGTTAAAAGTTTTAAAAACTTGAAAATGATGTTTTTAGAATTTAAAAGTTTTTGAAAATCTAAAACATTTTGAATTCTTTGAAATTTTTGAAACGTTTTGTTGTTTTTTTTTTCTTTTTTTTTTGTGATAGAATTTCTTTTTTGAAACTTTAAATCTTTTATAATTTGGAATAATTAAAAAGTTTGATATTTAAAAATGTGAAACTTTTAAAACTTGAAAATTTGAACTTTTTAATCGATGGTAAGAAGTTTTTTTCTTTTGAAAATTCTTAAAACTGATTAGTGTTTTTGGAAGTACCTCAAAGTTGATGATAAAATATTTAAGAGTTCATATAAGAAACTGAATAGGTAGCCGGTTAACTAGAAGTTGATGCTAAAAAGAAAGGGAAGTCTACAACACTTGCCCATGAAAATTTACATAAATTTTGAAAAAGAAATAAAGATGTGACTGCACAGTGCATGCCTCGAGTGACTCAAATACATGGAAATCCTTTATTCATTGGGTTATGTGGTGTTCTTCATGTATATTGCTTATTTTATAAGAAGTTAAAGCTATGTACGAACTTTGTAACACTAACAAATGCTTCGAAACAAGAATGCAAAAAGAGAGATTTTAAGTTAACTTTGATGGGCTCGAGGCACTTTGAAAACAAAGGATTAAACCGACAGTTGAAATTTGAAAGGTTCGAGGCAAGTTGGCGTTTATATGTGGTACTACACCTATGTAGAATCTTTTGAGTTAATGTGAATTCAAAATTTGAATTGGAAATTTTATCGTTAAAAGAACATATGTGGTGATTTCACTTTTAGGTAATCTAACTTATATGACCTTAATATTAAAAAAATAAAATAAAATAAAATAGAAAAAACCCTAATGATCCAACAATCACTACATCTATAAGACCACTCGGTAAGGTGCCTTCCTTACTCACGTTAACATTTAATGCACCTTGACTTTGGACCGAGTTACCTTACCGCGACAGAAAGGCAAGGGCAAGTTAACTCGGCACGTTAAGTGCTTAACGTGCGTTAAGTAGCATGTTAAAAAAAAAAAAAAAAAAAAAAAAAAAAAAAAAAAAATACACTTTTTGCCCTTGTAGTATTAGTTCATTTTTTGAATACCAAAATGAAAAAAATTACAAATTCAACCCGACTCTGTTTTCTCAAGGTCAAACAATTCCAAATGTGAGTGTCTATTTGCCCGACTTTGTTTTCTCGCATGGTCAGCTTTATGTGGCATTGTCTAGAGGGATACCCGTAGAACAACAAAAGGTATTGGTTAAAACAGTCAAAGAGTTCCGTCAAGCAGAAATCTGCTTTCAGTTTCATTAAATGTTTTTATATGTTGTTTGATAGACGTTAAGAATTTTTTCTAGACTTTAGTTATCGTGTGCAACCGTTTGCAATTACATTATGATCTGTTCACGTTCTATTTTGAACGCTACACAAAACACTCACCACAATATCACAAATCGTTAATTATCTGCCGCTAGGAACCGTTGCTATGCACGGGTACTCGTCTAGTATAGCATATATCTCTATAACTTAAAACCCATATTACGTAATATACTTTTTCTCAAAACCCTAATTTAATCTTTTCCTCATCCTTTTTTTCCACAATTCTGCCACTCTTATCTTCTGTTTTTGTATGCAGGTTTGAGAATACCACGTGTTTTTTGGAAGTAGCATGGTGAGTTTGCTTATGAGTTTTTTTTATTTATTTTACTGTGATCATATAAATAACCATCCGTGTTTGTAGTTTGTTGCAATAATAATATTCCAAGAACAACAAGAAGATGTCATTAAGAGGACGGTTTATTTTTCTGATATTGATCAGCATGTATAAAGCTACATAAATCTTTGATTTTATTGTTGTTTCTAACTATCTTCTACAAGTTTTGATCTGTATTTACTTTATTGGGTTTGTTGGATATAGGTAACTGAAGAACAACTTGCAACCTTCTTCATCAATTGTGGACAGGTAAAAACGCCTTTTTTTTAAATAAAAACCCTAATGTACATTTATGTTGCTGTAGTTTTGCAGGTTAATTATAAATATTGGAGAGTCCAAATTATAAATCTTATGGACGATGGAAGAATTCTAATGATGATTGATAGAAAGGCACGGATTATCTATACCACATCAAAATATTCATATAAATTCCCAAAGTCTTCTCCAAGTGATATAGATCACAATCAAATAAATGCCACCGAGTACGAAGAGAGTCTGATTTCCCCTTTTATAATATGATTGTCGTGTTAATATCTTTTAGATTTCAGATATAATTGGTTGCTAAGTCTGGTTTTCTAATTCTACTCATCTGGATTTGTCTAGCGTTCCATGTTATTTTTATGTCATCCACCTCTTATTCTTTTTATATCTACATGATCCTAATGCGTTGACAGGCCTATAATTTTGGTTTGTGATAATAAGGAATAAATACTACGTACTCCAGTAAAAGTTTGAACTGCAACTATGGGAGTTGGACCCATGACTATATGACTTAAACCAACACAGCTGACGAGGTAGGTATATTTCAGTGAGACATTCATTAGTATGTATAGTATTTACATACATTGAGTTATTGACGCTGGAAAAAGAGGATAGATGTAGGTATCAAACGCAAGATCTTTGTATTAACTCTTTTAGGTTATCTGAGCGGCTAGGGGTTATATTAATACATTCATACTATTTGTATTCCTTACTTTTTCTAAACTCACATCCGATATTTAACGAGCGTAGATATTCACTCTTGGGCGGCTATGGGTCTAAAGAACGGTATTTACTCAAAACAATGGTGCATACCATGAATAAACCACCTAAGGTAAGTCTTTTGGATTTCTTTTTTATTATTACTATACTTGCGTTATGGGAAATTAGAAGGTTGTTTGTGTGTATTCAGATTTGAATTACGTTTCTTAAATTAGTGAAGATATAGTTCTCGAGAAATTTTAATGACGCTACTAAATTTTTGACAAATATCCTAAACAACTGTGACATGTTTTATTACTATACACTAACATAATAGAACTGAAGGCGTTGTCACAAAAACATATATGACTAGAAAGTTTACGATTTGCATTGTCATAGAAACTGAAGGTGTTGTTTCGGTCTTTGAGAGTTAGATAAACCGACTGCATACAACTAATTCATGGAGATTCTTAGGAGTAGAATCTATACCGAAATACAATTTGCTCGAAGTTGACTGTAACAATTCGCAATTTCAGGTTAATTACCATTCCCGGAAAATTTCACTATTCACTTTTACTATTCATTCTTTTTCCGAAACTTTCCCGAAAGTTGATTTTTATTTGATATTCTCGAGTGATAAATCATTTCCATGGCAAATTAAATGTTTGATATTCGTCAGATCATTTTCGTGAAAGTTATTAAGGAATTACACGTTTTAGGGTAAAACGTCATTCAGAAATTCTACGTACAACGAAACTCGACCGCGTTAAGTGACCCCGCATTGGAAAAATGTTTGACACACTCATGATTTATTTGAGAATTAATCGTGACTGAGAAAAATATGACCAAAGACTTCCCAGCAGGTCACCCATGTCGGTACTAATCTCACATGAGCACGCTTAACCGAATGGGCGATTAAACGTTAGACCACAAAACGAGTTTCTAAGACATTTTGAGTTTTCAAAATTATTAGAAAAAGTCAACATAATTTTCCCTCCTCCATTGACCAAAAATCATCCCTTGATGTTATAAGTCATTTCGTGATTTTTAGGCTTACGGTTTGAAGTCTAAAAGACATTTAACACCAACCGACACTAGACTGAGCCCAGTCTAGACATCATAAGTCATTTTAAATCATTTTTATCACATTAGAAAAGTAACATTTTACTTTTCTCAGTTTTACGCAAAATTCGTACATTTTACGTATTACGCGTTTTAGACCCGTGTTTCCAGTTTTTAGCAGGGTTTTGGCACCCGATAGATCCTACCACTCATTTTATATTTTATTATGGACTATATGGACATGTCTAACAATACTTTCAAATTCCATAATTTTACGACACCCGGTTTTACGTTTTGAGGCTTAATCATTTACGATTGGCATTTCCCGGAGTCAAAACTCATCCAATATCTTGGATAATACCAAGAAAAGTCCACACCCTTGCTCTCCAAGTTCATGAACCGCCTATGGGGGGGGGATTCACACTAGGTGGCTTGATCTTGTGCTTAAGGCCTTAAGATGGTTACAAGTGTTCACCTTGCTCTCCAAGGTTGGACTAGTCAATGAAATGTAACCTCCTCAAGCTCCTATAAAGCCCCCCATTCCCATGTGTTGCCGTCCACTTCCACACACACAAACACTCTCATCTTAGCTTAATTCCTTCCAAGTTTCATGCAAGATTCAAGTGATTCTTCAAGGTAGAAACCCTAGATAGGTTATCATTCATCAAACACTTCCATAACTTCATATACTTGGTGATTTCTCTTGAGTTTGAATCCACTCAAGTCACCTAAACCTTCATCATCCATCTTTCAAGAATACCAAGGGTAGAAAGATTGCATGAAGTGAAAAAGGGTTGAAGCAAGTCTATCAAAGTCCTATCCTTACATGTTAACTTCCTTTCATCTTTGAAAGCCAAAAGTTGTGAGCCAAACCCTAACTTGATTCTTGTTAAATAATCATGTTCATGTTATTTACATATTATTTGTGCTATATTATGTCTTGTAGTTATGTCCATGATGTATAAAAGTGAGCAAAACAAGTTATGATACATGATTGATAACACAAGTTACTATAACAAACAAACCAGTGAATTTCTTGGTATAACCTGATCAAAATGGTAAAAATATGATGTTGGATCATTACATATTACAGTAGAGGACTTAACAAGGAAACCATAGCAATTTGAACCACCTAAAACGAGTATACGAGTCAAAAGTTACGCCCATTTGAAGTTACCAAAGATTTCCGGCAAAACTGCCTAAACCTCCTGAATCGCATTCTGACTTTTTGAAAGTCCCACTTCTGGTCCGATTCATCAAAAAGTTAAAACACGAAAGTTGTCCGGAACGACGTTTTCGTTCAGGAACAAAGAAGCTCGAGCCCTGAAAACGCTTTCCAAGTGATAAATTTCTTCAAATTCTAAACAGCCCATTTT
Source organism: Artemisia argyi (assembly GCA_030686995.1). NCBI lineage: Eukaryota > Viridiplantae > Streptophyta > Magnoliopsida > Asterales > Asteraceae > Artemisia > Artemisia argyi. The sequence goes on along the minus strand of CM060702.1, from coordinate 231,810,682 downwards.
TAAACAAAGTCATTACATATAGGTTATGGTTTATGAAGACCAAAGGGGTCTTATGACCTATAATCAAGACCACCACCATATCTAGAGCCAAGGTTGTGTCTCATGACCTTGAAACAAGGACTAAAGGTCATGGCTAGGCCATGACGAAATGACCATAACAACTTACATAGGCGTAAACATGAAACAATGAATTAGGCGAGAACTTGAACATACAATTTGGATATACTTCACCTAAAAGGAACCATGAGATATACCAAGAGAAAATGGTCATACAAGACTTATGAAACTACCCCTAATAACAATCTTCATGTACAAATAAACTTTCCTAAGTTTATTCAAATATCGGACATGTAACCTTTCGGATCAAAACTTATATCTATATATTTCATCAACTACTACAATAGTAGGGAGCCTCATGTGAGGAGTTCATTATGTAAGCCGTCGAGTTGAGTTGTGGATTTACGAGTTAAAGTGTCCTGGCTCCTCGAACGCTTACTAACATGACTTCTGAATTATGTCGGCCCGAACGGTAGTAAACGATATACAAAACATACATGTTTCATAAATCTTTTCTTTCAAGGACATACAATATACATCATACCACATCATGGACTATAATGCAAGATATATATATAGGCACTACTTCATAGTCTTTACTCCGATCCTAAGTCGCGACATTCTATTATAGGTTGCTCGTAGAAACCTACACGATTCAACCGTTACATTCATTACTTGCTATCTTACTTAAGGTGAGTTCATAGCCCCACTTTCCATTACTTAATTGTTTTACGATTCCTTGGGGGGAATACATGCTATTTCTAAATCGAATACAATGCTTTTAAATTGTATGCTTGCCTGATTGTTTTATTATCACTAAGTATCAACCTTGCTAAACCGAGATCCTTAATTATGAACCATTTAGTCACTAGCAATAGTGAGCGCGAGTATTAATAATAGGCCTATTGGGATTGACGAATCCCATTTGTATTGACTAAGTTCAAACAAATGCATTAATATTTGAGATTTAGGTATGTTAGCAAAGTACCTACCGGGATAAATCTGCCGATCGATATTGGTACACGTTAACGTTATGGTGTCATAAGCTTAGTGTATAATAACTGTTCCGGGCGTATAATAACGTAGCCTACCTGTTTTCCAAACATTGGTGTGAGCCTATAACTCACACTACCAACATATTGTGTTCAAACGATTTAACAAACTCTATGAATATCACTCAACCTTTGTGTTGACCTCTCAAGCATGTATTTCAGGTTCATGACGATCAAGGATGGCACGGAAGGATACGGATACTCAAGAGGGCTATAAATTTACTTATCATTCAAAAACTCACTTAATGTGATTTGTAAACATGGAACCATTTGGGACCTCATTTTGTAACCTCTGATATTTATCTAATTTGAATGATACATCTTTTAAAACGACTCAATTAGAGTTCGTTTTCTATTATTGTGACTATTGTGCCGTCAAGTAACACCCAGTTCGAATTCCGCTGCAACCATGAATTGGGGGTGTTACAGATTGGTACCAGAGCCATGGTTATAGAGAAACGGGTCTAATTGAGACCTAAACTATAACCGCAATTACAAACAAAAACATTTTATAGCCTTCCGCTCTCCGTGTCTTCCATCCTCCAGACGATTATGGATTTAGTAAGCATGTTATGATACACAAACATGTTAGTATATTCATATATACCCATTTTGAGCATTTCCCCGTAAGCATTAGTATATTGATATATAAACTCGGTTTATTTTCAATTATTTATCTAAACAATGGACTAAACATATCTGTGTATGCCTATTCTAGGGCATTTCGACACAATCACATTCTCCCAATCATGTTCCTACTCCAACATTTTATGTCCAAGACATTGTAACTGATTACAATGGTCTCGTCTATTTTCCAAGACATTGTATTATACAATGGTCTTAACCATTTCTCAAATGTTTTGAGTCACACAATGGTCGAATCTACTTCCCAGACATCGTGAATTACACAATGGTCTAACCTACTTCCGAGACATTGTGTTTTGCGCAATGGTCTCTAGAATTATTCCATCATATCATCAATATCATTTCTTATGATATCAAAAACCCGTTACAACCTATCGATTTCTAAATAAGAAATATGAGATTTCTAAAGGACAAACAAATCCATCACCTACAAAAGCTGAAGTTTAGCTTTACATTTATCAAAGTTTTCTTCTGAAACCTTCATTATAAAAAGTTCGTGATCCTGGCCAAGTATGTTCTATTTTAGAACTACTTAAAACTTCCTTTCCATACGTACCTACCCTTACTATTTTCTATGCAATGGAATATGAAAACATACGTTACAAGTCTTGTATGGACGGGACTTGCAACTTAAGGGTTGACATCGCCTTTGTTTAGTGAACAGTTTCACAAAACCAATGGACATATCACAAGTATACCTAATTTAGGTATTTGAAAATTTTATCGAACCTCGGCTAAATATAGACTAGTCACCTATATTTAACCTAGGGACAGTGGAATATAGTCTGACTAACTATATTCGACTTAAAATTTTCAAATACTGAGAGTAGTTGTACTAGGGTTATGTTTAGGTTGATTTCCTACTTGAACTCGATAAAACACCAGAATACATTAAAACGATCTAGAGACACGATAGTGCCTTACCACTCAGCGAAATCTTAACACCTTATTTGTATGATCTAAATTCATTCTTGAAATTTTTCATTTATGAGATAATCCGAACTACTATCTTGGGATAGTTATCAATTATTCTCTTCATCCTGTAGAAGTACCATCCTGTTTAGTATACCATTCCATCATAAATTTTTAAAATCTCTTAAGATTTTTAAAGCAAACTCAACATCTATACCTAAGTGTATTAACATTAAGCATACACTAAGCACTTTTGTTCATCAACATATCACATCATTACCTTCACAACCGTGGCAAACACAAGCTCATTAACAGATCTTGATGCACTTTTAAAGATCAAATCATCCTTAGTTACACCACAAGTACCCTCATCAGCTTTACAAGATTGAATAGTCATCTTGTACTTTTGGAACACCAGTATCATCTCGTAATACCCTACCTTGTAACTCACCGACTAAGTATGAATGTTGTGTAGGATGATTTGTAATTATTTGAATGGATTGGGATGCCTTTTCATTTAAATAAAGACATTGTAAATCACTAAACCATAAGTTTATATTTCCCTATTTACATTGTTTGGGATACCTCTCTATGTAAATAAAGAATTATAAACAAGTGGGCTTATTTGTATCCGAAATAACATAAGTATGAAGTCAATAAACACTAGGTACAACAACCGATTAACCACTAGGCTATGATTGCAATTACTATCTCAATTCCTATTAATATTCGACTGCTATATCAATTTCCTTTGATATTCGACTATTACCATACCTTTCCTACATAAAAGTAAGCCTCATCCTACGCCATACACTGAAATAACAAATCAAATTACATCACCCGTAATCCCAGACTTTAGTCCTCATAAGTAACCACACCTTTTCATCGACACCACTCCAACATATGACACACAAAGAACTTCGGGACGAAGTTCCCCGTAAGGGGTAGAGACTGTAACAATTCGCAATTTCAGGTTAATTACCATTCCCGGAAAATTTCACTATTCACTTTTACTATTCATTCTTTTTCCGAAACTTTCCCGAAAGTTGATTTTTATTTGATATTCTCGAGTGATAAATCATTTCCATGGCAAATTAAATGTTTGATATTCGTCAGATCATTTTCGTGAAAGTTATTAAGGAATTACACGTTTTAGGGTAAAACGTCATTCAGAAATTCTACGTACAACGAAACTCGACCGCGTTAAGTGACCCCGCATTGGAAAAATGTTTGACACACTCATGATTTATTTGAGAATTAATCGTGACTGAGAAAAATATGACCAAAGACTTCCCAGCAGGTCACCCATGTCGGTACTAATCTCACATGAGCACGCTTAACCGAATGGGCGATTAAACGTTAGACCACAAAACGAGTTTCTAAGACATTTTGAGTTTTCAAAATTATTAGAAAAAGTCAACATAATTTTCCCTCCTCCATTGACCAAAAATCATCCCTTGATGTTATAAGTCATTTCGTGATTTTTAGGCTTACGGTTTGAAGTCTAAAAGACATTTAACACCAACCGACACTAGACTGAGCCCAGTCTAGACATCATAAGTCATTTTAAATCATTTTTATCACATTAGAAAAGTAACATTTTACTTTTCTCAGTTTTACGCAAAATTCGTACATTTTACGTATTACGCGTTTTAGACCCGTGTTTCCAGTTTTTAGCAGGGTTTTGGCACCCGATAGATCCTACCACTCATTTTATATTTTATTATGGACTATATGGACATGTCTAACAATACTTTCAAATTCCATAATTTTACGACACCCGGTTTTACGTTTTGAGGCTTAATCATTTACGATTGGCATTTCCCGGAGTCAAAACTCATCCAATATCTTGGATAATACCAAGAAAAGTCCACACCCTTGCTCTCCAAGTTCATGAACCGCCTATGGGGGGGGGGGGATTCACACTAGGTGGCTTGATCTTGTGCTTAAGGCCTTAAGATGGTTACAAGTGTTCACCTTGCTCTCCAAGGTTGGACTAGTCAATGAAATGTAACCTCCTCAAGCTCCTATAAAGCCCCCCATTCCCATGTGTTGCCGTCCACTTCCACACACACAAACACTCTCATCTTAGCTTAATTCCTTCCAAGTTTCATGCAAGATTCAAGTGATTCTTCAAGGTAGAAACCCTAGATAGGTTATCATTCATCAAACACTTCCATAACTTCATATACTTGGTGATTTCTCTTGAGTTTGAATCCACTCAAGTCACCTAAACCTTCATCATCCATCTTTCAAGAATACCAAGGGTAGAAAGATTGCATGAAGTGAAAAAGGGTTGAAGCAAGTCTATCAAAGTCCTATCCTTACATGTTAACTTCCTTTCATCTTTGAAAGCCAAAAGTTGTGAGCCAAACCCTAACTTGATTCTTGTTAAATAATCATGTTCATGTTATTTACATATTATTTGTGCTATATTATGTCTTGTAGTTATGTCCATGATGTATAAAAGTGAGCAAAACAAGTTATGATACATGATTGATAACACAAGTTACTATAACAAACAAACCAGTGAATTTCTTGGTATAACCTGATCAAAATGGTAAAAATATGATGTTGGATCATTACATATTACAGTAGAGGACTTAACAAGGAAACCATAGCAATTTGAACCACCTAAAACGAGTATACGAGTCAAAAGTTACGCCCATTTGAAGTTACCAAAGATTTCCGACAAAACTGCCTAAACCTCCTGAATCGCATTCTGACTTTTTGAAAGTCCCACTTCTGGTCCGATTCATCAAAAAGTTAAAACACGAAAGTTGTCCGGAACGACGTTTTCGTTCAGGAACAAAGAAGCTCGAGCCCTGAAAACGCTTTCCAAGTGATAAATTTCTTAAAATTCTAAACAGCCCATTTTTAAACAAAGTCATTACATATAGGTTATGGTTTATGAAGACCAAAGGGGTCTTATGACCTATAATCAAGACCACCACCATAGCTAGAGCCAAGGTTGTGTCTCATGACCTTGAAACAAGGACTAAAGGTCATGGCTAGGCCATGACGAAATGACCATAACAACTTACATAGGCGTAAACATGAAACAATGAATTAGGCGAGAACTTGAACATACAATTTGGATATACTTCACCTAAAAGGAACCATGAGATATACCAAGAGAAAATGGTCATACAAGACTTATGAAACTACCCCTAATAACAATCTTCATGTACAAATAAACTTTCCTAAGTTTATTCAAATATCGGACATGTAACCTTTCGGATCAAAACTTATATCTATATATTTCATCAACTACTACAATAGTAGGGAGCCTCATGTGAGGAGTTCATTATGTAAGCCGTCGAGTTGAGTTGTGGATTTACGAGTTAAAGTGTCCTGGCTCCTCGAACGCTTACTAACATGACTTCTGAATTATGTCGGCCCGAACGGTAGTAAACGATATACAAAACATACATGTTTCATAAATCTTTTCTTTCAAGGACATACAATATACATCATACCACATCATGGACTATAATGCAAGATATATATATAGGCACTACTTCATAGTCTTTACTCCGATCCTAAGTCGCGACATTCTATTATAGGTTGCTCGTAGAAACCTACACGATTCAACCGTTACATTCATTACTTGCTATCTTACTTAAGGTGAGTTCATAGCCCCACTTTCCATTACTTAATTGTTTTACGATTCCTTGGGGGAATACATGCTATTTCTAAATCGAATACAATGCTTTTAAATTGTATGCTTGCCTGATTGTTTTATTATCACTAAGTACCAACCTTGCTAAACCGAGATCCTTAATTATGAACCATTTAGTCACTAGCAATAGTGAGCGCGAGTATTAATAATAGGCCTATTGGGATTGACGAATCCCATTTGTATTGACTAAGTTCAAACAAATGCATTAATATTTGATATTTAGGTATGTTAGCAAAGTACCTACCGGGATAAATCTGCCGATCGATATTGGTACACGTTAACGTTATGGTGTCATAAGCTTAGTGTATAATAACTGTTCCGGGCGTATAATAACGTAGCCTACCTGTTTTCCAAACATTGGTGTGAGCCTATAACTCACACTACCAACATATTGTGTTCAAACGATTTAACAAACTCTATGAATATCACTCAACCTTTGTGTTGACCTCTCAAGCATGTATTTCAGGTTCATGACGATCAAGGATGGCACGGAAGGACACGGATACTCAAGAGGGCTATAAATTTACTTATCATTCAAAAACTCACTTAATGTGATTTGTAAACATGGAACCATTTGGGACCTCATTTTGTAACCTCTGATATTTATCTAATTTGAATGATACATCTTTTAAAACGACTCAATTAGAGTTCGTTTTCTATTATTGTGACTATTGTGCTGTCAAGTAACACCCAGTTCGAATTCCGCTGCAACCATGAATTGGGGGTGTTACATTGACCGTTTGGATTTAGTTTTTTTGGCAAATAGGAGAATTGAGAAGTGGGTCTATAAGATTAGGAATTTTTTTATCATGTATTCCACAAAATATCTCTATAAAAAAGACATGTAATTTGGATGAATATTAAGAAGACATGTAATTTGGATACTGTTGTATGCCTACATTTTTTGTGCTGACCTAAAAAGAGATTTATTCAGGGAAATGAATTGGCTGAATCTGGCCTTTCGAGATGGTTTTCCGACAATCAATTAAATGCTAACTCAGGGAAATTTGTGGTAGTTATTCTTCCCAGAATATAAGCATCGATTATGAAAAAAGAAACATAAGATTCTTATTTATTTATACTGCAAATGAACTGCTAATATTTTGCTGCACTGTAGCAGAACTTTGTATCCGGGAAGAAGTAGCAGAACCAAAGGTCAAGGATATATGTTCGGATGTGAGGTTGGTATTTACAGAGGTGATGTGTCTCATATAGTCAATCTTATTTTCATATGCATTCCATCTTATATGTATAGGGATTATTTGACTGAAAGTATATGAATAAAACTATATCAGAAAAGCTAAACGAAGCAACATGTTCAATGCTACCAATTTGTTCATCAATGTAGACATTATTGAGATTAACAGTTTTAAGAAGACGTAATTAATCTATATTTGGTCCAATTTTATTGTTTAGTATGCTTTTTCAGCCTATATTTAAATTTTCTTTAATCATTCTTCACCAGGTTCATGCAATAATTTTTTTTGACGAAGAGACCGGAAAAGATAGACAATGATTCTGGTGAATTGGAAAAAGATCTCATGTTTGTTTATTCGAACAAAGCATGTGATGAAGTAACTGATGTGCATTATAAGTAAGTTCACCAACTTCAAGTTTAACTCCTCCTATGAAGTTATCTTACCTAATTTGAATATTTATCTTTAAACACGTACAAGCTCTAAATACGTTCGTTGGACAAATCAGGTTTATTAACTGAAGTGATATTAAATTTATTTATATATATTTTTTGCTATAATGTGTATCTTTACTATTCAGTGTCATTTGCAAGTAGGTCGGTAGAGTACAAAATGAAACTTCAAAATTTATTACAGAAATATATATATAGTTTTTTTCCCTTCTTATAATGGAATTCTGATTTACCTGAATCAGATGCATTGGAAAAGAGGAAGGCTCCTTCAGGTGCGCTAAAAAGTGATGACTTTATGTTAGAAAACGATATCCTTTCTTAACAATTAAGAGCATATTAAAAATAAGTGAAAATTTATGGAAAATACAATGGGATCATGTCTTTATTCTTGTGGTCAGTTCTTCTACAACCTATATTACAGATATGTTGGTTTCTAAGCGAAAGTTTAATTGCATGGATTATTGTTGCACCAATTGTTTGTGTAGCATGGCAGATGGCAGTTGGGAATTTTGTACAATGACATGTATATTGTAGTTATGAAAGAGGATGATGACACCAATGATTACAAGATTTAGGTTTTCGCACTGGAGTGGCATTTAGCACGAACCTGAATTAAATGGTAATTGTCCCTCTTCATGATCGTTCAAATTTTATATGAATTTGTGTGGCTGTAATGATCATGATGCCTTACTTATGCTTGATTTGTGTTGTTATTTTCTATATGTTCATGTGACATGCTCACATAAGCTCATACAACCAAAATACAAGTCCCTATGAGTATGAGACTAATACCAATTACAAAGTGACATTCAACACATGATATGAAATTCTAGCCTGAAATCATACAACCAAAGATTATGTTTGGCGGCTCATATATTTGTGTTTATAGTGGATTTGAGCACACTGTTGCTTTTAGGCTCTCATTTGTTACCAAGAAAAAAAAATGACGTTCATTACTTATTATTGTTGTATATTTATAATTACAGTTACGTTGTATGTTGTTTATTGTTTTGATTGAAGCAAATGTTTATCTTTTTATTGCGACATGGTATATTTTATCAAAATTAGGTTTTGGCAAACTGGCCACATGTTTTTTGATCTGATTCTTACATCTTTGTAAAAGTAGCAGTGGTTCACAAGAAAGTACGAAAACCGAGAGTTCAAGAATTCGAGAGGAAGCCGGTTAATTGATGATGTGTGGTAATTAATACAAATGTCTCAATATGGAGGCTTTGTTGTTGCGGACTGGGATGTAGAGTAGCTTTTTGCCGGCATGATAAAGTAATTAGAGATAGCTATTTGAAAAGGCTATAATTCAAGAGTTTCGAATATCTCTTTATTTATTGCTGTATAAAACTATAATAAAAAATCAATCCAAATACAAATTTATATTTTGGTAGACCTTTGTAAAATGACATGTATATTACAGTTATGAAGCCCAATAGGATTATAACGCCAATGATTACAAGATTGAGGTTTTGTTACCGGAGAAACATGTGGTTACTCCTGCTGAGTTCATGTAAGGAGCTGTGAAGAAATATGTTGGTTCCATCCGCGAAATAGAGCTGGTAAAGTATCTCTTTTCAAAGCTTTTGGTTTATTTTCATATATAACTATATTAAAAAAATAATCCACTACAAATTTATATGTTTCTTTTTTAAACATCCAGACTCTGTAAAATGCATGAAAAACATTGTATTGTGTATGCCATGATACATAGCATTCAGTATGAAAATGGGCGGGGATTAGACTGTATGTAAGGTAGGTAACAGAAGGGTGAGGCCGGTTGCGTCCAAAGGATCCTCTTCTTCAAGGAACCACGAACAACTGTCGCACTGGGTCAAAGATTGTGTCCAAGATGGACAAACATACCAGGTTGCATCTAGGTATATATAATATCATGTTATGATCATTATTCGTAAGCTTGCTCCCATATTTGCAACATAAACTTCTATAATAAATTTACTTTCTTTTGCATGTCAAGGTACAAGCTAATTGTCCGTATCGTTGATGAAACCGGAACTGCACAGTTGGTTATTTTTGACAGCAATGTGTATGACTGGAATAACTGTTTGTGGGATCATGGAAAAAGAAGGCTTGGATATGATCTAAACAAAATCATTGGCAAAAAGTATTTGTTCAGGGTGGAATTTTCAGTGTTTAATCACAACAACAACAGCCATGTTTGTAGGCCTGAAAAGTTACTATTTTTGGAAAGCTGCTATAGAAGGAAAGTTATTCAACACACTGACTGCTGCAATGCACTGGTCCAAGAATTTGGACTTTTCTCAGGGTACCATCTCCGATAACCAACAGCTTATGGGAATGCTTGAAAGAACTGTTGTTGATCCACAACGCGACGCAGGTTAGCACAATAATTTGCGGTATCTATATTGATACAAATATTGATACACTTATGTTTTAGTATCTCACATTTGCTCCCGTTTCACTCTTTATGTAGCAGTTGTAGCCTCAACAGCTCAACTTAGGATTCTGTATTTGAGGTATATTATTGGGGCTCTTTAAGTTGGTCTTTCAATTATGTTAATCAATTAGTAAAAATCGGATTTTGATTTATTGATTGTCTACGTGATACAAGGTAGAGATGTGGTTAGATGTTTTTTTTTAATGTGGTATGTAAGAACTTGCACTTTAGATTCATGTAAGCAAGCTTCATTAACATCAACTCTAAAGAAGACTCTATTGAGCAAGAGAACTAAGGTCCAATGTCACGTAAGTCATGATCTTGAAAGCACGACTCTAGCTGTTAAAAAATATGTAGCCACATATTGATCTCCATTAACATGCATCTTAGTCACCAGCCACTCGTGCCAGAAACTTAAAAATAACAATCAGTAAATAAACTATTTATTGTATTTACTTATCATTGATGCCACCAGTTTCCTCATTTTTTGGAATCAATCTATCGTTAGAGGTCAGTTCATATTTTTATAACCGTTGTGCTATTGTGGGTTCTTTGTTTTCTTTCCTCAATTGTTACTTGGACTCAATGTGTTACAGGCGTACATATTGTGATGACTGCAGACGATAAAGGATTAAAACATGATTCAATCGGTACTCAGTACTATAGAATCGATCTACTCCAAAATCATTCATTATTGTATAAGACTTTTTGAGAATTACACTAAAAGATTGTATCTTTATAGCTTATAGCAAAAAACATGAAAAAGTCAGTATTTGCTTATTTTTTTGTATTACATGATGCAAAAAAGTGCAGAGAAGCAGCATTTGTATAATGAAGTGGGTTTCGCTCTTCTTAAGTTCTTATAGATATTAATATAGTATCCCTTTTTTGTTGTTTATGTGCAGCACTTAATGATATTGTTGGAAGTGAAACTGTTGCCATGTGACATGCTAAGTAAACTGATTTTAAAAGGCTGTTTAATGTCTTATTTTTTTTTTGCAGAATATTGCCGCCTAATCACATCACTGATGTTCCTGTGTTTCGTGGCTGGGACCCCGAGCAATGTATTGAAACAAGGTCTATTCCATGATGTAATGTTAACCTTTTCTGGAACCACGTTCCGTCGAATAGGTTCAAAAGCGAAAAGAAGGGAGTTTTTCTCAGTTCTTTTCATCTTTGCTTTCACTCTTTGAATTTAAAGTGTTTAGCAAGCCAGAAGTTTATAACCAAAAAACTACTTGAATCATTTAACATACATGGGGAAGCCACTCATATAATCGACTTGCTATAATCATATTAGTTGTCTATCTCATAGTTTCATGTGCTAATGAATTGCATTAAATCAGCTGGAAACTCTTGCGGCTTATTTTGGGCTTGGAATACTTCATAGAAATACTCCGATTCAGATTCGTTGTGATGGCATGAGAGTATAGATTGGAATAAGTACACAGTTTGTTGATCATGCTGGAAGTTCATAGTTAAGTTTTGTTGTTGATGCAGACTCTTATAATCTCAGTTGCATACTTGATGCATGTGATAACATCGCTAAAAGTTTGTGGGTTCTGATATCACAGTGGAGGCCTGCCGTGAGGTACCAGAAATCCCCGTTTTATAACTAACCGACCACCAAAAGTTTGCGGTAAGTAGTGTTATTCCCATTAAGGATTTAAGGGCTGTTTGGATTTTCGTTTTACAAATAATTAATGTATTATTGTGACAAGTTGATTATATACGGTTAAAAAAAACGAGACAAGATATGTGGTTCAATAGTTTGCTTTATGATGATATATGAGACTAGATTTTGGCTTAACTAACCTTCATGCAACTTAGTTATGAATGAAATTGAAAATCATTACCGCTATATTTTCAGTCTCTTTGCTTCATGAATGCCGAAACAATATTTACAGTACATTCTGATGCTACTCATCAATTTGTGTGAAAAGGTAAACCTCACGGTTGTTGGACCTAAAGTAAGAGTTGGTGATCATAACGAAGAAAGTTCGAGAGGCATTTATGAAGTCAACAAAAAAAAATGAAGCCTTTCAACTGGAATAAGGTGAATATTAATGCTGGTCATCCGGTCATTTAGAATGAGATTGTTGAAGACTCTTTAAGGTAAGCAAGACTCAAATACTTTGAAAGGCGACCTTTTTCCTTTAGGTTGCTTCTTATTATTATGTATATTAGGTAGACAAGATTAAAACTATATCAAGATATGGAGTTCCTATGAGCAATGCTGTTGGCATGAAACGCATCGGTTTAAACACATCGGTTATCATTTTCTTTCATCCAAAAGTCGAGTGTCATTTATGAGTAATTAGCAGGGGAAAAGTTTATCATCCCTTTTCCGAGATTTGTTGCCATATCTGCAACATTCTTTTTTTTACGTTTAGAGTTTGAGATTCTCATATTTAGTTTAACTACGAAACAATGTTCGGAGTGTAAGAAATGAATCACCCAATATCAGAAACACAAGGTTATTACTTATTACTTCCTCTGCATGCAAATATTTGTAGTGTTGCTTGTCTTTCTGGCAACAGAATATGTGTCTAAAGGTTTAATTAATATTGAATCAAGATAGAATCTAGATAAATACAACTCCTATAAACTTTATTATGATTACCTATGTGAGAAAGAAATCTCTGTGATATATTAGGGATCAGCTACTAGAGTTGAGGAACATAAATGAAAACCTTATATACTTCAGAACCTTATTCGATCTAATACAGTTAGTAGTATACTGTCAATGGTCCTACTCATTTTGACTATAATATCTCTTAGTAAAAATTGGATTTGTAATCAAGAATGTATAGCTGTTAAAAAAGGCTAGGATAAATATTTCGTGCATGAGTTTTGTCGAATTGTGTAGAATTTGATGTCTAGCATTACCTTATACGAGTAACATTCTATTTTTTAGATATGTTGACTACATTCAATTATCAAAGCTTAAATTATATGTTAAAAATACAACCACAGGGGTTAATGATTATCTTATTATTTATAATGTTATTAAAAAGGACATGAAGTTAATTGATACTGATCAAGTCTTCTTTGAATGGTTATGAGCTTGAAACTTGGCGGTAACGTTAACAAAGAACTACTAAATAGAAGTGATTTTTCTTAGTGATATGAGTAATACTAATTGCATTTGTGGTTCATATAAGCATAATGATTTTATTATTTCTTTTACAGCTTTCTGAAAGTGTTAAAAAAAAGGGAAAGACAACGATAAGAGCACTGTATATCATGGACGGACCCATATGTATGCCGGTGTGGCACGCGCTACACCCGGTTTTAGGTCACGGAGTACAAAAAGATTTCAAAACTGCCATTTTTGTGGTATGTGCAACCCTCAAAAAATTTTTTTGCTACTTTCGTTTCCTACGGTATAACTTTAGTTAGACCAACATTACTTTTGTGCAACACCCTCTTAAAAATTTTGGGTCCGTCCCTGCTATACATTTTGAAAGAACGACATGATCGAGGATAGTTGTTTTCACTCCAATATACTGTAGGTGGATCTCTATGAAAGGCCGTGTTGCAATTTATTTGCTTTAATATAAAAAATGTTTGAATAATTTTCAATGTTTGTATCAAACTCTCAGTAAAGTTTTATGGCTAAACTCGGTATGATATGTGTTGCAGTGAATAGTGTAGCAGACAAAAATTTCAAGTAAATGGCACATGCATACACTCATACATATGGTTATATCATTTTAAGTATATATAATTTTCAAACTAAATTTTATTTATGTCTAAATCCCGTGCCACAAAAATTACAAAATTTAAATAAAAATCACAAACTATCAGTGACAAAGCAAATAAAAACGAGCACAACTACCCCACTTAAAAGACATTACAATAAAGTGAGGCCACTAAATAGGTTAATACAAGGATTTTAACAATGTATTAAATAGGTTTTTATACAAAGCAAACCCAAGTTATCAGGCCTGCATCTCACAATCTCACAAACTACTGAAAGAATGAGCACAACTAATTATTATAACTGACTTTAACTAGGTGAGCCACAAAACATTAATTAGGCTACCAAAACACGGTTCAAAAATATACTTCAAAATAAATACTTCTATTTAAATTACAGACGACTTCGAAAGCTCAAATGATGGTTTCAAGTTTATATTGTATGAATCAATTATCAACAACAAAATAAGCACAAATAAAGCTTTTGGTGAGTTATTATAAATCAAGAATTTAATATTTCTTATACTTATAAAAAGTAACATTCAATTAACTTTGCAGATGTAGTTGAGCAAACATTGTTTAACAAGAAGATAAAACAAGTTATCATGTACCAGAGACCAACAAATCTAATTGAATATAAACTGCAAAATACAAATACAAAAAGAATACTTATAACGTATACTTAATTGTTTTACTGAGTATGTTGTTTATTTATAACAGTGACCCAAAGACAAGATGTGTTTTATGAGGAGATGTTGATGAAAATTTACAAGACGACACCAACAAAAATATATGTGCAAAGTAAAACTGAGTATGTTGTTTAGTGTCTTATTTTTTGTGCAGAATATTGCAGCCTAATCACATCACTGTTGTTCCTATGTTTCGTGATTGGGATGATAGTAATCCGGTTTTAGCCGAAGGGTACTCGCACATATTCAACAAAGTGCTTGAGCAATAGCATTGCACATGAGGGAAGTACCCGAGGATAACGAGCAACGGTTCTACTTTCTATGGTCAAAAAGTTGATATTAAAAGGTAAATGGTCCGAATTTAGCATATTATACTTTTTGTTGGTATTTAGAAATAGCATAGTGGGTTGTTCCGATAATGGTCGAGATAATTTGGTTTTTGTATGGGCACGAATATTAAATATTCAAGCGTTTTGGAAATCCTTCTAAAGCTGAATGACTTTCTATGGTATTAACGCTGGGAACTTGATTATGAAGGTGTCAAACAGGATGGAAAATCAGTTTTTGGACAGTTGCATCGTCATTCCTTTTTTTTTTTTTTTTTTGCCAAGCTTATTATGTTTTAATAAATATTATGGTGACTCTTCCTTTACATACAGTGGCCCTAAAAAAATGCAACTCCAATACATGCTACGATTGCTATGATTATGTTGATTTTAGGCGAAAAGATTGAGCGTTGCTGGGATTGTTGATGTATATCCTTTAGTTAACTAAAGGTATGTTATATTATATTATGTAGAAGTGGAAAATGGGTAAGTTGTGCGGGTAGTGTAACGACTCTAAGGAACAGGTTAGAAATTTTTTGTCCGATTTCAGGGGGTCTTAGGATAAAGCTTACTTGGCTCAGATTTTCAACGTATGAGCTTATGGCATATTTTAATTCATAATCTTAATGTTAATAAGCTAACCAGCTGAAAATAATGGCTTATTAGCTTGACTGTGACCTGTGTGGGTTGATATTTAAACGCTAATTGAAACTGTTATGGGCTGTTTTGGATTTATAACTAAAATGCTACTAATTAAAATTGTTGTGGGCTGTTTGGATTGATAATTAAAATGCTAACTAAAAGCATTTCTTAAAAAAAATGCTAACTGAAACTTCTATGGTTGTTTGGGTCGATAATTAAAAACTAGGTATGAGTGTATACATGACTATAGATGGTATTTCTTTTACGGGATTATGGCAATAAATATTATGCTGGAATGTTGAGAATTAGGAACGATGACATTGTTTTTAAATGTATATTTGGCGAACAAGAGTTGAACTTTACTAAGACAAATGGTTGCTAAATGTGAATCAAAGTAAACAACTACGTGCTCAACTATGAGTGAGCTACTCATTTACATTCAACAGGTAATAAACTTTTTTACAAAAGCACGTCGAACGTAGTATAACGCTTTAATGATGGCAATTGATAATAACTAAGATTCAAAAGTTAAAATTATCAGGGGTTATTTTTATGGTTGAAAAAAGTGTATAAATAGAAGTTTTGTGTTATAGCTTTCCCAGTTAGATTTTTAGTGGATTTGGAGGTTATGGGTCAAGATTATTAAATTTGGCTTTGTGGATACAATGGTTATATTCCATGTTTCATATAAATCACGGTCTAATAGAAGTTTTATGTTATAGCTTTCACAGTTAAATTTGTGTTAGCTTATTTAGTGAACTTATGCAAGATTTTAGAAATGTCATAAACATACTTTTTTGGTTTATGAGCTTATTACTTTTGTTAAGTTCATAACACGATATGCTCCAAACGGATATGCTCCAGTTATTAAATGAATTATAGTCGGCAAAAAATATTGTTAATATTTAGTTTAATTTGTGGTTATCTGTCACACCCCCAAAATCGGGTCCGGCGGAAGCATACATGTAGCTGGGGTGTAACTCAATTGGTATTACAACACAAGTTCAAAAATAGTTTGCACTTGAATTATTTAGAATAAAATAGTTAAATCAAAATGTTGATTTTTACATTGTTAAAAGTAGTGCGGAAGTAGGCCATTAAAATAGTTAAAAACGGTCCCCAAATGATTAAATCAGAGTCTTCTATGACCATGCCCTGCCCTGCCAAAACCTCTTGTAGCGTGCCATAGCTTAAAACCTGAAAATACATGCTAAAGTGTCAACACGAGGTTGGTGAGTTCATAGAGTCTTGTGAAAAAGAATGTAATGCATATGGATGAAGTTGTCCCAGCAAAGGCATCGTAAATCCACTCAGTTACAGGTCCCGCCATAAGAGACTTGTAACATGTGTGTTTACGACCCACTGCCAAAAGTAATAAGTTTGGTTTGTGTAAACAAAAGTAATAAGATTGGTGCAAAAGCCTCGTAATTCAGTAATAAAGTAGATGCAAAGGCATCGTATTTCAGTAATAAGACTTGATGCAAAGGCATCGTATTTCAGTAATAAGACTTGATGCAAAGGCATCGTATTTCAGTAGTAAGACTTGATGCAAAAGTATCAGGAATTTATCAGTAATTTTGTATGTACAATAGCCCAAGTATAAAGTAAAGTACTAAGATTTCAATAATGAAACCCACATTGGCTCTTAAGCTCATGACCCCGAAGCTAGACGTACTAAAACTTGCCCCAAGTGAGTGTTTACCAGACACTCGTAATATATTAGACATGAAATGCATTCGTAATTCCGTTGGAGCAACCCAAACACGAATGGAGGAGTCACCCTCAATAGATCTATTCACTCACTCTCGCTCGTACTGTAATTAACGGTCCATGAAATAAAGGGGACTTGTCGTGACGTGGTAATAAGACTACTTAAGCAATGTAAGAACTTTATACTTTGGCATTGTACAAAAATAGTTAAAGCAACGTATTCTTCCCCATAAGTAATTCAAATCGTATAACAGCATAAAACAAGTATTGAAGCATGTATCTCCCCCAAAGAGTTTATAAAGTCATTAACAAGTAAAAGTGGGGCTATGACTCACCTGATATGATGGTACCATGAACATGTAATGAGCTGAAAAACAAGGCGCGCACACTAGCCGCAACCTAATATGAATGATGTACGATCTACTTTAGATCATGAAATGATGTTATGAATGTCCATGCACATGTTCCTATACCACTCTTAACTTGAAAATACTTGTTATTGTTAAAGTAATATGTTTTTCCATAACTTGGGAAAAATAAGTCTAACTAGACTTATAAAACTAGTCGTAATATATATATATATATATCGTATATATATAAATGGTAGTGTTGTATTCCTTGCTTTGAAAACCTTGAAATAACGTTTAATAGTCGTATAAATAAGCTTGTAATCATAAGTACTTCGATGGTTAAGAATTTGGCACTTTGGTAGTATTTATAGAAAATCTAGGATTTAGTACGTAGAAGTATTATTTCTATTAGTGACAAAATGGTCTCGTAAAACTAGTCGTGAAATAGTGAATATTAAGAGTTAGGAAATAAGCTCAGTAGTTTTTAGAAGATTTTCACCATATCTAAAAAGTAACAGAAGTGAAGTTTGTCCATACAGGTCTCAATCATAAAGATAATTAGCCGTCAAGTGAGGTATTTGGGCTGTTTTGGCAGATTCTGGGCAGTTTTTGGGAAAGTTTGGAAGTCCATAAGTTGTTCGTTATAAATCCTTTTGGCAAACGGCTGGATGTTTTGAAAACCAGGCTGGGTGAACTAAGTTTTTGTCAGTGATGTAAATTTTCCAGAAATGAGTCTATCAATGAGTAAATTGGCTCTCAACATGATGTCTTACAAAAACTGTTTCTATACTTAGTAATATTTTGCTAAAAAGCTGATGGAAATAAATAGAGTTTCGCCGATTTTGAAACGTGTATATCTTGGTCGTTATAAGCTTGTTTTCTACGTTCTTTATATCCCCGAAATCGTGGGACAACATACTAATATATTTTTGATAAGTTGGGATGGCTAGATCAAGTTTTACACCTCAGATTGCCCATTGAAAATCGTGGGACAGCATGTACAATTTTCAGAAAATAGTTTTCGTCGTTAAACTTGCAAAAAATCATATCTCCTTCGTTATAAACTCGTTTTAATCCGTTCTTTCGCCTACGGATTCGTTTTTGAAAGTATTTTCTAAAAATTTTGCCAAAGTTTACTTTGTATTTACTGATTTTCCAGAAATTAACAAAATGGGACAGCATGTATATATACTTGTTACAAATCCATTTTCAAGGTTCAAAACTAGTTTTTACTTCAACCAAATCTCTTGCAAACACCACAAATCTATACTAATCCTACCATACACCTTCTTAGGGTGCCATGGGTTCCTAATCACTAGTAATCATGTTAATTTTACAAAGGAACACCTAAATCAAAATCTAGGGTTTGTATGTTAAAAAGTATACAAAAATAAAGTGGTATAACTAGTTTGTGCATGAAATTTAGCATGAATACCATGAGATACATATGTTAATTAGATGAAAACATGAAAATAAATTTGATAACTCACTTTGGAATATTAGATGATTAGATGAGGCAAAACCTTGTGTTTCTTGTGTTTTTGTTGTAAGATTCTTGATTAGAATGACAAAAGGAACAACTTTTATGCTTTAACTCTTGGAAAATAATCACTTGATCATGGATTTTAAAGTGAAGTCGTGGGTTTTGAGATGAGGAAGAGAAATGAAGCACTTTTTGATCTAAAAATTATACATGTGATATATAGATTGTGTTTTTGTAGTAAATATCTCATCCAATGGCATTTTGGTAATTAATTAGTCAAGTTGACTAGATATTTTGAGGGGGGGGGGGGGGGCTGCACATGTGTAAAAGTGGATGAGTATGTGAGAAGCTTGGTGTTATCTGGTTCACGGAGTCGGTTTTGGTTCCGTTAATCACAAACCGTCAAGTTTTAAATCGCGAAACGTAAATTCGGGTATCGTAAAAATATGAAACTTGAAAGAATGGCTAAACTTGTCAAAATACTCCATAAGAAAATATAAAATGAATGGTAAGTTCCATCGGGTTGCTTAAACGTTGTTAAAACTGGAAACGCGGGTTAAAAACGCGTAATTCGCGTAAAACGCTGAACTGAAAAACGTAAAATTCCAAAACTTTAAGAATTGTCGTAAAATGAGAGAAAATCATATTTTTATTGTTTATATTGATTTATAGACATATCGGGATGCCGGAAGGACGTTTAAACCTGAATGTAAATCTCGGACACGGCTTCGTGATTTTTGCAGAAATGATCCGACGAGCGCCAAACTCTCGGATTACCGTTAAAATAGTTTAACTTATGAGAATATGAAATAAAAATTTCGGACATGAATAGTGTTTTGTGAATATTAAAAGTGAATAGTAACTTTCCGAGATAAAAATTGGAATTTCAACGTTTGAAACAGGACATGAAATTACGAGTTGTGACATTATCGAATTGCAGGCGTTATTATGGGAGTTGGCTGCTGTAGCGGGGTCGAATGGGATTGGATTGAGGTTGCTTAGCGATGTTGCACTTTATGGTTTTTGGTTACTGCCTAGATGGCTTTGTTCTCGATAAGATGGTGTAAACATGTAAGTATATTAGTTTCATAAAATGTATCTCCTATTCTTGGTTTTGGGTTACTGTCTAGATGTGTATGCTTGGTTTTTTGTTATTTAATTAGTTTCATAAAATGTATCTCCTATTCTTGGTTTTGGGTTACTGTCTAGATGTGTATGCTTGGTTTTTTGTTATTTAATTTTTGTATCAGTCATAAGAGGCATTTTGTTGCTGTCATTAAAAGCATTTTTACATATATCTTTTTGTTGCTTCTTTAGAAAAAGCCAATTTCCGCACCATGAATACTAGAGTTAAAGATTTTTTTTTAATATTTTATCGATTAGTAGATGCAGTAGAATATAAGATGCAGCGTAAGGTTCACAGAGCTTTTGAAAGAGAAATATTTAACACTACATTGATAGTGGAACATGATTCAGTTGTTCGTTTATGACATGGCCAATGTAATTATGTCAATAAGGATCCTTCCTATAGTATTTGAAGATACAGACTAACTTGGTTATCATGAGCACTTTTTAACTTAGGAAATATTACATTATCTCTTTCTATTAAATTTTTTTATATAAATGGAAAATAGTAATGTAATCGATATCATTGCTGTTATTTTTTGCTAACATGTGTTTATGTAGTTGGTAGCTTTACCATATGAAATTTCGCATTTGAACTAAAAGAATGTACTTTGTAATGGCAAATCGTTTATTAAGTTTTATTTCCTCATATTAGATTACCCTTCGTTTATTTTTTCTTTATTCACAGTATAAATATTTTACAATGTTCGTACTTCATTAACCATTGCTTAATTTATTCTTTTGTCACATTTTCAACCATTTTCTACCCGCCTTCTTTCGCCATAGTCAAATATGTCAACAATATTCACAAGCTTAAAATATGAAAACGATATTTATAAGCATGCCCGCCCATTGGGCGGGCTTCGAAATCTAGTATATATATATATACACACATGTCTATCTTGTATCCATGAATAATTTACTTTGCTCCTTTCTATCTCATTGCATTTAGATCATAAATATCTACCATATCTTTTTCATATCTGATGAGGCGAAAAATGATCCGTTTTTAGGGGGTCATTTAAGCCCGAATTCGAATTTATTTGATCAAATATTGCCCTAAATCGTTCCTTTTGTGATTTTAGGTACTTTGGGAGTGAAATCTGGAAAAGGAAGCAATTCGGACGTTTTTGGAGCATAAAAGTGAAGAAAACGCCAAAGTCTTAATTTTCCATGCTGGGAACAGTAGGTGACGGCGTCAAGAGTAACTCCCTGACGGCGTCAAGAGCAAAATTCCATGACGATCCAGAAGAGATTTGACGGCGTCATGAAGGTAGGGCGTCAAGAGTAAAAGTCATGACGGCCTGGAAATGATTAAGTCTTGACGGCGTCAAATGTACATCAAGGCAGTCCGAGAATAGTTTTGGCGGCGAGGTGACGGCGTCACAAGCTTTGTCTTGACGCCGTCAGACCTCTTTTCCTATATATAGTTTTCTAAATTTTCACATTAAAGGAGAGAAGTTTTGGAGAAACCCTAAGTACGATTTTGGTGCGAATTTTACAGGTTTTTCAAGGGTTCCAAGCCCTTGATACCTTACATGTGTAATTGAGAGTCTTTCAATTCAATCAATATGTCTATGTGTTGGTTGTCTATATCTTGTTTTTGTCTTAATTCCATCATGCTAGGCTAGATCTATCTTGTGTTTGCTTAGATCTAATGAAACCTAGATGTTAATTATGTGTTGATTACTTGTTTATACTTGTTTTGGATGAATGATTTATATGTTAGGCTTAAGAAAACTGGCAGATCTCCAATTGGTAACATGCTTGAACGTCTTAAGAAACATGAACCGACGCGCACTAGGTCTTTATTGGTTGTATTTAATGCATGAGCCACTATTTACAATCCCTATAGTTGTGCTGGGCATGGTGTAGGAGGAGATAAGAGCTCATAGAATTAGGAAGTTAAGTGTGCCACCCCATGAATGGTATTAAGGAATACGATCCGTCATCCATGCATTTATAACAAGTAATTAACGTGTAAAAGATGTCTAGGGAGTAGTGAAATCTAAGTAAACACATTTTTCTCCACTTATTGCTCACAACTTTAGTATAATTTAGTTTATTTTCATTTTTAGTATTTTATTTCGATTGCATCTTTAGTATTGGGTTATTTGATTAGCAACTAATTCCGCCCAAATCCTTCAAACCCGAGAATTTTAATTGCTTTCTAAAAAATATAAAAACACAAAAATAATCATCCCTCACCTTTAGAACTAGTATTTAGGCTTTCTAATCCTAGCGACACTATTCCTAAGCTGAACGATCAATCCCTCGGTACTTGTCACTATACTATACTACAACGATCAGGTACACTGCCTGGTGGGGGTTGTAAGCTTCTCGAGAAACCTTTAGAGGTAAAGCCTGTTGCGATTCCCACGCATCAAGTTTTTGGCGCTGCAGCCTGGGGAATAGTTATTGTCTAGGTTATAATTTCTTTTTATTAGGTCTACTTGCTAGATTCCTTTCTAGTAAGATTTTATTTTTATTTCTAGGTTCTCTTTAGTCTATCTTATTTCTTTGTGCCTTTGTTCGTAACCACCCGACATCATGGACAACGGGAACATCTTTGAACCCGTCATCCCACCACAACAAAACCCACCATTAGAACCCCTTAGGCCCCGAACCTTAGGAGAGTATTCCCGACCTAGCCATCAAGGCTACTGAAACACCATTGAGCTCACCGGAGCCAATGTGACCCCCTTGCGATCTGACACCATCCGGTTGGTGCAAAGCGGATGTGCATTCCATGGACTTCGTTCCGAAGATCCAAACCAACATCTTAAGGACTTCCTCAAAATCGTAGATTCCATAGACCTAGATGTTGCAACTAGAGAGACAACCCGATTACGCCTATTCCAATTCTCTCTACGGGATCAAGCTAGTCAATGGTTTGAGCGTTTACCCGCGGGATCCATCACCACATGGGATGATCTCACCACTCGTTTCCTTGCTCAATTTTTCCCACCGGGGAGAACTACTAAGCTTAGAAATGACATCTTGATGTTCCAACAACGTCAAAATGAATCTCTTTATAAAGCATGGACTCGTTTCAAGGACTTACTCCAAAAAGTCCCTCATCATGGCATAGATCTTTGACTCCAAGTCCAAATCTTTTATGACCATATCGACATCTCCACGAGGCGAGCCATTGACCAATCGGCTGGTGGTAAGCTACGTGATCTTAGTGCGGAACAATCATGGGAACTCATATAAGATCTTGCTCTCTATGACAACGAAAGTTGGAATGATCCCCGTGACTTGAACAAAACGGTCAAGGCAATATCTTTGCCTTCGAACAATTCTAGCACTCCCGACCGTAGGATCATGGAACTTGAGGACCAAGTCAAGTTTCTCATGAAATCTTACGAAGCTCCTAAGCCTTCAAGCCAAGTGAACAAAATCACTTCTTCATGTGAATTATGTAGTGGTCCCCACGACACTCGTGATTGTGTGGAACTCCCCGGAACAGCTTTTGCGGACTACGCATCCACGCGTACCGACGAAGAGGGAGATAAGTGGTACACTTTCAAGCCTGAGCCAAACACTTACGGTGATTCATACAACCCCTCTTGGAAAAATCACCCAAACCTTAGGTGGAAACAAAATCAACCCAGTTCTTCCAATCCACCTAATCGTTACCAACCAAACGGTCCACCTTCCAACCGTACTTTCAACAACAATCCTTCTAACAACTATGGTAGTACCAACAATCTTGAAGGATTGATGTCTAAGTTCATGGCATCTCAAGAGGCTCGCATAGCTAGGTTTGAAACCGAATTCAACCAACAACAAACAGAGTTGACCAACAGGATTGACAACTTATTGAAGGCCCTCAACAACCAAGCATTAGTCACACCTAGGATGGACACTAGGGACACCAATAACGGAAACCAAATTAAGGACCCCTCATCATCCAAACATGTCCACTTTGTCAATGTTGTCACCATTAAGCCGATAGATAAGGAGATTGAAGAGAGTGACAAGGATGAAGTTAGAATAGAAGCCGAGACTAAGGATGAGAGTAGGGAAGTTGAGGCTAAGAAGGAAGAGGAATTAGAGGAGGTAGAACCTATAGAAAAGTACTTTGATAAGTTGCCCACCAAGGAAGAACGGGAATACCATAAGAATTTATTCGATAGTCCCGAGAGACCATATATCCTTGGCACCCCCCTTATCAAAATGGGAGACCCCTCCAACATTAACATCCCATGCAATATCGGGCACATGCATATATGGAAAGCTTACATCGACCCTAGATCCCCCATGAATATCATGACTAGGACTTATTACAATTGGGTGATGAAGAAGCAACTTGATTTTAGGATGATGCCCGGTAAGAATCTGATAAGTAATTTTGCAGGAAGAGTGAAGGGACTGCATGTGATTATAGGGAATCTTACCTATGAAATCGATTTTATGATAGTTGAGGACACTCGTCCAGTGATAGATGCTTGCCTAAGCCAAATAATATTCGGAAAACCATTTGTTGAGGCCACTAGGATGAGTTATGATCCGACTTTAGGGATAGTTAGATTTAAGGAAGAGAATGATGAGGTTGCCTATCAAATGCCCTACAAGATTGAGCAATACCGCCTTCTCTCTAATTTCGAAAAGGAACACAAGCAAACGGCTTATTATAGGAATGAGGAGGATAGATGTAGAGGAGTAGAGTATGTAAAAAATAGAATGCTTGGTTTCTACAAAGAATGCTTGCAACTAGGTCCGGAATACAAAACTGGTTTCGAAGACGACCTAGAGAGTGGAACCAATGATGAGGTCACCTAGTAACCCATGACCTTGAGTCTAGCTACAAGACTCGTAAATAAAGAAAAGCGCTTCTTAGGAGGCAACCCATGTTTTGTGTGATTTTATTTGTTTTATTTTGTTATTTGCTTCCGTATGCATGTTTTATTTTTATTGTTGGTAGATCATGTTTCTAAACTAAATAGTGGAAATACTTTACTTTGTTGTTTTGGCCTAGTCTTAACTCCACCTAAAGGTATTTTTGAAAAAGATAAGTGTAAGGGGAAACCCCAAATATGTTTTTAAGAAACAAACCGATCATGATTCTCCACAATATTAAATGAACATGTATATTCGTATTTGTTAGAGTCAAATGCTTGTATTGAGTCATAATGAAGTTTTGTAGGATTTTCCAGGAAGTAGGACCAAGTTTTTCCAGACATTTTCCGGAAACTTAACATAAGAATTTCTGCAGGTCACTTATGACGGCGTCAAGAGTTTACTCTTGACGGCGTCAAGTGTAAAAATCTGGAAATTTTACCGGTTTTGTTTTTCTAACAGAGTCTTATGGTTTTTGTGAATTATTAAGTTTTATAATCTCCAGGAGATCTGCAAACTTCATTCCACAAGCATTATATCTTATCTTGTTTTCTAGGATTTAGTAGCTTATATAGGATGCCGCCGATTTTACGCGAGGTTGTCTTGTCTATTTTGTCAGGTTTTACAGGTTACGTATGACAAGAAGATGATTTATATTCTAGAAGGGAAGCTTTGATTGTTCATTTTCTTGGAGGAAGATTTAACCTGGCCACCTTATTATCCATACCGAGCGAATCAGGGGAGTATTTGATTTCATTCTCTTTACTTTTTCACTTTTACATTCTGTACTTGAACATTGGGGACAATGTTCATCTTAAGTGTAAGGGGAGGGTAAAAAGATGATACCTTACATATGCACTTTCGCTTGAGTTTGTTTTGTTTAATGGTAGATGTGTAATAAAACTATGAGAAATACTTGTTAGTGCAATTTTAGCGCCAAATTTAAAATTTTTTACAACATTTAGGAATGAAACTTTAGTCATAGCAAGCGTCTCATGGATAGGAGATTGTACGACTAGCACATAACCGTATATTCAGAAAAATTTTCCACCCAAATATGTGAGGTTCGCCTTTAGATTTGATAGGAAAAGCATTCATTATTAGTGCTTATGAGTGTACCGGTAGCATTTAGATTCTAGAACTTGCGTTAGTGATGCATCCCGAGACCGCTAGTGAGACTACATTCGTGTAGTAGGATTTACTACATGATAAGAGGCATTAGGATTACCCTTGTGTTAAACCCGTATTATAATTACTTGACCATTTAAGTCATATTACTTGGCTAGTTAAGTCAACTAGTTTTTCCCACACCCTTAGCGTTGTACTCATTTTTAGTACACGAAACCCCTAGTACACCCCTCCGAGCCTATCATTTCATTTCTAACTTTAAGCATTTTACTTAAAGGAATAATTTGTTACACCCCACTTAAATGTACAACCAAATCGCCTTAGCCTTCCATGTATGCGCTCATTTTTAGTGCATTATTGTTATTTGTTAAACCCTAAGTTAACTTTCTAATTGATTACATGGTTGCTAAGTCGAGTCATATCCTTGTACATATTGTTTTGGGACGATTGGGACTCATGGGTAAGTACTTGTTTTATGGAGTAATGGGGAAGAACATCATATATTACCCCCATATGTACGTTAATCTTAAAAGTGCTCCAAGTGTTTTAATTTTCTTAATTCGAGTCATTAGATTAGTTAATTGTAAAGTATGTAAAGATTCAAGTGTAAGGGAAATGTTCATTCCCTATGATGTATTATTTTGGATGGTAGGGTAAGAGTGTATGCAAATTTAAAAAAAAAAAAAAAAAAAAAAAAAAAAAAAAAAAAAAAAAAAAGTGAAAAATCAAGAAAAAGAAAAAAAAAATAGAAAAAAGGAAAAAGAGAAAAAACATACGGACTACCATCCCTTTTTATTCTATGTTCATTTTATGTTTTTGTTATTTTTCATTTATTAGCTTAAGTAGAGTCTAGTCTTGGCTTAGCAACGCCACATTGTACATGTAATTAACCAAGATTGTTAACTCGCCACCAGTAAAACTTCCTTTATCCAACAAAACCGTGTATTTCATATCCCTACACCTAACGTTACAACCCTTTAAAAGACCTCTTTGATAGTTTATCCTAGGTGCTTACGCCATGTGGTGGAGGTTTGATCTTTTCCCAAGCCTATGGTAATCTATTTTGCTATGACAGGTAGTGAGAGATATCTTCCGTTTCCATATTGTAATTTACATTTTATTACACCCGAGAGATGTGAGTATCTAAACACTATTTGTGAGGTGCTTGTGTATGACCTCCGTGCTTGTCTATTGGTCTTTAGTGGAACGATTATTTGTTGTAATTACTTTTATATTAGTGTTAAATGACCCCTAACTTGTATTTTGAGTAGAATAAAAGCGCATTTGCTTGAGGACAAGCAAATCTCAAGTGTAAAGGTATATGATGAGGCGAAAAATGATCCGTTTTTAGGGGGTCATTTAAGCCCGAATTCGAATTTATTTGATCAAATATTGCCCTAAATCGTTCCTTTTGTGATTTTAGGTACTTTAGGAGTGAAATCTGGAAAAGGATGCAATTCGGACATTTTTGGAGCATAAAAGTGAAGAAAACGCCAAAGTCTTAATTTTCCATGCTGGAACAGTAGGTGACGGCGTCAAGAGTAACTCCCTGACGGCGTCAAGAGCAAAATTCCATGACGATCCAGAAGAGATTTGACGGCGTCATGAAGGTAGGGCGTCAAGAGTAAAAGTCATGACGGCATGGAAATGATTAAGTCTTGACGGCGTCAAATGTAGATCAAGGCAGTCCGAGAATAGTTTTGGCGGCGAGGTGACGGCGTCACAAGCTTTGTCTTGACGCCGTCAGACCTCTTTTCCTATATATAGTACGATTTTGGTGTGAATTTTACAGGTTTTTCAAGGGTTCCAAGCCCTTGATACCTTACATGTGTAATTGAGATAAGTGTTCTTTCAATTCAATCAATATGTCTATGTGTTGGTTGTCTATGTCTTGTTCTTGTCTTAATTCCATCAGCTAGGCTAGATCTATCTTGTGTTTGCTTAGATCTAATGAAACCTAGATGTTAATTATGTGTTGATTACTTGTTTATACTTGTTTTGGATGAATGATTTGTATGTTAGGCTTAAGAAAACTGGCAGATCTCCAATTGGTAACATGCTTGAACGTCTTAAGAAACATGAACCGACGCGCACTAGGTCTTTATTGGTTGTATTTAATGCATGAGCCACTGTTTACAATCCCTATAGTTGTGCTGGGCATGGTGTAGGAGGAGATAAGAGCTCATAGAATTGGGGAGTTAAGTGTGCCACCCCATGAATGGTATTAAGGAATACGATCCGTCATCCATGCATTTATAACAAGTAACTAACGTGTAAAAGATGTCTAGGGAGTAGTGAAATCTAAGTAAACACATTTTTTCCACTTATTGCTCACAACTTTAGTATAATTTAGTTTATTTTCATTTTTAGTATTTTATTTCGATTGCATCTTTAGTATTGGGTTAGTTGATTAGCAACTAATTCCGCCCAAATCCTTCAAACCCGAGAATTTTAATTGCTTTCTAAAAAGTATAAAAACACAAAAATAATCATCCCTCACCTTTAGAACTAGTATTTAGGCTTTCTAATCCTAGCGACACTATTCCTAAGCTGAACGATTGATGAGGTGAAAAATGATCCATTTTTAGGGGGTCATTTAAGCCCGAATCCGACTTTATTTGATCAAATATTGCCCTAAATCGTTCCTTTTGTGATTTTAGGTACTTGGAGAGTGAATTCTGGAAAAGAAGCCATTTTGGACGTTTTTGGAGCATAAAAGTGAAGAAAACGGCAAAGTCTCAATTTTCCATGCTGGAAACAGTAGGTGACGGCATCAAGAGTTATACCCTGACGGCATCAAACGTCAAGAATAAAATACCGTAGTTGATGACGGCGTCAAAAGTCATCCTGACGGCGTCAAAGTCCCAAGAATTAAATACCGTGGTTGATGACGGCGTCACATAGGCCGTCTTAAGTAGATCAAGGCCGTCCGAGGAAGTATTTGGCGGCGAGATGACGGCGTCACACCCTTGCTCTTGACGCCGTCACCTCGATTTTCCTATATATAGTTTTCTAGTTTTTTACTTTAAAAGAGGAGAAGTTTTGGAGAAACCCTAAAGACGAATTTGGTGCAACTTTTACAGGTTTTTCAAGGGATCCAAACCCTTGATACCTTGCATTGTAATTGAGATAAGTGTTCTTCTAATTCAATCAATATGTCTATGTGTTGGTTGTCTATATCTTGTTCTTGTCTTAATTCCATTATGCTAGGCTAGATCTCTTT
This sequence comes from Artemisia argyi, assembly GCA_030686995.1. NCBI lineage: Eukaryota > Viridiplantae > Streptophyta > Magnoliopsida > Asterales > Asteraceae > Artemisia > Artemisia argyi. The sequence goes on along the minus strand of CM060702.1, from coordinate 231,781,038 downwards.
TGTGTTTGCTTAGATCTAATGAAACCTCGATATTGATTATGTGTTGATTACTTGTTTATTATTGTTCTTGGATGAATGATTTTATATGTTAGGCTTAAGAAAACTGGCAGATCTCCAAATGGTAACATGCTTGAACGTCTTAAGAAACATGAACCGAGGCGTACTAGGTCTTTATTGGTTGTATTTAATGCATGAGCCACTGTTTACAATCCCTATAGTTGTGCTGGGTCATGGTGTAGGAGGAGATAAGAGCTCATAGAATTGGGGAGTTATGTATGCCACCCCATGAATGGTATTAAGGAATACGATCCGTCATGCATGCAATTATAACAAGTAATTAACATGTAAAAGATATCTAGGGAGTAATGAAGTCTAAGTAAACACATTTTCTCCAATTACTGCTCACAACCTTAGTATAAATTAGTTTAATTTCATTTTTAGTATTTTATTTTGATTGCATCTTAGCTTTGGGTTAGTTGAATAGCAACTAATTCCGCCCGCTCTTTCAAAACCCGAGATTTTACTTGCTCTCATAAAAACATAAAAAGACAAAAATAATCATCTCTCACCTTTAGAACTAGTAATTAGGCTTTCTAATCCTAGCGACACTATTCCTAAGCTGAACGATCAATCCTCCGGTACTTATCACTATACTATACTACAACGATCAAGTACACTACCTGGTGGGGGTTGTAAGCTTCTCGAGATCCCTCGAGAGGTAAAGCCTATTGCGATTCCCACGCATCAAGTTTTTGGCGCCGCAGCCTGGGGAATAGTTATTGTCTAGGTTAGGATTTCTTTTTATTAGGTCTACTTGCTAGATTCCTTTCTAGTAAGATTTTATTTTTATTTTTAGGTCTTCTTTAGTCTATCTCATTTCTTCGTGCCTTTGTCCGTAACTCTTCACCGTCCGCCATCATGGCAACCAACGAATTCTCCAACCTTAGGATCACTAGGAGTCGTAGTACCACTAGAGACCTTGTCTTGCCTTATGCAGAACCCGAAAGAGAAATGTGTAGGTTAAGACGAACTCACTCAACTCCTGAACCATCCAGCATTGCTATCGACTTTGATGCACCTCTTTCTGAGGAAAATTCAGAGAATCACATCACAACCCCTAGCTCCCACAACGAGATGAGTACCCCTATAATACCTCCTCCTAAGCGTCTCAAGGACTACTCTTGCCCAACTCCTCGTGGCTTTTCAAATGCCATTGTTTACCCAAACGAACACACCAACGAGGTCTTGCATGCAAACGATGTTTGGCTTGTCAAAAGTGTGTGTAAGTTCCACGGACTTGATGAGGAAAATCCAATCCAACACATCAAGGATTTCCTGAAAATAGTGGACACCATCCATACGGATGGGGCTACTAGAAACACATCCCGATTGCGATTCTTTCCTTTCACCTTATACGAAAAAGCCCAAGAATGGTATGACAAACTCCCTTCTGAATCTATCTTCACATGGAAGCAACTCATATCCAAGTTCTATGAGAAGTTCTTCCCACCTGGAAAAACCTCAGCATTTAGAGATAGGATCCTCCGTTTCCGGAAGGAGAAGGACGAGCCCTTCTATAAATCGTGGACTAGATTCAAAGATTCAATAAGACAAGTTCCCCATCGTGGCATTGAGCTTTGGCTCTTGATCCAAATCTTCTACGAAAATATCTCCTCTAACGACCGAAACGGAATTAACCAATCTAGGAAAGGAAGGTTGGCCAATCTAAGTGTCGAGGAAGGATGGGATAGGATTGAAGAATATGCTCAAGACCAGGATGACACTTGGGATGAACCTGAGTCGACTGTCAGCATTTCTGAGATCACCTCGGATCGGTTGAGCAAAATTCACAAAAGAGTGGAATACATAGCTGGATCGCAGTCACCTAAACAGCTGTCGAATCCTTACCTGATCTGCGATCACTGTGGAGGCCCGCATGAGGTAGAAGAATGCGGAGGAGCAGCCACAACTGAACATGCATGCTTGTCAGGAGGGGACATTTATGCTGATCCCTCCCTCTTGCCTTTTTACCAAAATGACGATTACACCCTTTGGGGAAATCTGGTAAAGAGAAGAGAAGGGGAGGAAGGCCCTGAATTCAAAATCAGGAGCAATTTCGAAGATGACCTTGGTCACTTCACTCAAGAAAAAGACTTGCAAATGAAAGGGCTTAACGAGCTTTTCGACGAGCAGCAGGAGGGTATTGGAGAATTTTTCAACAAGCTTAACTCGGCCATAGATAATCTCCAAACGCCATTAGTGAGAAGAAAAGACCCCATGCTCGCGATAACCACACGAGCTGGAACGACAACCAAAGACACTCCTTACCCAGACTTGTCCCCCATCACCCTCGATCCAGACAAACCAGGGGAGGAGGAGGAGGATGTCGGCATTATCACCCCAGACCAACCGCCCGTGACGACCCCTTCCCCATCAGCCCTTCCTAACCCACCTGTGAGAATTCCATACCCATCCCGATTAAGGAACCAGAAAACTAAGAATGATAACAAGAGGTTCTTGTCATACCTAAAAGACTCAGTTGTCACCATACCTCTCCTTGATGCTTGCTATCACATGCCAAAGTATAACACATACTTCAAAAAGCTGCTCGCTAACAGGAAGAAGCTCGAGGGTCTTGTAACCCTGGGGGAAGAATGCTCAGTGGTAACCCATCGAGGGCTACCAAAGAAGGTAGACGATCCGGGCAGCTTCACCTTGCCTTGCTCCATAGGACCTCTATCAATCAAGAATGCTCTTGCCGATTTGGGAGCGAGTATCAATCTCATGCCTCACTCTATGTTCCGTAAACTAGGATATTCTGGATTGAAGTCTACCCGTATGAACATCCAACTAGCCGATAGATCAGTCAAGTACCCCGTAGGGATGTGTGAGAATGTGCTAGTCAAAGTTGGGAAATTCAAATTCCCGGTCTACTTCGTAATCCTGGATATGGAGGAGGATGACTTGGTACCTATCATCTTAGGTAGACCATTTCTTGCTACCGCTCGTGCAGTCATCGATGTCTACGATGGCAAATTGACCTTACGAGTGGGAGACGACAACACAACCTTCGACATTAAGGATTCTATGGACCTCTCCCTCGAAGCAGCCAACCGGCTCTACTTTATCGGGGAAGTAGATGAACTCACAGATGTCATTGATAGTTGCGTCAATGAACAAATCGATGAAGGTTGGCTACGGGACAAGAGTTTTCTGCCTTTACTAGAGGTGGAAAAGACGGAGGATGTTAATGCAGTCTCCTTCTACCCCAGACAAGAGGCAACGGAGCATCTCGAGCTCCGAAAGCCCGAGAACAAGCTCAAACCTTCTATTATCGAACCTCCTAACGTTGATCTCAAAGAGCTTCCTAACCATTTGGAGTATGCATTCTTGCAGGGGGAGGACCAACTCCCGGTAATCATAAACTCTTCCTTGGAAAAAGAACAAAAAGTTAAACTCTTAGAGGTCCTAAAAAAATACAAGGGGGTACTCGCATGGAGTGTGGCCGACATTAAGGGGATTGACTCAACTTTTTGCACACATAAGATTCTTATGGAGGAAGATTATAAACCTACTGTGCAACCCCAGAGGCGAGTGAACCCTAACATTAAGGAAGTAGTAAAGAAAGAAGTTATCAAACTTTTGGATGCAGGACTGATTTACCCGATCTTGGATAGCCCATGGGTCAGTCCTGTGCAGGTTGTACCTAAAAAGGGTGGAATGACTGTAGTAAAGAATGACAAGGGTGAGATGGTGCCCCAGAGAACTGTCACTGGATGGCGGGTGTGCATCGACTATCGAAAGCTCAATGATGCCACGAGGAAAGATCACTTTCCCTTACCATTCATTGATCAGATGTTAGAGAGATTATCTGGACACGAGTACTATTGCTTCTTGGATGGATTCTCTGGATATTTTCAAATCCCCATAGCACCCGAGGACCAAGAAAAGACCACGTTTACTTGCCCCTATGGAACATTTGCTTACAAAAGGATGCCTTTTGGGCTATGTAATGCTCCCGCCACTTTCCAACGTTGCATGACCGCAATCTTTTACGAACTCATGGAAGACAGCATGGAAGTGTTCATGGATGACTTTTCAGTCTTCGGAAACTCCTTCGACCGTTGTCTTGCTAATTTAGAAAAGATGCTTAAACGTTGTGAGGAAACCAACCTGGTGTTAAACTGGGAAAAGTGTCATTTCATGGTAAAGGAATGGATTGTGTTAGGGCATAAGATCTCAGGGAACGGAATAGAGGTGGACCAAGCTAAAGTTGAAGCTATATCTAAGTTACCATACCCCACGACTGTTAAGGCAATACGCAGTTTTTTGGGGCACGCCGGATTTTATCGGAGATTCATCAAAGACTTCTCAAAAATTGCCCGGCCAATGACTCAATTGCTTGTGAAGGATGCTCCATTCGATTTTTCCCAAGAATGCAAAGATGCTTTCGATCTCTTAAAAAGGGAACTCACTCAAGCTCCAATCATGATCTCACCCAACTGGGAGTTACCATTAGAAATCATGTGTGACGCTAGCGACTTCGCTGTCGGGGCTGTATTAGGTCAACGACATGACAAGCTTTTCCAACCTATTTACTACGCTAGCAAAACTATGAATCCCGCTCAAGAGAACTACTCCACCATCGAAAAAGAATTATTAGCCGTAGTATTTGCATTCGACAAATTCCGACAATATCTTGTCCTTTCAAAGACAGTCGTCTTCACTGATCACTCAGCTCTTCGATATCTGTTTGCGAAGCATGATGCCAAGCCACGACTAATTCAGTGGATCTTGTTGTTACAAGAATTCGATGTTGAGATTCGCGATAAGAGGGGGGTTGTAAGCTTCTCGAGATCCCTCGAGAGGTAAAGCCTGGTGCAATTCCCACGCATCAAGTTTTTAAGGTGAAGGATCTCAACGGCGCCAAAAACTTGATGTGTGGGAATCGCAACAGGCTTTACCTCTCGAGGGATCTCGAGAAGCTTACAACCCCCACCAGGCAGTGTACCTGATCGTTGTAGTATAGTATAGTGACAAGTACCGGGGGATTGATCGTTCAGCTTAGGAATAGTGTCGCTAGGATTAGAAATTAATCTAACTAGATCTAAAGGTGAAGGATGATTCTTTTTGTATTTTTATATTTTATGAAAAGCAAGTAAAAATCTCGGGTTTTGGGAGAGTGGGCGGAATTAGTTGCTAATCAACTAACCCAAAAGCTACTAATTAACAAGAAAAGTAAACTAGGGTTCTACAAGATAAGTCAAGCATGTCTACCCATGATATGTTACTCCTTGCTAGCTATCCAATCCTACCTATTGAATTGTAACCTTGTTTTAATTGACGGGTTGTATTCCTTAATACCATTCATGGGGTGGCATACATAACTCCCTAATTCTATGAGCTCTTATCTCCTCCTACACCATGCCCAGCACAACTATAGGGATTGTAAACAGTGGCCCATGCATTAAATACAACCAATAAAGACCTAGTACGCCTCGGTTCATGTTTCTTAAGACGTTCAAGCATGTTACCATTTGGAGATCTGCCAGTTTTCTTAAGCCTAACATATAAATCATTCAATCAAAACAAGAATCAATAGGAAACGAGAATTATAAACTAAACCAACTAGATCTATTGAAGTTGTCACCCCTTAATTGATGGAGATAGACACACACATCAACAAGAAATCAATGAGATCTAATCAATTATATACAAGTTTCAGATAATCACAAGTAGACACAAGGTGAATTAGCAAATCATAATCAAAGAAAGACAATCAACAAGAATAATGAAATACATAGTTGAGATAGAATCATCAAACCAATACATGATGTTTATGGAGTGATTGAAACCCTCTAAGTTGCTGGAAAAACACCCACCTAAACCCAGGAATCGAATTTAGGGTTTAGGGCTTACAAAAAGTGAAGTTATGAAGTTATATTTATAGGCATGTTTTCTGTCGGCCCTTCTTGACAGCGTCAGCCTGTTACTCTTCACGCCGTCAAGACCATTTTTTCACCAAATTGTAGATCTCTTCGTCCTCTTCGCGTGGGCTTTTGAATCACCTAAATCCGAGTTCGTATGCAAAAGTTATGACCAAAACAATATCAGCTACTCCGCGCGCAAGTTTTGACAAGCTTACATGTGACGACCTTGGTGACGCCTTCAGGTATACGTGACGGCCTAGCTTGACGCCGTCATCAACTACGGATTTCAATTCTTGGGGTTTTGACACCGTCAGGAAATTACTCTTGACGCCGTCACCTACTGTTCCCAGCATGGAAAATTGAGACTTTGCCGTTTTCTTCACTTTTATGCTCCAAAAACGTCCAAAATGGCTTCTTTTCCGGAATTCACTCTCCAAGTACGTAAAATCACGAAAGGAACGATTTAGGGCAATATTTGATCAAATAAATTCGGATTCGGGCTTAAATGACCCCCTAAAAACGGATCATTTTTCACCTCATCATATACCCTTACACTTGAGATTTGCCTGTCCTCAAGCAAATGTGCTTTTATTCTACTCAAAAGACAAGTTAGGGGTCATTTAACACTAATATAAAAGTAATTACAACAAATAATCGTTCCACTAAAGACCAATAGACAAGCACGGAGATCATACACAAGCACCTCACAAATAGTGTTTAGATACTCACATCTCTCGGGTGTAATAAACTAATATAACATTATGGAAATGGAAGATATCTCTCACTACCTGTCATAGCAAAATAGATTACCATAGGCTTGGGAAAGGATCAAACCTCCACCACATGGCGTAAGCACCTAGGATAAACTATCAAAGAGGTCTTTTAAAGGGTTGTAACGTTAGGTATAGGGATATGAATTACACGGTTTTGTTGGATAAAGGAAGTTTTACTGGTGGCGAGTTAACAATCTTGGTTAATTACATGTACAAGATGGCGTTGCTAAGCCAAGACTAGACTCGACTTAAGCTAATAAATGAAAAATAACAAAAACATAAAATAAACATAGAATGAAACGGGATGGTAGTCCGTATGTTTTTTCTCTTTTTCCTTTTTCTATTTTTTTTTCTTTTTCTTGATTTTTTGATTTTTTTTATTTTTATTTTTTTTTTTTTTGCATACACTCTTACCCTACCATCCAAAATAATACATCATAGGGGATGAGAATCCCCCTTACACTTAAATCTTTACATACTTTACAATCAACTAATCTAATGACTCGAATTAAGAAAATCAAAACACTTGGAGCACTTTTAAGATTAACGTACATATGGGGGTAATAAATGATGTTCTTCCCCATTACTCCATAAAATAAGTACTTACCCATGAGTCCTAATCGTCCCAAAACAATATGTACAAGGATATGACTCGACTTCGCAACCATGTAATCAATTAGATAGTTAACTTAGGGTTTAACAAATAACAATAATGCACTAAAAATGAGCGCATACACGGAAGGCTAAGGCGATTTGGTTGTACATTTAAGTGGGGTGTAACAAATTCTTCCTTTAAGTAAAATGCTTAAAGTTAGAAACAAAAAGATAGGCTCGGAGGGGTGTACTAGGGGTTTCGTGTACTAAAAATGAGTACAACGCTAAGGGTGTGGGAAAAATTAGTTGACTTAACTAGCCAAGTAATATGACTTAAATGGTCAAGTAATTGTAATACGGGTTTAACACAAGGGTGATCCTAATGCCTCTTATCATGTAGTAAATCCTACCACACGAATGTAGTCTCACTAGCGGTCTCGGGATGCATCACTAACGCAAGTTCTAGAATCTAAATGCTACCGGTACACTCATAAGCACTAATAGTAAATGCTTTTCCTATCAAATCTAAAGGCGAACCTCACATTTTTTGGTGGAAAATTTTTCTGAATATACGGTTATGTGCTAGTCATACAATCTCCTATCCATGAGATGCTTGTTATGGCTAAAGTTTCACTCCTAAATGTTGTAAAAAATTTTAAATTTGGTGCTAAAATTACACTAACAAGTATTTCTCGTAGTTTTATTACACATCTACCATTAAACAAAACAAACTCAAGCGAAAGTGCATATGTAAGGTATCATCTTTTTACCTTCCCCTTACACTTAAGATGAACATTGTCCCCAATGTTCAAGTAAAGAATGTAAAAGTGAAAAAGTAAAGAGAATGAAATCAAATACTCCCCTGATTCGCTCGGTATGGATAATAAGGTGGCCAGGTTAAATCTTCCTCCAAGAAAATGAACAATCAAAGCTTCCCTTCTAGAATATAAATCATCTTCTTGTCATACGTAACCTGTAAAACCTGACAAAATAGACAAGACAACCTCGCGTAAAATCGGCGGCATCCTATATAAGCTACTAAATCCTAGAAAACAAGATAAGATATAATGCTTGTGGAATGAGGTTTGCAGATCTCCTGGAGATTATAAAACTTAATATATCACAAAAACCATAAGACTCTGTTAGAAAAACAAAACCGGTAAAATTTCCAGATTTTTACACTTGACGCCGTCAAGAGTAAACTCTTGACGCCGTCATAAGTGACCTGCAGAAATTCTTATGTTAAGTTTCCGGAAAATTTCTGGAAAAACTTGGTCCTACTTCCTGGAAAATCCTGCAAAACTTCATTGTGACTCAATACAAGCATTTGACTCTAACAAATACGAATATACATGTTCATTTATTATTGTGGAGAATCATGATCGGTTTGTTTCTTAAAAAACATATTTGGGGTTTCCCCTTACACTTATCTTTTGCAAAAATACTTTTAGGTTGGAGTTAAGACTAGGCCAAACAACATAGTAAAGTATTTCCAAATTTTAATTGAGAAACATGATCAACCAACAATAAAAATAAAACATGCATACGGAAGCAAATAACAATCAAACAAATAAAATCACACAAAACATGGGTTGCCTCCCAAGAAGCGCTTTTCTTTATTTACGAGTCTTGTAGCTAGACTCCAAGTCATGGGTTACTACGTGATCTCATCATTGGTTCCACTCTCTAGGTCGTCATCTAAACCAGTTTTGTATTCCGTACCTAGTTGCAAGCACTCTTTGTAGAAACCAAGCATTCTATTTCTAACATACTCTACTCCCCTACGTCTATCCTCCTCATTCCTATAATAAGCCGCTTGCTTGTGTTCTTTTTCGAAATTAGAGAGAAGGCGGTATTGTTCGATCTTGTAGGGCATTTGATAAGCAACCTCATCATTCTCTTCCTTAAATCTAACTATCCCTAAAGTCGGATCATAACTCATCCTAGTGGCCTCAATAAATGGTTTTCCGAATATTATTTGACTTAGGCAAGCATCTATCACCGGACGAGTGTCTTCTACTCTCATGAAATCGATTTCATAGGTAAGATTTCCTATAATCACATGCAATCCCTTCACTCTTCCTACAAAATTACTTATCAGATTCTTACCGGGCATCATCCTAAAATTGAGTTGCTTCTTCATCACCCAATTGTAATAAGTCCTAGTCATGATGTTCACGGGTGATCTAAGGTCGATGTATGCTTTCCATATATGCATGTGCCCAATATTGCATGGGATGTTAATGTTAGAGGGGTCTCACATTTTGATAAGGGGGTCGCCAAAGATATATGTTTTCTCGGGACTATCGAATAAATCCTTATGGTATTCCCGTTCTTCCTTGGTTGGAAACTTATCAAAGTATTCTTCTATAGGTTCCACCTCCTCTAATTCCTCATCCTTATTAACCTCAACTTCCCTACTCTCATCCTTACTATCGGCTTCTACTCTAACTTCATTCTTGCCACTCTCCTCTATCTCCTTATCTATTGGCTTAATGGTGACAACATTGACAAAGTGGACATGTTTGGATGATGAGGGGTCCTTAATTTGGCTTCCACTATTGGTGTCCCTAGTGTCCTTCCTAGGTGTGATTAACGCTTGGTTGTTGAGGGCTTTCAACAAGTTGTCAATCTTGTTGGTCATCTCCGTTTGTTGTTGGTTGAATTCGGTTTCAAACCTAGCTATGCGAGCTTCTTGAGATGCCATGAACTTTGACATCAATCCTTCAAGATTGTTGGTACTACCATAGTTGTTGAAAGTACGGTTGGATGGCGGACCGTTTGGTTGGTAATGATTAGGTGGGTTGGATGAATTGGGTTGATTTTGTTTCCACCTAAGGTTTGGGTGATTTTTCCATGAGGGGTTGTATGAATCACCGTAAGTGTTTGGCTCGGGCTTGAAAGTGTACCACTTATCTCCCGCTTCGTCGGTACGCGTGGATGCGTAGTCCGCAAAAGCTGTTCCGGGGAGTTCCACACAATCACGAGTGTCATGGGGACCACTACATAATTCGCATGAAGAAGTGATTTTGTTCACTTGGCTTGAAGGCTTAGGAGCATCGTAGGATTTCATGAGAAACTTGACTTGGTCCTCAAGTTCCATGATCCTACGATCGGGAGTGCTAGAATTGTTTGAAGGCAAAGATATTGCCTTGACCGTTTTGTTCAAGTCACGGGGATCATTCCAACTTTCGTTTTCATAGAGAGCAAGATCTTCTATGAGTTCCCATGATTGTTCCGCACTAAGATCATGTAGCTTACCACCGGCCGATTGGTCAATGGTTCGCCTCGTGGGGATGTCGATATGGTCATAAAAAATTTGGACTTGGAGCCAAAGATCTATGCCATGATGAGGGACCTTTTGGAGTAAGTCCTTGAAACGAGTCCATGCTTCATAAAGAGATTCATTTTGACGTTGTTGGAACATCAAGATGTCATTCCTAAGCTTAGTAGTTCTCCCCGGTGGGAAAAATTGAGCAAGGAAACGAGTGGTGAGATCATCCCATGTGGTGATGGATCCCGCGGGTAAACGCTCAAGCCATTGACTAGCTTGATCCCGTAGAGAGAATTGGAATAGACGGAAACGGGTAGTCTCTCTAGTTTCAACACCTAGGTCGATGGAATCTACGATTTTGAGAAAGTCCTTAAGATGTTGGTTTGGATCTTTGGAACGAAGTCCATGGAATGCACATCCGCTTTGCACCAACCGGATGGTGTCGGATCGCAAAGGGGTCACATTGGCTCCGGTCAGCTCAATGGTGTTTCGGTAGCCTTGGTGGCTAGGTCGGGAGTACTCTCCTAAGGTTCGGGGCCTAAGGGGTTCTAGTGGTGGGTTTTGTTGTGGTGGGATGAAGGGTTCAAAGATGTTACCACCTTCCATGATGTCGGATGGTAAAGAGTTATGAACAAAGGCACGAAGAAATGAGATAGACTAAAGAAGACCTAAAAATAAAAATAAAATCTTACTAGAAAGGAATCTAGCAAGTAGACCTAATAAAAAGAAATCCTAACCTAGACAATAACTATTCCCCAGGCTGCGGCGCCAAAAACTTGATGCGTGGGAATCGCAACAGGCTTTACCTCTCGAGGGATCTCGAGAAGCTTACAACCCCCACCAGGCAGTGTACCTGATCGTTGAAGTATAGTATAGTCAAGTACCGGG